>JAJJMB010007966.1:594350-634667 GCA_023531105.1 Papaver atlanticum | reverse complement strand
CCAGTCCGAAGTTAACTTGGAGTAGGCTAGTGTCTGTAGCGGCTTAATACAATGTGGTGTTCAAATCTGGACTAGGTCCCGGGGTTTTTATGCATTTGCGGTTTCCTCGTTAACAAAATTTATGGTATCTATGTTATTTATTTTCCGCATTATATTTTTTATATAATTGAAATATCATAGGTTGTGCGTAAGTTCAATCAATTAGATAATCCAACCTTTGGTTGTTGATATAAATTGATTGATACTTGAATATTGGTCTTTGGTACCGTTCAAATTGTTTCTTATAATAATCAAGCTCACGGATTTCTATCTGTTTGATTTGATGATTACATTAAGAAACATAGATATAACTCTTGGATATATTTCTTGATTGAGCTCGCTTTATTAGTTGGTGCTCTCAGAATTATATTGGAGTTAGTCCATACAGATTGCCTAAACGAAATATTGGGTGTGGTTGTTTGACCCCGGCTTTTTCAATTGGTATCAGAGCAGGCAAACACGTTTAAGACCTTATAAGTCTGTGTTTTTAACGATCTGACTTTATGGACAAAAACGCTATCTCTATAAACGTACCACTAGTTTTCGATGGCTCGAATTATCTATGGTGAAAAATTGCTATGAGTGCCTTTCTTCAAGCGCGTGATTTTCAATCATGGGTTCGTGTAGTTAATGGCTATGATCCTCCGGTTGTTGCAAAAGGCGATGTAATTGTTCCAAAGGATATTGGTGCTTATGATCCTGCCGAGATTCTTGCTGCAAAGCAAAATTTTGATGGATTAAATGCTATCATCCATGCCATTACCCCAGATCTTCAGCACCATGTGACTACGTGCACTAAGTCTAAAAATAAATATAAAAGTTATAAATATAGGCATTCGTCTCTTTCCGACCGGTAACCCTTCGAGTTCGGGTCTCCACTGGGTTTGACCCTGGTCCGGAACTCAGCATGTTACAATTCTTCTCTTCTCTGATGTGTCGGCTAGGTTTGAGAAAAAGAAAAGAAAAAAGTCTCATCATTTCTTCCATACGATTAATCGTGGCTTCAAAAATGTCTCTGCTAGGTTTGAGAAAAAAAAAAAAAAAAAGTCTCATCATTTATTCCATACGATTAATCGTGGTTTCAAAAATGTGTCTTGGGATTAATCGCTTCTATAAAAATAGCTCCTCGATGTAACCCTAATCATCAATTCGGAGTGGCGACGAAATCAAAATCAAAGTCGCAACAAGTACTTGAAGATAGGTTAAACCGAATTATTGTTAAACAAGAATGGATTCGTTGAGAAAGTAAGTGATACCCAATTTTATTTAAAGTGTTGTTGTTGTTTTAAGTACTCATTTAAATAGGGATTAGGATGGGATCATAAATTCTAATTGAAAATATTTCAGTTACAAACCACTGCCGGCATTGTGTTCATGATGATTACGCTGCCGACATTGGGTATCGGCATTGATTTTATTATGAATACCATGTCGTAAACTGTTGTCGGTCCTGTATTCAATTTGAATGTCATGCCATTAGTGATGGTTATAGTATCCAGAATTTTACATGTATATATGACGGCATTGATTCATTTTTGAACACCATGCCGGCACTTTCTGTTGGTATTGTTTTTAATTTTACAATCTATGGCAATTGTGCTTGTAACTTACAAGTTTTTTTTTTCCGACTGTTGGCATTGAAATCAAATAATCGACTATGCCGAAAGTGTGTGTAGGTATTGTTTTTACTTTCAGTCGTATGCCAGCCGAGTTCGTAATTCACAGAAACTTTCTAGATATTTTGTATCCGTTGTCGGCATTAAAGTAAAACATTCTTCCAAGACGAGTGTCTCTATCGGCATTGTACGTAAAATAATCGACAATGACGGTTGTCACTTTCGGCGTAGTATGTTTTCACCGTACAATGCCGGCATGTGTTCTATGTCGAATACCTTTCTGGCAATGTGGTTAAATGCATGTTTGTTTTGTCATGTAGGTCTAAAGCAAAGGAAATTAAGAAAGGAAACAAGAAATCTATTGCCTCTGCCTCTCCTGAGTCTATGCCTCCTCGAGGTGGTCTCCTTAAATGTTTGTGGGCAGACCTTAAAAGAGAGACTGAATTTTCTCATAGAGGCCGTGGTAAACTCACAATCTGTGAATCTACTAGAGAATAAAGTGATAAATAAAAATAAAAAGAAGATGTTGAACCAAGTCAATAAAGAGGACAATCGGTTGATGAAGAAGAAAAAGAAGAGGATGAAACAATACAAGAAGCAGGAAAATCGAGTGATGGGGAAGAAAAAGAGGATGAAATAATACAAGGTGAAAGGGAAAGGATTAGGAAAAGGTGAAGAAGAAGAATTGGGAAAAGGTGAAGTTCCAATGCCGTCATAGTAGTTATATGCCGACGGTTTGGAAAACTAAATGAGCAAAACCCTAAATTCAGGAAAATTTATAACACTTGTTTCGTTCACCATCATACAATGTCGGTGCTGAAGACAAGATGTCGGTATGCTTGATAGATAAAGTTCAATGCCGGAAAAGGGAAGTCGGCATTAAAATACCATGCCAGCGGTTTTTCAAATAAAAGGAGGGAAGCCCAAAGTTTTTGTCCAATCTAAAGTGAACATGGCTAAGGACCAGGTGAAATTCTACTAAAGTCAAGAGTATTTAGCTTTATGTTGTATATAATGAAGAGACAAAGGAAACACAAAAAGAATTAGGTTATTCCGAGTTCTTATGAGGAAGTTATGGGCAAAATAGTTTTCAAAAGATTGGTCCCAATTTGGGACCATATAGACACTTTAAAAGTTGCGAAAATAACTTTTAAAGAGAGGAAAATTGATTCTGAAGTGATCCCAAACCATAGGGTTTTTAGGGATATTTAAGGGCGCATCTAAGACTTCTTAAGGGACGTTTTATTAGGTTTTGCCATCAATAGATAGAGAGGGGGCGAGGTTATACATCTATATTTTAGGGTGTATCTTTTTAGGGGGAAACCATGATATATCTTCTTATTCTTTCTTTGTGTCATGAATATCTAATCTTTTGTTGACTAAGGATGGATTCAATGTACTAAACCTGAAGCTTTAGTTGGAATATCCAATCTCTGCCAACGCTTTCAACTTGCGAATTGCACCATAATGGTGCAATTTCTCTCTTGGTCATCATACCATGGCGAAATATTTGTTCTTGATCAATATGCCATGAATGCATAATAAAATCTTGAGTTGAAAGCATCATCTCATTTAGTGACAAATCTTTGAGTATCCTCACGCAAAAAAAAAACACCTTGTCACACCTTGTTATTGGCCGAGCGTCCGATCTAGGACTGCAAGCGGCACTAACTTGGACGTTTGGCCATCACATAGCCTAACAAATACTGTACGACCCTTACAAGGAATTAATTATATGATGGTTTACTCAGTTACTTTTTATTACTTTCATACCTCATTATAGGTGCCAAGGTATTGAAAGAGTGAAGCGTTTTTTATTTTCAGGAAGCGATGCGTATGTCGAAGCATGAAGCGTCGCTTCATGGTTAATGTTTGAAACGGATGTTTTCTTATAAATAAATTAGTCGTAACTAGTAATTATAAATTTATTAGGAACATAATATCTATATAAATATTATATAAGTCTAATTATTATCAAAAACAAAGTGTGTGCACACCAGTTCAACCTTCTCCAGGCGAGTGGGAGGTGAGGTGTTTTGATTTCCCCTTAAAACATTCATATTTTTCTTTTAAAAGCTTTAAAAATTATACAAGAAAGGAGTTGAGTAAGTCGAAAAGCGCACTTCACATGACCGCTTCGGAGCGAAATGCTGAAATTTGAAGCGAAACGTACGCTCCAAAGCGTGAAGCGTACGCTTCATGAAAGATGCGCTTCACATTACTGCTTCGGAGCGAAATGCTAAAATTTGAAGAGAAGCGTACGCTCCGAAGCGTGAAGCGTACGCTTTTAAAAACCATGATAGATGCATAGTCATACTGTAATAATTTAATTCACTTATTTACTTATCTCACTGGATTTGCTCTAATGGAGGTAGAGCCAAAAGCCCTACAAACAACCACAAGCCTCAAGCAACGAATAATAAAGATTCGTAAAAACAATTACACCATTGAACTTTACATAAATTGATGATTTTACCATACAGGAAAAAACTTCTATGTATACACAACGAAAATGAACTAGCTATATTCTTTTTTATAGTACTATTTGAAGAAAAGACAAACAGAAGCAAACGATACATATAAAAGCTAAATGGTACATTGTTTTTATTATTTTCCTAAAGATGCAAGTCATCAAACAATTGCAAATCTTCAAGTTTACTGATTTTCTTCCTTCATCTCCTGTAAAACTAGAAAATATAAGATAAACCGGCTTTATACAGGTAAGTAAATACCAATGTCTTTCAAAGATGTCAAGAAAACATCTTTGGTGATACTATTATAGGATATTCACATATACACTCATCATGCAAACCTTATTGCTTTGGGGAAGAAGAAAAAAACTTATTTACACATATTTTACAAGATTTTATTGGCTCTAACCCAAAGACGGCAACGATCGACTATATATATTTCCATGTAAACTGTAAAGCCGACACCGAATGGAAGAGAAGAGCAGGGTAATAAGAGATGAGTCATGTGGATTATGGTTAAGTTATTGGTGGGATTAGTTCACCGTTGGTAAAAAGGGGATTAAAGAGGATAATTCACGCCTAATTCTCAATCTCAAAAATCAATCAGACGAGTAATGAAATAAAAGCGGGAGTTTTAAGTTTGCCATGTAAACAAATTAAATTTTAAATAGTAGCAATTTTTCCCCTAAACTTTTGTATTGGACTAAAAAATATCTATCACCTATTTTTTGAAGCAATATCTCTATCACCTAGTCGTTTATATAATTTAAGATGACTTATCTCGTTAAAATATAATGAAAAAAATATTTACTTATAGGAATTAATCAAGGGGGAAGAGCACTAAATTCTAGATACAATTCTTACTTGGCGGTGGCATTTTGGTCTAGAATTAAAATTTATGAAAAAATTGTTATTATTAACAACTCAGGTTAAAATAAGCTCAGCCAATACAATTTTCTAGTATTATCGAAATAGCCATCTCGGCAGGGAACTGGGGTAAAGAAGATAATTAGCCACACTTGCCCAAAAATCAACCCTAATACTATTGTTTCTAAAGCCCATTTCACGTAAAACGAGTAAACTGGCAACCAAAACCCATTTCAGTTTTATAACAAGTTGCCCCTGCAACAATACCCATTATATTTAACATTGTTGTTGGAGGGAAATAAAATAAATCTCTACCGGGGAGCTAGCAAGTCTGAACCAGTTGTACTATAACCTTGGCTAGAAAATCTTTTTGTATTTTTGTTATCATATTTATGTTTTTGTAAGTTGACAACCTAAAAAAGAAAAAAAATCTAATGTTGTTATCAAATTAGTGCATGAATTTTCCTATGTGTATAACTTTTTTTTGCCCCCTCTTACTTAAATTCCTGGCTCGGCCCTCGGGGTCAGAGCTGGTCCTGAACCAAGTTTATCAAGACTTTTTCCTGGGGCATCAAAGGCATGTTAGGGCAACAAATTAGGTAAATTCCAAAAAGGTTTTTAACATTTTTTTTAGAAGAAAAAATCTTTCCATATTGACACCACATATCTTTCCATATCCCTGCGGTAATCTCAAATTCAATAATCCTAAACGTCAATTTTTATCTAGTGTTGCTCTTATTCTTTGTGCTTTCAGTTTAATTTCTTTGTATCGTAGTTTACTTTGGGTTTATATATGTAAGGCTTTTGAATAAGTTTTTTTTTTTTTTTTTTTTTTTCCTGTGTGCGGCAATTTTAGGCATTTCTCATTAATTTTTGGGGTCCATATTCTACGATTTAGGAGCAGAATACGAAGCTACTAAATACAAATATCGGCCAATAGAGACGCACTACCGCCGGATGGGGGCAACAACTAGGATTTTACCTCGGGGCAGCAAAATCTCAGGGCCGGCCCTGCTCGGGTAGAGTGTCTATAATACATAGTGTCTATATTTTTTCCTCCAATTAAAGTTTAAACTATTTATAAAACGTGGTCATTTGATCAAATATACAGCCAATCAATCAAGAATTTAAATAGATGCCTCAAAAAAAAAAAAAAAAAAAACGAATTGAAATATGATGAATTACACTTACCATATAATATAGGTTATCGATCGCTCACACATGGGCTGCTTTGATAAATTACTAATAGTGAGGAGGAGGAGGCGATTTTGGTGATTTGTGATGATGATGGTGGTGGTGGTGGTGAACAGGAGGAGGTGGAGAAAATTCATAATACTGCCGATGAGGAGGCGGAGAAGCAGTAGGTGGTGGGGGGTATTCATAATAATGCCGATGAGGAGGTGGAGAAGCAGTAGGTGGTGGTGGGAATTCATAATACTGCCGGTGCTGTGGAGGAGAGTTGTTGGGTGGCGGAGAAAACTCATAGTAACTCCTTGCCGAGCAACCTACAAGTAAAGAAACCATGATCACGACTAGAAGAGTAATAGAATCTGGTGTCTTCATTCCAACTTTTGTAATCCCCATTTTCTTCCTGCTCACTAACTAAAGATCAAGGTTTTTGGTTAAGAAATGAAGTATGATGTCTAAAGGTTTGAGCCTTCCTGGCGCCCACATATATAACATTTGTGTCGTAGTTGTTTACCTAATTTCTTGTGTATACACACTAATCTCAACTTCTAGTCAAATTTTAATATGAAAAGAATATCTTTTTGATTTTTTTACTATGATTAGGTCCCTTGATTATATATAATTAAGCACACAATTAGCCCGTCTATATAGCTTAAATTAAGGAAAGGATCGAAGAATTTTCTAATAAACTACTATGCTGGTTGGCAGGTAAATGGTTACTAAGCTGGCACTTTGCGTCGTATTAATCTTCTTGTTTTTACACTTCTATCTGGCCAACCGCGAGCAGAGAAGTCTTGGCAACGCATCAAAAAGGGCATATGTATTTAAACGTCCGGACAAGAATCTAATTGAAAACGAGCCATCAGCCATGGTTTGCAAAACTCGAAGTTGCTCGTTGACCCTCACGGTCACCTACTCACCTACGTCCTAGTCCTTGGTCAATTCGCACACGTCTAACCCCTGACCGGTGCTTGAAGTCCTGGCCTGGTGGCGTGTTCTTTGGTCTCATTTCTTTCTTTTTCTTTCTTTTTAAAATGAGAATCACAAAGAAATACTAGAATATAAGAAACAAAAGAAAGTACAAAAAGCCGACTGCTGAGAAATCCAACATGGTGGCGGATTAAGATTTGGTACAATTTTTAAAAGATTGATTAGATTAAACTGTAATTAGAAGAAGACAAAATTAATTTGGATGAGGTGTATCTTTCTAATATAATACTAGGTAATTATCTCAAAAGTATAGGTCCTGTCTCTATTTACGGCAGAAAATCAGTTTTGTTAATGTCAAACAATTACGTACGTGATCATGTTTATCTGCAAGATTAAGTTGAATAAAATACTAGGCGCCAAGTTTGAATTTTTCATGGTTTATTCCTTTCTAGATGCGCTTCGATGTGGGATTAGAAGAAGAAAAACATCTTTAGATTTTGAAAATGACATGGTTTTTGCCTTTTTGGCGTGTCATGGGACGTGCACTATTAACACCGACGAAGTGACGACCGATGATGTATGCATGATACGTGCATTACTTTGATTTTTTTGATCGGCAATCAAAAAAAATGTCATAAGAGAACGCCTATCAAAGGTAACGAACTAGAATAGAGAGGGTACTATTTGGAAAACAGGAAATCAAGGGAAAAAATCCACCGTCGACAAAAAAAATTATAGTATAAATATCTAGCCTAATTTGTTAGAAAAAGTTTGTAGTGCATTTTCTAAAAACATCATAAGGATTTATACCAGAATAACTTGTAATGTCACTTGCTTGATTTACTACATCAATTGAGGTTGTGGCATCGTTGAAGATAATACTCCTTCCGTTCCAAATTAAATGAGCTAGTTGTAGTTTGCACAATTCTTAAGGCAGGGAGGAAAGGGGAGTATATTTAAGTATTTTTTACACTTATATGGATAATAACTAGTAAAACTTAGAAATGATTTATCTCTTAAACTATACTACGGTTTTTCGTAAACTTTATACCGTTGAAAAGCATTTTAAAACACATACGCAACGAATATAAACATGGCTATCAAATTATACATATTTCATATGGTAACAATAATCAATTAAAAGGGTAGTTTTAGAAATACCTCCTTGATTAGTGAAATAGCTCATCTATTTTGGGACAAAGTTTAAAACCAACTAGCTCATCTAATTTGGGACGTAGGGAGTATAGTTCATTGTCTTCCGAGTGGTCCAACATATTGTTGCTGGAATAATTGGCCGTGTTTTCTGCGCATAGGATGAGACAATTTAAAATGTCACTATTGATGATTGTGTCGATGCAATTAGGCATTGCATACTAGATGCTCATTGCATCCCTAAAATACTTCCAAACTTGGGAGGTTGAAGAACAAATATGTGGTCGAGTCACCAGCCCCGTGACATAGTAAATGCCAACTTTTAATAATTGTGTCAATGCAATTATGCATTGCATACTAGATGCCCACTGCATCCCTAAAATACTTCCAAACATAGGAGGAAAAGCTAAAATGGAATAAAAAATTATGTGGATGGTTCACCAACGTTACGTTACGACACAGTAAATAACCATTTACCAAAAGCTTTCCTTTCCTTTATAAAGTATTCATTATTGCAAGTCTTTTGTAGAAGACTGACTAAAGAAAGAAACCTACCTATGTTTCCATGATCTTAACCAAACACTATGTTACAGCAATGCTTGGCTAAACATTTATGTATATACTCGAGGGTATTTGAGCCCTAGACTTTTATGGTAATGACCTTAATCCCTATAAATATCCTCATGATATAGTGAATGAGAAAACGAATTCAACGAGCCAAGAATCACTCAATTCCGAGTTATAACGAAGAAGTTGTAAGTTATTTATTAAAGAAACACTTATTATGTGTTGCTAAGGCAGTTCGTGAAAAGGAAATTGTGCACGAACTTTTTGCAACAGTTTGCGAACTAAAATGGGAAATACGTGACCAAAAGGATTTTTAAGTCAAATACTTAATGTATCCTTTTCTAGACAAGGTAGCTTTGTTTCCAAGCAATCTAGCCTTGATCATTCACTATAAATAAAAGTTTTAAATAATCACACATTGTTAGAGCACTGCTCGGTTGAACTCGTAAGCATTGTTATCTCAAGCTTGTTTGTCAAGTTTAGTTGTCAAAACTATAAGTCTTGATTTCTAGTCTACTTATAGCTAAGTCTCGGATTAGGATAGAATATGTAGTTGATATTTAGACTTCACGACATTCATAGATTGAAGACGAAAAACTACTAAGGGGAGCTTGTGGAACTTCATCAACAAAAGGTATGTGGAGACTTGAACTCATCTATCACTCAAAATCCTATTTCTACTTTATCTCCTATTTGAGACAAAAGTCATATAGCTATATAGACTTCGATTATACACATTTGATATTTCGAGCTAAGTTTAACTCGCTTACATATTTATCGAAATATGTGTTGGTAAGATTTTGCTTTAACCAAGTTCATCTTATATTCTTGAAGAAAGTCAAAAGATGATCATGTGAAAATCGCCTGGTAACATCTTATATGATTTGTGTGAGACAGTCATTTGGTGTAGACTCAAAATGTTTCGTATTGATCATTTGATCACATGAAAATTGCTTTGAAGCTAATAGTTTGTGTGAGACAGCTAGTGTCGTCTTCTAAGAATGTTTCAATGATTGAAATGGGAGTTTAGAAAAATTAATCATGATTGGATATAGCACAGTATGCTTACTTGTATGCTAGCTGTTGCAAGTTATTCCAAGTACGGGACCCATAGTATGCATACCCGTATGCGTACTGGTTTGTTAGTTGAAGTCCGGGAACTTAGTATGCATACCCGTAAAGTTCAAGTCCGGGAATTCAACTGAGTTTGGTGGTGTACGACGGTATGCTTACCCGTTCGCATACTGGCGAACCCAGACCAAGTCCGTCTACTTAGGTATGCGTACCCGTTTGCATACTTGAGTGGGTTATGTTCTAAAATCGGTTTGTTCATGAACTAATACATTTACATAATTAGGAATGCAATCTTTTCCAAACCGTGGCTATAATGTTCATGGATTGATTCGAGTGAATCAAAATCGATTTTGCTTCGATTGTGTCTTGTATACTTCTATGAGAATATAAACAATTGAACAACTCTAGAACTAGTTTCATTTGAACTAGTTGTGATTGAGATGAACAAGGTTGATATGAAAGTGTTCATATGGATAACTTCGGTTAACTATTATTGAGCCAACAAAGTGTACACGTTTAGGTACGGTTACCCATATCTAAATGAAATCACTTTTCATTTGTGTGTAACAAGCTAAGTTCGATCTAACGGTTGAAAGATATTAGCTTGAATCTAATCAGGTTTTCATCTAACAGTGCATATTGAATGCTTTGTTACCAAGGGAGCATTGATTGCAAACCTTGATTTGAAGACTATATAAGGGAGAACTCTAGCAACTGTGAAACCTAATCCCCATACCTCCTGTGTGATACTAGTTGCGACTATAGTTGATTCTCCTTTAACCTAGGTTTTTCTAAAACCATTATAGGTTAACGACTTAGAAACTTCATTGGGATTCTAAAGCCATATCCAACTATTTTCTCTGTAGTTGCGTGTTATGATCTTACTTTGTTCTATCGTATTGAGTACTATCTTCTCTAAGATTTGCTCGAGATTCAATCTCCGATAGGTAAGATAAAAAGTAGTCATAAACATCTTCGTCTCATCGTTTGTGATTCCACAATATCTTGTTTCGCTACCATACGATTAAGATTATTGTGAGGTGATTGATATTACTAGGCTGTTCTTCGGGAATATAAGTCTGGTGTATCAATTGGTTCCTGTTCACCTTGATTTATCAAAAGACGGAACAAAAACTCGTAGGTATTTCTATGGGAGACAGATTTATCTATTCAATAAACTTTTCTATATGAGACAAATTTGTTTATCAAGTCTTCGACTTTGGGTCGTAGCAACTCTTAGTTATGGGTGAGATCAGCTAAGGGAATCAAGTGCGCAAAGTCCTGCTAGGATTCAGAGGCGTAAGGAACGCGACTGTACCTTAGTCAGTGTGAGATTGGTTAGGGCTCAACTACATTCTAGTCCGAAGTTAACTTGTAGTAGGCTAGAGTCTGTAGAGGCTTAATACAATATGGTGTTCAAATCTGGACTAGGTCCCGGGGTTTTTATGCATTTCCGGTTTCCTCATTAACAAAATTTCTGGTGTCTGTGTTATTTCTTTTCCGCATTATATTTGTTTATATAATTGAAATATCACAGGTTGTGCGTAGTTCAATCAATTAGATAATCCAACCTTTGGTTATTGATATAAATTGATTGACACTTGAACATTGGTCTTTGGTACCGTTCAAGCTGTTTCTCATAATAATCTGGCTCGTGGATTTCTATCTGTTTGATTTGTTGATTACATTGAGAAACAGAGATATAACTCTTGGATGTATTTTCCTTGATTTAGTCTGACTGTCTAGTTGATTCTCTTGGAAGTACATTAGAGTTAGTCCATACAGATTGCCTAAATGAAATATTAGGTGTGGTTTTTAGAACACCGCTTTTTCAATTGGTATCAGAGCAGGCAAACACGTTTAAAACCTTATAAGTATGTGTTTGTAGCAGTCTTACTTTGTGGACAGAAACGTTATCTCTATAAACGTATCACAAGTCTTCCTTTTCTCGAATTATCTATGGTAGAAAATTTCTATGCGTGCCTTTCTTCAAGCGCGTGATTTTCAATCATGGGTTCGTGTAGTTAATGGCTATGAACCTCCGGTAGTTGCAGAAGGCGATGTAACTGTTCCGAAGGATATTGGTGCTTATGATCCCGCCGAGATTCTTACTGCAAACAAAAATTCTGATGGATTAAATGCCATCATCCATGCCATTACCCCAGACCTTCAGCACCATGTGACTATTTGCACTAAGTCTAAAGAAGCCTGGGATATCTTAGAAACTGTATTGGAAGGAAATTCCTCTGAGAAAGAAGTTAGGCTTCAAAACCTAAATTATGATTGGGAAAACCTTCGTATGGCTGATGAAGATTCATTTGATGAGTTTAATCACAAAGTGTATGAAATTGTTAATACATCTTTTGTGTTGGGTAAGACTATTCCTGAAAAGGACATTGTGATGAAAATTCTCAGATCGTTACCATCCAAATACGAGTCTAAAAAGCATGCCATCGTTGAAGGAAATAACCTTAACACTCTTTCCAAAAATACTCTTGCTGGAAAGCTAAAGTTTTTTTTTATCTTGAACTGAGTAGAAGAGAAAAACTTCACATGTCTTGTAATCCTGTTACTACATCTGAAGTAAAGTCTCGTTGTCCCGATTTGATTGATACAGAGGATGAGAATTGCTTTAATTCAACTATTTCACTGTTTGTACAACAGTTAAAAAAACTCTAAGAAAGAGAAAAAGAAAGTCTCAAAAGAATTTATCTTCAGTCAATGAAAAGGATAGAAAAGTTCACAAAGACTATGATAATGGAACTTGTTCCATGTGCTCTGGTCATTCTAATAAGGAGAATAGTGAGTTAACTAAAGCATGGATGGCAACTCTTGACTACTGTCCTGAGGAAGAATCCCGTGAATGTTCTCTCACTTACTTTGATGATTGCCACTCTTGTCCCTCAAACAGCTCTGATTGTTCCATGAAAAACAATCTGCCTTCCCCAGAAAACAAAATTGATCTTTTAACAAAAAAATTGTACTCAATGAAGAGTATGTTTCAACTGGAGAAGGAAGCATGGATTAAAAGGATTGAAAATATGGAAAATCAACTGAAAATATTAAGACAAGATAAAGCTATATCTTGCAATCGTGAGGTCAAAAAGAAGAATCGATCTACTTCGATAAACTCTCCTAAACTAAATCAGCATATTACTCCTGAATCCTACTGTCTCTCATTTTGAAAAACTCTCATTAACTATGAATCTTTTCTTAGAACAAGTACGTGCTTTGAAGAGTGAACTGGAATCTTCAACCAAAAGACTTGAGGACAAGATGGATAATCTCGAATCCAGGATTGATCTAATCGAAGACGAGCTTGATGATTATAGGGAATATGAGAAGAATCTTCAAAGTTAGTGAAATGATTTTTCTTTATTGCTTTCTTAGATAATTCCTAGGAAACTTCTTATGAGAATTTATTCTTGTGTTTTAAGAAGGATAACTAGGGTTTGGTATAGCAATTATTGTGAGTACACATAGCTATTTCCAATGATTTTCATCTTGTAATGTTTTTAGATTTATTTATTTAAATTCTAAAGTTTATTAGGAAGATGATTTTGCAGTATTAATATTTATTGGTTTTATATATTGCAAAAAATTGTTATGGGATATGAGTGTTTGCGTACGTGAACTATGATTGTCCCATATATGTAGAAAGTTAAGTCTATTATATGTCTTTATGCAAATATTGATGGAAAATAGAATGAACTTTTGATAACAAAGATTAAGTCTATGGTATCATTATGCAAATATTGATGAAAATAGAATGAATCTTTGTATATTCCGCAATATTGATCTTTCCTGATCCACTTCTATGTGAAAGTACTGTAAGGCTTCGTAAGTTTTCTTATGTTAAGCATTTCCGATTAAATTAATCATGGGTTCTCTTGTGGTTAATTTAATTGAGTTTTCTGGATACAAATTCATGTTTCATGTAATTTGTTAATGTCCAAAGGAATCCTTCTTTTCTTGTAAAAGTAAGGTCGCTCTTGTTGTTCTTTCAAGAATGACATTTTATGGGCAGAGTTCTTAATTGAACTTGTGTTTAATTGCCAAATCTTTGTGGGGAGTGCGGGCTGTGGAATATTGTAGGAGTTTTCTTATATCTTTATAAACTCCTTGATGAATACACTAAGTTTTGACTATGTAAAATCATCGATACAAAGTTGATATGTTCTCTTTTAGTCATGAAGTATCTCTATAAGAATTTCATTATGATCCCGCTAATATTTGTACCTTTGCCAATTTATATTGACAAAAAGGGGGGGAATTATTGTGTAGTTCACACTACAAATACATATGGTTTACGGATCATTATGTAAGGGGGAGTGGTTTTCATTGTGAGATGAAGTATTGACTAAGGGCGAGTGATACATATCACCATAGTATTGTTGTCAAAGTTGTGATACAATTGGACTTTGATGATATGTAATAATACTATGCCACTGTATAACAATACGAAAACATCTTGTTTTTATATATTGTTATAGCTACGGATCTTCACCAACTATGATGCTGAGTTGAACACGTTCAGAATCACTGGAGTACTTGGAAGTGATGAAGATTTCGAGTAATGTTGAAGAGCTAAGGAAATCAAGCATTTGGATGACAAGCTACAAAGTTTATTTATTTTGTAATCCATATGTATTGACAGTTTTGTCACTAAAATTGACAAAGAGGGAGATTGTAAGAGCACTGCTCGGTCGAACTCGCAAGCGTTGCTATCTCAAGCTTGTTTGTCAAGTTTAGTTGTCAAAACTATAAGTCTTGATTTCTAGTTTACTTATAGCAAAGTCTCGGATTAGGATAGAATGTGTAGTTGAGCTTTAGACTCCACGAAGTTCATCGATTGAAGACGAAGAACTACTAAGGGGAGCTTGTGGAACTTCATCAACAAAAGGTATGTGGAGACTTGAACTCATCTATCACTCAAAAGTCTATTTCTATTATATCTCCTATTTGAGACAAAAGTCATATAGCTATATAGACTTTGATTATACACATTTGATATTTCGAGCTGAGTTTAACTCGCTTACATACTCGAAATATGTGTTGGTAAGCTTTCGCTTTAACCAAGTTCATCTTATATTCTTGACGAAAGTCAAAATATGATCATGTGAAAATCACTTAGTAACATCTTATATGATTTGTGTGAGACAGTCATTTGGTGTAGACTCGGAATGTTTCGTATTGATCATTTGA
The DNA here is from genome assembly GCA_023531105.1 of Papaver atlanticum. Classification (NCBI taxonomy): domain Eukaryota; kingdom Viridiplantae; phylum Streptophyta; class Magnoliopsida; order Ranunculales; family Papaveraceae; genus Papaver; species Papaver atlanticum. The sequence goes on along the minus strand of JAJJMB010007966.1, from coordinate 619,558 downwards.
TCACTTGAAAATTGCTTTGAATGAGACAGCTATTGTCGTCTTCTAAGAATGTCTCAATGATTGAAATGGGAGTTTAGAACAATTAACCATGATTGGATAAAACACAGAACGCGTACTTCTATGCTAGCTGTTACAAGTTATTCCAAGTCCGGGAACCATAGTATGCATACCCGTATGCATACTGGTCTGTTAGTTGAAGTCCGGGAACTTAGTATGTATACCCGAATGCATACCGGCATAAAGTTCAAGTCCGAGAATTCAACTAATTTTGGTGGTATACGACAGTATGCGTACCCGTTAGCATACTGGCGAACCCAGACCAAGTCCGGCTACTTAGGTATGCGTACCCGTTTGCATACTTGAGTGGGTTATGTTCTAAAATCGGTTTGTTCATGAACTAATACATTTATATAATAAGGAATGCAATCTTTTGCAAACTGTGACTATAATGTTCATGAATTGATTCGAGTGAATCAAAATCAATTTTGCTTCAATTGTGTCTTGTATACTTCTATGAGAATATAAACAATTGAATAACTCTAGAACTAGTTTCATTTGAGTCATTTGAACTAGTTGTGATTGAGATGAACAAGGTTGATATGAAAGTGTTCATATGGCTAACTTAGGTTAACTATTGTTTAGCCAACTAAGTGTACACGTTTAGGTATGGTTACCCATATCTATATGAAGTCACTTTTTATTTGTGTGTAACAATCTAAGTTCGATCAAACGGTTAAAAGATATTAGATTGAATCTAATCAGGTTTTCATCTAATGGTGAATATTGAATGCTTTGTTACCAAGGTAGCATTGATTGCAAACCCTGATTTGAAGACTATATAAGGGAGAACTCTAACAACTGGGAAACCTAATCCCCACACCTCCTGTGTGATACTAGTTGCGACTAGAGTCGATTCTCCTTTAACCCAGGTTTTTCTAAAACCATTATAGGTTAACGATTTAAAGCCTTCATTGGATTCTGAAGCCAGACACAACTATTTTCTCTGTAGTTGCATGTTCTGATCTCACTTTGTTCTATCGTATCAAGTACTATCTTTTCTAAGATTTGCCCAAGACTCAATCTCTTATAGGTAAGATAAAAAGTAGTCACAAACATCTTCATCTCATCGTTTGTGATTCCACAATATCTTGTTTCGCTACCATACGATTAAGATTATTGTGAGGTGATTGATATTACTAGGATGTTCTTCAAGAATATAAGTCCGGTGTATCAATTGGATCCTGTTCACCTTGATTTATCAAAAGACGGAACAAAAACTCGTAGGTATTTCTATGAGAGACAAATTTATCCATTTAATAGACTTTTCTGTGTGAGACAGATTTGTTTATCAAGTCTTCGACTTTGGGTCGTAGAAACTCTTAGTTATGGGTGAGATCAGCTAAGGGAATCAAGTGCGCAAAGTCCTGCTAGGATTCAGAGGCGTAAGGAACGCGACTGTACCTTAGTCAGTGTGAGATTGGTTAGGGCTCAACTACATTCCAGTCCGAAGTTAACTAGTAGTAGGCTAGAGTCTGTAGCGGCTTAGTACAGTGTGGTGTTCAAATCTGGAATAGGTCCCGGGGTTTTTCTTCTTTTGCGGTTTCCTCGTTAACAAAATTTCTGGCGTCTGTGTTATTTCTTTTCCGCAATATATTTGTTTATATAATTGAAATACCACAGGTTGTGCGTAGTTCAATCCATTAGATAATCCAACCTTTGGTTGTTGATATAAATTGATTGACACTTGAACATTATTCTTTGATACCGTTCAAGTTGTTTCTCATAATAATCAGGCACGCGGATTTCTATCTGTTTGATTTGCTGATTACATTGAGAAACAGAGTTATAACTCTTGGATGTATTTTCCTTGATTGAGTCTGACGGTCTAGTTGATTATCTTGGAAGTATATTGGAGTTAGTCCATACTGATTTCCTAAATGAAATATTGGATGTGGTTGTTAGACCCCCGCTTTTTCACACATCCCTTGAAAAATTGTGTGTGTCTGTTGCATAAGTTTTTTTTTTTCCATATTTTTGTTCTTCACAAACTAGAGTAAGATTTCAAAAGACTTTACTTGGGGATCGTAAAGCACAGGCAAGCTATCTTGTTTGATTACAGAACCTATTTTTAGGTGTTTTTCATAAACTCTAGATTTAATAGATCAAGATATCTCTAGATTATTTCTGGGTGATCTTGTGAAGAAGAATCAATTAGGTTACAGAACGATAAACCTTAATTGTTGAGAAGCATCTTCTAAAGAGAATTAAAGTTATGCTATAAGATTTTCAAGAGTATCTTCTAAAGAGAATCGATGTTCTGCTAAAAGATTTACAAGAGAAATTCCTAAAGAGAATTTGTATTCTGCTAGGAGTTTTACAGGTACACGAATACAATTGAAGCAGGTATTACATCTGGTAGTAGGTTATTTGTATAACAACTTAAATCAGTGTGCGTTAAATCTGGACTAGGTCCCGCGGTTTTTCTACAAGATTGTAGTTTTCCTCGTTAACAAAAATCTATGCTGTGTGTGTTATTTATTTTCCGCATTATATTTATGATTGAAATATCATAGGTTATATGTACCTAAACATAGACAGTGTTAAATAAATTATAAAAAACGTAGAAGACTTGTTCTTGTTGAATTCGTACCTTGAAACATAGATTACAAGACTTGTTCTTGTTGGAATTTGGTTCGTAAAAAGTTCGGGTATATACTAGGTTTACCTTGTTAAAGCAATCTTAAATACAGTTTTGTAACTGAACGTATAGATTGCACAAGGATTGTCCATATAGGTTCCCGAATGAAAAAGTTAGTGGTGTACTAGTTACCCTCTCCTATTCAATTGGTATCAGAGCGAGCGGACACTGTAAATACCTAATAAGTCTGTGTTTGTAACGATTCAAACTTATAGACATGAATATTGAGCTTGTATCGACCAAGTTCAATTTACGTACCACCGAGATTTGATGGCACATATTATTTATGGTGGAAAATAACAATGCGCTCATTCTTTCAAGCTTGTAATTTCCAAACTTGGATTCGAGTAGTCAAGGGTTATCATCCTCCAATGGTCATTGCAAATAACAAAACTACTGAGAAAGATATAACTGATTATGACGATATTGAAATCAGTATTGCAAAGCATAATTCCGAGGATTAAATTTTACTATACATGCCATAAACCATGATCTCCAACATCATGTGACTACATGTGAATCTTCGAAAGAATCTTGGGATATCTTGCAGATCGTATTCGAAGGGAATACCACAGAGAAATAAGCAAGGCTTCAAAACCTAGCATCTGACTGGGAAAACCTTCGAATGTCTGATGATGAAATCTTTGATGAATTTAACTAAAAACTCTCTCAGACAGTTAACTCCTCACATTCGTTGGGAAAAACTATTCCAGAGAAATATATTGTGTGTAAATTATCAGGTCTCTACCATCAAGATATGAGTCTAAAAAACATATCATTTAAGAAGAAAACGATCTTTCAACACTAATAAAGAATGATCTAGTTGGTAAACTAAAGATCTTTGATAATGAACATCGGTCTGAAAAAGAGATAAGTATTTCTCTTAAGGCTGTAAACAACACTAGTCCCTTTGGGGGTAAAATACTGTGCTGGTGACTAAGGATGATACTCCACAACAATTTAGAAAAATATTAAAAAACATGAAAAAGATATTTTCTAATGATACAACATTTCCTGATCATAAGTCTTGGACTTGTATTGATAATGTTGTTCAATGCTTCAACTGTCGTGGGATCGGGCATTTATCTTCTATATTCCCTAGCAGGGACCTGGTAGGTCTAAAAATAAGCCTACAATGATAACTGCAAGTGCACAGTACCTTATTGTGTATAGTGCAAATACAGGTCGATCCTCACGGACAAGGTGGGTGTAGAGTTGATTCCAAAGTCTTACTAAAACTGATTCAAAAGAAAGAATAACACAAAGGTTGTTTTGTTAGGTGTCGATACGACGAAACAGATGATATGAAATATAAACCAGAATGCAGAAAACAAATGAAATAGAGGATTTAAACACACAAACAAGAAGTACTAGGGAAGTTTAATCCTGTACTTAACCTAGGCTAGATAATTTAGCTAACAGTGTTGTCCCTTGAATCGGCGGTAGAGATACGAGTCTCCCGTTCTTCCGATAATGTAAAGATTCTTAAGTAGAAGGTTTATTGTTAACTAAAGGATTAATCCCTAGAATTAGGTGTCTTTTTGTAGCACATATAATCACAGACCAACCATATCAAATGAAGCACGAGTTGGAGTAACAGCATATAAATGTTCTAACGACTACGGATGCAAGACATTCGAAGTGAAAGTTATATGCTGGCACACAAATACTAAACCATTCCACATGCAATAGATTTCAACTTGAACAACAAAATCAACCAAGATAATCTAACTAGATTAAGACCTTTATCTCAACCCTAGCTGCAGATTTAGAACATGGCTTTAATAGAAACAGCTGAAATATGAAGTTTTGATATTGATAAACTCATTGATGCAGGTTCTTCTCTTTTCAACTGAGTTCTACTAAGTCACTCAACAACTAAAGCAAAAGATAGAAATGGGAACTGATTTTCTACTCTTTCTCCTCACTCCCCTCTGCCTACCAATACACTATGACAACCCCTATTTATACACAGATTTCTCCCCCGAAACCACAATACCTCATCCACAGATACACAAGAACAAATTTAGGCATTTGATGTTCTTGGAACTCACCACTGATGTACTCTTCCTTGTCATCTGTAACCATTACACTGCCTTCACCAATTGATGATGTTGTCGGAGATTGAAAGGAAAACAGCTCAGACCTAATTTGACGCGCATGCTGCCATTGTTGGAGTTACAGAGAGATAAAATTAAGACTTGCTGCTGCTGTCTGTGATGCAAACTCATATTCAGATGAATTGATAATGCCTGCTGCTTGTATTCCCCACTACCACCTTACAACGCCGCCTGACTTTGTTGGAGTTGCGAAGAGATGAAACTCAGACCATTCACTTGTCAATTCTGTAGCCTTGGAAACCAATCAGCCTTCTATTCTTGCACAATTCATAGCCTAGGGTTAGGTTGAAATGGGTATAGTACGACTTGGTTAACTGATTGATTAGGGAAAGATGGAAATAGGGAATCAGGGAGGTGGTGTCGGGTGTGAGAGAGATTTGACATGCCAAGCAAAAAGGGGGACAAAGAAAAGATTGATGGAGTGAAAATCTGGGAGAGAAGGACACAGAGAAGAGAACTTGTTTCTCGTGAAGGAAGAGATATTTGGGAAAGGCAGTAGACTAACATGTTAAGCATGAAGACCCTGTTTTGGTATATGAGAATGAAACTTGGACCTTGGCTTCCTTTCTTTAACTCTCAATATGGGTATCGCTTGAATTTTGTCCCACTACTTCATTTCATGATCAGAGATTTCTTCTTCTTGAACTTCTTGTTCACTACTAGATCCATTGAACTTCATAAATCTGCACGCACCCCGACTCTCTTCTCCATTACATTTTCTTAAAGCCGACTTGACATCTAGCTCGACAAGGCATAGCAGCTCCAGCTCCACTTTGCGCAGATCCCATGTTTACTCCATTGTTTCATCCCCTAGCATTACAAAACAAGAAATCGGGGACAATTACCACAGATTTTACTCACAAACAAACAAGTGATACAAAATACATGAATTGGCACAAATATAAGCAATTAGTGCAGCAAGATATCGTAAACACCTACAAAATGATAAGAATACATACAACATTAGGTGCCTATCAAATACCCCCAAACCTGAATTTTGCTCGTCCACGAGTAAAACTGAAAAAAAATCCTACCTATACCACTGTCGCTGGTCTCTCGATTGCATTTAGCGAATGCAATAAGCCTTTTAAACCACTAAGTGTCCCTAATGGACAAGTTGAAGTCTCGTGATGGCTTTCTTAGAACATACCCAAAAAGTTCTAGGACAAAATATAAGCTCAGATTCCATGAAAGTGATACCTGCATTTCAGTTTTAGCTCACAACAATTGGATATGTCAATCTAGCTTTCTAAGGCACAATTCTAGCACTGGAACGACTAAAGACATGTGATAAGAGTGTAAAGTGTATCTGCCTTAGACATGCATAGAGAATGATTTACTCTAGGAAGTTATGACTGCCAATTACTAAGAGATAGTTTTTAGGCTAAGAACTGAATTCAAAGACAAGCTAGATGTCCGGCTTTACGAGAATTGTGAATGTTCACCTGATGAGTTGGTGATATTCAGCTTACCCGCGTTGTACATCGATGGCTACACCCTCCTTGCATATTACAAGACTATTTACAACACAAAACAAAAAGGAACATTGACTACTCTCTCATTTTGAGGCAAGAGAGAAACATTAACTTTTTTTACTGAAATTGAACATAATAACAGACAATGGGTACTTTTTTTCTTTTCTTTTTCAGTTTTTTTTTTTTTTTTTTTTTTAATATGATGACTTTTTTTCAACTGAATTTTCTTTTATTTTCTTTCTGAATTTTTCTGATGACTTTTTTAACTGATTTTGGAATAATGAAAGATACATACACAAACTGACACAACAAACTTTACACAAAAACAGAAAAATGCATTACATGACACTTTTAGCAATAGGTAGCCCTTTTCGATGCACCCGGTCAAATTCAATGGTTTCTTTTCTTAACGTAACCTCCAACTTCTATCCCAGCTAACCAAAGAACAAGCTAGTCAAATCTCATTCAGTATTCTAGATGATTGGCAGCCTACTTAACCTATGAAACACTGACGCTATACACGCTTGGACGATCGTGCATGTGCAAATTTTCTATATCACATGTGAATTATGCTAGAACCAGGGGTGCCTCATCATCTAGACTAAGAACCCTAAGATATCATACATGCACAGGTATCACAAATCAAGGTAAATGAGCTCAATTTTTCATTTTTCATTTTTCATTTTTCATTTTTCATTTTTCATTTTTCATTCTTTTTCTAAGATGTTATCTATTCACAAGACTCAAGCATACCAAATCACTACAAAGTTCATGTGATATCTACTTGTACCTCCAAACCTATGTTAAACAGTGTCCTCAATGTTTCTAAGGATTCACAAAGTTATAACATGCCATGAAGTTCATGAAGAGAAAGAAGAGGTTAGAGAGTACCAGATCCGAAAAGTGTTGCCAAACCAGATGGTTGAGCAGCAAGGCAGATATCACAAAAACAAAGATTATATACAGCAAAAACTAATCTATCAAACTGAAACCAAAAGAAAGCAAAGGACAAATAATAGAATTCTAAACCTGGTATGTACAAGGGGTGAGCCAGCTCAATCCAGGTAGACGGGGTCTTCCAGATCAGTTGTTTCAATTTCAGGTGGAATTGGTTCAAGGAACGGCTTTAGTCTCTGGCCATTGACTTTGAAGACGTTCTTAGTTGCTATATCTTCGAGTTATACAGCTCCGTGAGGGAATATTATGCGCACCAAGAACGGGCCTGTCCATATAGAATGCAATTTACTTGGAAAAAGATACAATCGAGAGTTGTACAATAACACTATCTGGATAGGCGTGAATGACTTGCGCAAAATGCGCTTGTAATTGAACACTTTCATTCTATCTCTGTACAACTTAGCACTATCATAAGCATCATTTCTCATCTCTTCCAATTCATTGAGATGAAGTTTCCGTTGGGTACTTACCTTATCAAGAGAAAAGTTAAGCTTTTTGATAGCCCAATATGCTCGATGTTCTAGTTCAACAGGTAAATGAAAAGGCTTTCCATACACAATTCGGTAAGGGGACATGCCAATAGGAGTTTTATATGCTGTTCTATAGGTCCATAAAGCATCATTTAATCGTAATGACCAATCTTTTCTAGACGGGTTAACCGTCTTTTCAAGAATATGCTTAATCTCCCTATTAGAAACCTCTACTTGGCCACTGGTCTGTGGATGGTATGGGGTTGCTACCTTATGAGTTATGCCATACATGCGCACTAAAGACTCAAAAGACTTATTGCAGAAATGTGAACCACCGTCACTGATTATAGCTCTACGTGTGCCAAAACGAGAAAATATATTTTCCTTTAAGAACGAAAGTACCACTTTGTGGTCATTTGTTTTGGTCGCAATTGCTTCTACCCACTTAGAAACATAATCAACAGCAACAAGGATGTATAGCTTACCTTCTGAATTAGGAAACGGACCCATGAAATCAATTCCCCACACATCAAACAGTTCAACAATCAAAATAGGGTTCAACGGCATCATGTTTCGCTTGGAAATACTTCCTAGTTTTTGAACAACGATGGCCAATAAAACCCACTCTGCAAGACTTTTGCAGCAGTTTTCTTGGCACTGAAATGGCCTCCACATGCTTGGTCATGAAAAAAAGATATCACATCTTTCGGTTCACTGTTAGGGACACATTTCTTAATGATTTGGTCTGGGAAATACTTAAACAGGTATGGGTCATCCCAAAAGAAGTGTTTAACTTCAGCCAAGAACTTAGAACGGTCTTGTCTTGACCAATGCAAAGGCATTCTTCCCGTAACAAGGTAGTTCACAATGTCAGCAAATCAAGGAAACTCAGATACAAGCATCAACTGTTCATCAGGAAAAGGCTCTCTAATAAGCAAGGAATCATCAAAAGACTTAACATTTAATCTAGACAAATGATCAGCAACAACATTTTCCGAACCTTTCTTATCTCGAATTTTGAGATCGAATTCCTGCAATAACAGTATCCATCGAATAAGACGGGCTTTAACATCCTTCTTAGAAAGAAGGAATTTCATGGCAGCATGATCAGTGTATATGATGACCTTAGACCCTATCAAGTATGACCTAAACTTGTCCAATGCGAAAACAACAGCAAACAATTCCTTCTCAGTAGTTGAGTAATTAAGTTGAGCATCATTAAGAGTCTTACTAGCATAGTATATCACATATGGAAGTCTATCGACGCACTGTCCTAAAACAGCACCAACAGCAAAATCAAACGCGTCACACATGATTTCAAATGGCAATTTCCAGTCAGGTGGTTGAACTATAGGGGCTAAAGTTAGAAGAGTTTTGAGTTCTTCCCATGAACGCACACAAGCATCATCAAATACAAAAGAAACATCTTCTCATGGCTTATAAAAGATCTAACCTCCCACACATAGTGAGGTTGCTGAAGGTGTTGAATAAGGTCGACTTTTGCTCTATCAACTTCTATGCCTTTTTCAGAGATGATATGTCCTAAAACAATGCCCGACTGAACCATGAAATGGCATTTTTCCCAGTTCAGAATTAAGTTCTTTTCTTTCCATCTGATCAAGACAAGTGCAAGGTGATGCAAACATTCATCAAATGAAGACCCAAAGACAGAAAAATCATCCATGAATATCTCAAGAAACTTATCAACCATGTCAGAAAAAATGCTCATCATACAACGTTGAAATGTAGTGGGTGCATTACACAACCAAAAGGGCATGCGATGATAAGCAGATGTACCATAAGGACATGTAAATGTAGTCTTTTCCTGATCTTCGGGTGCTATGTGAATCTGGTTGTAACCAGAATAGCCGTCAAAGAAACAGTAATGATAATGTCCAGATAACTTTTCTAACTTGGTAGGTCTAAAAACAAGATTACAATGATAACTGCAAGTGCACAGGGCCTTATTATGTATAGTGCAAATACAGGTCGATCCTCAGGGACAAGGTGGGTGTAGAGTTGATTCAAAAGTCTTACTAAAACTGATTCAAAAGAAAGAATAACACAAAGGTTATTTTGTTGGGTGTCGATACGACGAAACAGATGATATGAAATATAAACTAGAATGCAGAAAACAAATGCAATAGAGGATTTAAACACACAAACAAGAAGTACTAGGGAAGTTGAATCCTGTACTTAACCTAGGCTAGATAATTTAGCTAACAGTGTTGTCCCTTGAATTGGCGGTAGAGATACGAGTCTCCCATTCTTCCGATAATGTAAAGATTCTTAAGTAGAAGGTTTATTGTCAACTAAAGGATTAATACCTAGAATTAGATGTCTTTTTATAACACAACTAATCACAGACCAACCATATCAAATGAAGCACGAGTTGGAGTAACAACATATAAATGTTTTAACGACTACGGATGCAAGACATTCGAAGTGAAAGTTATATGCTGGAACACAAACACTAAACCATTCCATATGCAATAGATTTCAATTTTAACAACAAAATCAGCCAAAATAATCTAACTAGATTAAGACCTTCATCTCAACCCTAGCTGCAAATTTAGAACATGGCTTTAATAGAAACAGCTGAAATATGAAGTTTTGATATTGATAAACTCATTGATGCAGGTTCTTCTCTTTTCAACTGAGTTCTACTAAGTCACTCAACAACTAAAACAAAAGATAGAAATGGGAACTGATTTTCTACTCTTTCTCCTCAATCCCCTCTGCGTACCAATACACTATGACAACCCCTATTTATACACATATTCTTCCCCTAAAACCACAATACCTCATCCACAGATACACAAGAAGAAATTTAGGCATTTGATATTCTTGGAACTCACCACTGATGTACTCTTCCTTGTCATCTGTAGCCATTACACTGCCTTCACCAATTGCTGATGTTGTTAGAGATTGAAAGGAAAACAGCTTAGACCTAATTTGACGCGCCTGCTGCCATTGTTGGAGTTGCAGAGAGATAAAAATACAGACTTGTTGCTGCTGTCGGTGATGCAAACTCATATTCAGATGAATTTATAATGCCTGCTGCTTGTATTCCCCACTGCCACCTGACTTTGTTAGAGTTGCGAAGAGATGAAACTCATACCATTCACTTGTCAATTCTGTAGCCTTGGAAACCAATCAGCCTTCTATTCTTGCAAAATTCATAGCCTAGGGTTAGGTTGAAATGGGTATAGTATGACTTGGTTAACTGATTGATTAGGGAAAGATGGAAATAGGGCATCAGGGAGGTGGCGTCGGGTGTGAGATAGATTTGACATGCCAAGCAAAAAGGGGGACAAAGAAAAGATTGATGGAATGAAAATCTGGGAGAGAAGGACACAGAGAAGAGAACTTGTTTCTCGTGAAGGAAGAGAGATTTGGGAAAGGCAGTAGACTAACATGTTAAGCATGAAGACCCTGTTTTGGTATATGAGAATGAAACTTGGACCTTGGCTTCCTTTCTTTAACTCTCAATATGGGTATCGCTTGAATTTTGTCCCACTACTTCATTTCATGATCAGAGATTTCTTCTTCTTGAACTTCTTGTTCACTACTGGATCCATTCAACTTCATAAATCTGCATGCACCCCGATTGTCTTCTCCATTACATCTGCTTAAAGCCGACTTGACATCTAGATTGACAAGGCATAGCAGCTCCAGCTCCATTTTGCGCAGATCCCATGTTTACTCCATTGTTTCATCCCCTAGAATCACAAAACAACAAATCGGGGACAATTACCACAGATTTTACTCGCAAACAAACAAGTGATACAAAATACATGAATTGGCACAAATATAAGCAATTAGGGCAACAAGATACCGTAAACACCTACAAAATGATAAGAATACATACAACATTAGGTGCCTATCAAATACCCCCAAACCTGAATTTTGCTCGTCCACGAGTAAAACAAAAACTGAAGAAAATCCTACCTATACCACTGTCGCTGATCTCTCGATTGCATTTAGCAAATGCAATAAGCCTTTTAAACCACTAAGTGTCCCTAGTGGATGAGTTGAAGTCTCATGATGGCTTGCTTAGAACATACCCACAAAGTTCTAAGACAAAATATAAGCTCAGATTCCATGAAAGTGATACCTGCATTTCAGTTTTAGCTCACAACAATTGGATATGTCAATCTAGCTTTCCAAGGAACAATTCTAGCACTGGAACGACTAAAGACATGTGATAAGAGTGTAAAGTGTATCTGCCTTAGACATGCATAGAGAATGATTTACTCTAGGAAGTTATGACCGCCAATTACTAAGAAATAGTTTTTAGGCTAAGAACTAAATTCAAAGAAAAGCTAGTTGTCCGGCTTTACGAGAATTGTGAATGTTCACCTGATGAGTTGGTGATATTTCAGCTTACCCGCGTTGTACATCGATGGCTACACCCTCCTTGCATATTACAAGAATATTTACAACACAAAACAAAAAGGAACATTGACTGCGTATTTACATTGACTACTCTCTCATTTTGAGGCAAGAGAGAAACATTAACTTTTTTACTGAAATAGAACATAATAACAGACAATGGGTACTTTTTTTTTTTTTTTTTTTTTTTTTTTTTTTTTTAAAGAAGACAAGTTTTCTCTGATTTTGGAAGTGAAATGGGAAGAGTGATAAGGGCATGTTTGGGTGTTCAGAAGTAATACCCAGCTTAGGTATACAAGAGTTCAATGCACACTTTCTTCAGTCAGTTCTTCCCATTGACTATCAATCACGGTAGCTTCTTTGTTACACTCTTTTGGCACTTCTCCTAACCTTGAAACATAATACTTGGTTGCCTTGCTTCTGTTGTCATTGACCACGAATTTTCTTCTTCTTTCACCTCTCCAAACCACCAATCCTGATCTCTTATTCACCATTCACTCAACCACCTACATCACAATACAAAATGAGATTATTCCGACAAAATTACCCATTAAATGAGATATGCGTAAAATACAAGATTTGTCACAAAATAGAACATTAAGACACCACAGATGTGATAAGAGACAACAAAATAATCTAGAAATATGCATTATTAGGCATCGATCAGGACCGTAGACAAACAACATACACTGCAACTCTCCCAAACCTTGATGATATGCCTGACGATTATCCAGAGTATACATGCAAGTTTGCATTAGCTTCTGGAAGATGTTTTTTGGACACAAATTTTGATTATGACAAAGAAGTATTCCATGAAGATCCAGTTGCTAATAAACTTCTTAAGGAATGTCATCAGAAATTTTCTGAAACTGAAAGCTCTTTATTTAGTAAGAAAGTTCAATATATGCTGATGGTGGATTTTTAAAGAAGGCTAAAATCGTAAAATCATAATTTTGCATATTTCTGACCTAGCTTCAGACGAGTAAGTGAAATTCATATTTTTGAATTTAGACATGAAATCTCATGTCACGATAATCTCTAACTGAGTGTATATCCTCTCAAAGTATGCATAAATATGCAATCATTAAAGCCTCTCAGCTGAGATTTCAATATTACGCATATTTCATCATTTATACTAAGCAATTCCAGTATTCATTTATGTATAGAATCGATAATGATTGGACGGCTCCTAGATGGATTGACCACTAGTATAGAGCAATAAAGTATTCAGGATGTCGCAAATGTTCCATGACTATGCAGAATAAACATTCAGAACGAGAATATGATGCTTCTACTATCTCATACCTCGACTCTCGAATAAATATAATGCTCCTAGACAGATTGCCTGCTAGTATAGAGTCATCCATTAATTAATTCTAGTGCAATATTCATCAATTGAATTCCTAGAGAATAATCTATTTTTATCATAATATCTCATTACTTCAATTCACGGCTTTTCTCAGCTGAATTCCATGGATTAGTAATAGATATTCACTTTTCGGGCATATAGGCCACCACCTAGTAAGCCCCGAGAAAATGGTGCGGGTGTACTTAACAATAATGCACGAACGAGTACCCAGAAATATGGACGAACGAGGAAATATGGAGATTTATGCACACAAAAAATATAAAAATATAAATAAAATAACAGAGAGCATGCATGGGACCGGGCCCACTGGCATGCCGGCCATGCCGTGGCTGGTCCCACGTCTCTCCATTTCCTTATTTTATTATTATTTTCTCATCTCTTGAATCTTCCTCATTCATGCAAACTCTTATAGGGTGTTTGGATACCAGAAATAGAAGTGCTTCTGCTTCTGAATTTCTGGAAGTTACTTCTGAGAAATTGAAAAGTTGAAAAGTAAGTTTGGCAATTGGCTAACTTTTAATTAGAAAAGCTAAGAAGTAAGTTTGGCAAATTAACAAAGTTAGAAGTCAAAATAACTATTTTGAAAATGATTAATTTTATCAAAATAACAATTTTGATCCGACGGCCAAATTTAGGACTTGGAGAAGCATAACTAGTGTCCATTTTTATTGTCTTGTGAACATTTTTTCCCTTTGACCAGAAGTATTTAGTCGCTAGAAATACTTAGGATAACAAAACTAAATTTGTTACGGGCACCTAGATCTCGACGTGTCTAAAATGCAAGACCATTACGTTAGACGTGTCTTTCGACTATGCTTTAGTTGTCTTCATCAGAGATAAAAACGATTCTGTTAGAAGAAAATGGAGAGGGAGAGAACAAGGAAAAGAGAGAAAAAAAAAAGGGATCTTTAGCATTTTTCTGGAATTAGATTATGGATTTGTCCATCAAATCTACAAGTCATTGAATCCATTTGTTGTTCAATTAAGTCAAATAGTAACTATTTGTACTTGTGTTTTAGTTGGAATTTTGAAGAAACCTTGCCGCTGTTAGCTTAGGTTACAACGATGGTTTATGGTGATGAATTGATGTGAGATCGAATTTTTTAGACTGGTATATTACTCAAATTGTTGGGTTCTTACCCAATTAGAGTTTACAGGTTGAAGAATGCTATATAAGCGGCAAGATACAATACCAAAATGGGTCATCTCTCTGCCAACAACAAGATGCCCACAACCTGCTCGACAAAAGTATCAAGAGAAGAAATTAGTAGTTGTCAGCAGTTGATTCAAGAACTGATTAATTTGATGGGCAAGAAACAAGTCAAGGAGTAGTGAAAGAAAGCTCAGTCTAAGGAGCTTATTCCAAATTATGGTTGTTCATTGCTACTACTGGAGTTGAGGCAAATTTATTTGTCTCCGTGTTTAAGATGGATTGAAATCTTAAATTAAGTTTTATAGCATAGAGCACGTTTGTTTTTTCCACTATGTAGAGGTAAACCACTACCAACCTATATGGAGTGGTGGGTCCCACTAATTTGGGTGTTTGTTTTTTCCACTTCCTCTATCAATATAGAGGTAATTCTCTATCAACATAGAGGAAATGAAATAGCACCTTCCAGTTGCTATCTTTAGCCAAAACCTCTATTAAATATACGAAATGTCTTATATGTCATACTAATTTTAAATTTCCATTTCCTTGTCCTTGATTCAAACCTAAATATTCCTCATTTGCTCTCCGCCCGTATGCCAACTGAAAAAACGGGGGTATTACAGCACACGCAATATGTCGTTTTCCGGGAGTAAAAACTCAATCAAAGAATAATACTAAAGAGCTTATCTCTTTTTCTCAAATCAATCAGCAAATCAAACAGATAGAAATCTATGAGCCTGATTGATGTGAGAAATACTTGGACGGTACCAAAGACCAATATCCAAGATCAATCAAAATCCTATCCAACAAACAAGGTCGGATTTATCATTAATGATTGATTAACTCGCAACCTGTGATATTTCAATTACAAAGATAAACAATATAATGTGAAAAAGAAATAACACAGACACCAGAAATTTTGTTAACGAGGAAACCGCAAGTGCAGAAAAACCCCGGGACCTAGTCCAGAATAAACACACACTGGTTATAAGTTGTTACACCAATCTCATACTATCTATTCGGATTAGATGTAATACCTGCTTCAGCTGTATTCAAGCACTTGTAGAACTCCTAGCAGAACACCGATTCTCTTTAGGAATTCTTTTAGAAACCTAATGATTCTACAACAAGAACAACTAGAATAAATCTAGAGATATCTTGTTTAAAACTTCTTAAGGATTTTTACGAGATACCTTAATCGAAGTTTTATTTCTAGCTTCCGATTTCGACTAACAAGTGTTGGTATACGATCGGAAACTGAAATCTATCAAAACCTAGGGTTTATGATCAACAACTCTTGAATGGTTTTATATCAAAAGAGAAAACCTTAAAATAGACAAGAGGTGAAAAACCTAGATTACAAGTTGTAAAAACAATCACGAAGATTATTATCAACTTGGCTCTGTGATCCCCAATACAAAGACTTTTATCCCACTCTTGTTCACGAAGAACAGAAGACATGGAAAACAACCTGTGAAGCTTACGCCAATTTTCCAAAGGGATAAAAAGGTTTAGCATTCACGAACTCTTTATTTATAGTGAATAAGTTAGCTTGAAAGCTAAGCTAGGGTTTAGGCTATTTTCCTTTTTCAAGACTCTCCTAATTATGGAAGTCTTTCCTAAGTTACAAATATCTTGTGTTAATAATTAAATAAATAATTATTAGCATATATTGTATTTATGTGAATAAATCACATTTAACTTAGGCAGAAATTAAAAGATATCACAAACACTTTAATATGGTAATCAAATATGTTTGGATTAATAGCCATCTTGCCTAGATAAGGAAACATAAAAAAACTTGACTAAAAAAGGCTCCTAGTCACGTAATTGGGCTCAAGTCCGTGAACCGTTACAAATAGTTCATGGATTGTTTCCTACTAACGAACTGTAACAGTTACAGCAACACTTATAACTGTTACTTTAATAAATCACTCATAACTTCATCGTTATAATTCGGAATTGAGTGATTCTTGGCTCGTTGAATTCGTAAGCTCATTCACTATAACATGAGAACCTTTCCATGGATAAAGGTTATTTTCAAAAAAGTCGTGGCTCAAATAACCTCGAGTATATATACATAAATGTACATTTACCGTCATAGGAATTGTTCCATAGAGTGAGCATTTGTTTCGATAGATTAGAAAGATAGAATTGAACAAGAATCCAAATGAAATCAATTACCACATACATTTTTTGATGAAGTCCTCGTTGATGTCTTCTTGTAGTCTTCAATCTTCATCCTTCAAGGATAGCTCTTCTTAGACCTAATCTTGTCCAAAACTAAGTTTAGTATACTAAATCAAGAATGCGTTTTGGCAACTAAATTTGAAAAATAGCTTGACATGCCAAAGCTAGTGGGTTCAACCGAGCAATGCTCTAACAATCTCCCCTTTGTCAATTTTAGTGACAAAACCATTTTACATATGGATTTAAACAAATAGAAGCATTACAGCTCCAAAACCCATTATGCTTGATTTCCTTGGTTCTTCAACTATGCGTGTGTTCATCCTGTACTTGTTGAATATCCATCATAGTATTATTACACAACATCAAAGTTCAATTGTATCACAACTTTGACAATAATACTACGGTGATATGTATCACTCCCCCTTAGTCAATACTTCATCTCTCAATGAAAACCACTCCCCCTTACATAATGATCCATAAACCATATGTATTTGTAGTGTGAACTACACATTAATTCTCCCCCTTTTTGTCAATATTAAATTGGCAAAGGTACGAAAACTAGTAGGATCATAATGAAATTCTCATAGAGATACTCCATGACTAAAAAAGAACATATCAACTTTGTTTCGATGATTTCACATAGTCGAAACTTAGAGTATTCATCAAGGAGTTTATAAAGATACAAGAAAACTCCTACAATATTCCACAGCTGCAGTCCCTACAAAGATTTGGCAATTAAGCACAAGTTCAATTAAGAACTCTCCCCCATAAAATCTCATTCCCGAAAGAACAACAAGATTGACCTTTCTCCAGGGAGAAGAATTTATATATTGGATTTTATAAATCCCACAAGGAGATATAAGCTAAGGACCAATCATTCAAAGTCTCTCATGAGATTGTGTTACTAAAAAATTAGAACTATCTCATGGTAAACAATACACAATATGTAATCATGAGAATCAAATATTGTGATCATCTTTTCTAAGATACAAACTTGTATATACACAAGAATTGATATACTTAGAAGGAAGAACAACCTTTTCCACAAGGATTTACACCAAGATTGGTTACCATAAGTGTAAGAAAAGTTTCTTCGACAATAAAAACCAAAATCCATTGATTTTGATTATTTCTTCTAACCTGTTATACTTAAGAATTTCAACATAAATCAAGTTAGGTAATTAAAATCATACACGTGGTGTTAAATGAATCTCTAAATAACTTAATTATATGGTAGTAGAACAAATTATTGTGGAATCACAAAGAATGAGACGAAAAGCTTTGTGATTACTTTTTATATCTTACCTATCGGAGATAAAACTCGAACAAATCTTAGAGAAGATAGTATTCAATACGATAGAACAAGTAAGATCAGAACATGCAACTACAGAGAAATAGTTGGGTCTGGCTTCACAATCCCAATGAAGTCTTTAAGTCGTTAACCTACAGGGTTTTGGAAAAAACCTAAGGTTAAAAGAGAATTGACTCTAGTCGCAACTAGTATCACACAAGAGGTGTGGGGATTAGGTTTCCCAGTTGCTAGAGTTCTCCTTTATATGGTCTTCAAATCAGGGTTTGAAATCAATGTTACCTTGGTAACAAAGCATTCAATATTCACCGTTAGATGAAAACCTGATTAGACTTAAGCTAATATCTTTCAACCGTTAGATCGAACTTATCTTGTTACACACAAATGAAAAGTGACTTCATTTAGATATGAGTAACTGTACCTAAACGTGTGCACCTTGTTGGCTCAACAATAGTTAACCGAAGTTAGCCATATGAACACTTTCATATCAACCTTGTTCATCTTAACACAACTAGTACAAATGACTCAAATGAAACTAGTTCTAGAGTTGTTCAATTGTTTATATTCTCATAGAAGTATACAAGACACAATTAAAACAAAATCGATTTTGATTCACTCGAATCAATTCATGAACATTATAGCCACAATTTGCAAAAGATTGCATTCCTTATTATATAAATGTATTAGTTCATGAGCAAACCGATTCTAGAACATAACCCACTCAAGTATGCAAACGGGTATGCATACCTAAGTAGTCGGACTTTGACTGTGTTCGCCAGTATGCAAACGGGTACGCATACTGTTGTACACTTCCAAACTTCAGTTGAAACTAGTACGCGTACATGTATGCATACTCTAGTACCCGGACTTCAACTGACTTCGCCAGTACGCGTACAGGTACGCATACTCTAGCTCCCGGACTTTACCTGACCAACCAGTACGCATACGGGTATGCATACTAAGTTCCGGTCTTGGATCAACATATATGCAAGTACGCATACTGTGCTTATAATCCAATCATGGTTAAGTGTTCTAAACTCCTATTTCAACCATTGAAACATTCTTAGAAGACGACAATAGATGTCTCACACAAACTATTAGCTTCAAAGCAATTTTCAAGTGATCGAATGATCAATACAAAACATTCCGAGTTTATATCAAATGACTGTCTCACACAAATCATGTAAGATGTTACCAGGCGATTTTCACATGATCATCTTTTGACTTTCGTCAAGAATATAAGATGAACTTGGTTAAAGCAAAGGCTTACCAACATACATTTCGAGAAATATGTAAGCGAGTTAAACTTAGCTCGAAATATCAAATGTGTATAAAATGAAGTCTATATAGCTATACGACTTAGTCTCAAAAAGAAACAGAAAAGTTCAAGTCACCACATGTTCAAAAACTTACCCAACATAATATATGTTCCCCAATTCTTTTGCAATCCTCACTGCATTTACTAGGGCTTCATGGTGAGGATGCACTTCCAACACACTCAAGTTATGTTGAGGTGAACAAAATCTTGCTCACCACAGGTACTCGAAACAAAATCATGCATAGACTCTAGGAATTTAACAACTTCCTTGAAACTTTCAATAACTGTTCCATACCTCATTACGATGTTTTCCCTTGTCGTACTCTTGTCTGGGAGATCCTTCTCAATGACACTCGTTGCTTTATTAATCTTCTTTGGTACCCATTTCTGAGTAGCTTTTGCAGCAACGAACTTCTTTTTCTCCCCAATATTGTTACGAAACTTCTTGGGGGGAATACTGAGATAACTGATATTATGTGACTCAGTTTTTATCCAGTTTGGAACATCATATCTTGTCATCTTAACATAATCAAATATGGTTTTATCTCGTTTAATAAATCTGTAATTCCTTTGCAAGTGACCTGGTTTTCCACAATAAAAGCAATGTTTAGTATAATGGAAAAAAGTCATGTTTAGTGTTACCTGAATGTGTATGTGCTTGGTTTGGAGCTTGACGGAATTTCCTCTTTTCATCATTAGCAGTTGGTATACATAGTTCACTTTTGTCATCCATGAAGGATTTTGGTTGAGAAGAATCTTTAGCTTTGACAAATATAACCTCTGTGCAAATATCAGGAGCGTCTATTCCTTTATCCTCGTGTATCACGATGAATTCTACATGCTCCCAATATCGAGGTTAATTTATCTGAGATGCTATTTCTAGACAAACTCTCTTTTAAGCTCGTCTTTTCTTCTTCCAACCTTTTGACCTTTTCAAACGCAATAACTAGATCATTCTTGGATGATTCGTCATTCCGAATTAAACAACAAGTTCATCTCAATGTTCTCCAATTTATCTAGCTTTGCTTGAAGAATAATTTCCCGATCACGACCTCCCACAATTTCTTTTTTAAGCTTTCGTATTTCATTGAGATAATCTCTTGCACCAATAGAATCAAGTTGGTCTTGCAATTCTTTATTTCGACTACGAAGTCTGTCATATTTAACTTTCTCACTGAATATGGTGCTTTCAGCTTCCAAAAGTTTCTGATGACATTCCTTAAGAAGTTTATTAGCAACTGGATCTTCATGGAACACTTCTTCGTCAGAATCAGAATCAGTATCCGAAAGATTATTTCCAGTAGCTAATGCAACCTCGCCTGCGTACTCTTGATAATCATAAGATTCAGGTCCATCATCAAGAGTAGGCAAAGTTGTTGTATATGCCAGTTCTCTACGACTCCAGCTAGGACATGTCGAAGAAAAGTGACCGAAACCACGACAGTTAAAGCATTGTACATCATCATTAGGAGATGTTGCACCTTTAGAAAAACTCTTTATCCTGTCTCTCAAGATTTTTCTAAATTGTCATGGAGTAACATCCTTAGTATCCTATGAACCAAATTTATCCTCAGAGGATTCAGAATTGTCTGCAGCTTTATGATAAATCACCTCTTTTCCAGACCGGTGTTCATTATCAAAGATCTTTAACTTTCCAACAAGAGTATTTCTGGAGAGTGTAGAAAGATCGTTTGCTTCTTCAATGGCATGTTTCTTAGACTCGTATCTTGATGGTAGAGACCTGAGAATTTTGCAGACAATAACTTTCTCTGGAATAGTTCTTCCTAACGAATATGAGGAGTTAACTATTTGAGAAAGTCTTTGGTTAAACTCATCAAAGGTTTCATCATCAGACATACGAAGTTTTCCCAGTCAGAAGCTAGGTTTTGAAGCCTTGCTTCTTTCTCTGCGGTATTCCCTTCAAATATGGTTTCTAAGATATCCCAAGCATCTTTAGACTTATTACACGTAGTCATGTGGTGCTGAAAATCTGGGGTAATGGCATGGATGATAGCATTTAATCCGTCAGAATTTTTCCTTGCAGCATTAATCTCGACATCACTATAACTACCAATATCCTTTGCAACAGTTACACCGTCTACTATAACTGTTGGAGGATCATAGTCATTAACAACACGAACCCATGATTGAAAATCACGTGCTTGAAGAAAGGAACGCATAGCAATTTTCCACCATAAGTAATTCGATCCATCAAAGACTGTTGGTACGTTTATAGAGATACCACTTCTGTCCATAGAATCAGATTGCTACAAACACAGACTTATGAGGTCGTAGCGTGTTTGCCTGCTCTTATACCAATTGAAAAAGCGAGGGTACTACACCACACCCAATATTTCGTTTGGCAATCTATATGGACTAAACCTTGATAATATTTCCGAGAGTAAAAGCTCAATCAAAGAATAATACTAAAGAGTTTATCTCTTTTCTCAAATCATTCAACAAATCATACAGATAGAAATCTATGAGCCTGATTGATGTGAGAAATACTTGGACGGTACCAAAGACCAATATCCAAGATCAATGAAAATCCTATCCAACAAACAAGGTCGGATTTATCAATAATGGTTGATTAACGCACAACCTGTGATATTTCAATTATAAAGATAAACAATATAATGCGGAAAAGAAATAACAAAGACACCAGAAGTTTTGTTAACGAGGAAACCGCAAATGCAGAAAAACCCCGGGACCTAGTCCAGAATAAACACACACTGATTATAAGTTGTTACACCAATTTCCTACTACCTATTCGGACTAGATGTAATACCTGCTTCAGCTGTATTCAAGCACTTGTATAACTCTTATCAAAACACCGATTCTCTTTAGGAATTATTTTCGAAAAACTTCTAGCAGAACACAAATTCTCTTTAGAAGTTATTCTTGAAAATCTTCTGGCAGAACAAGGTTCTCTTCAGATGCACTCTCAAAAATCTTTCTAGCAGAACGTTAGTTCTCTTGAAGAAGCAACAACATGTTGATACTTTTCGATCTTTTTTTTTCACAAAAACATCGATTTGATTTCCCTTTAGATGTGAATCAAGGTGTTGGAAATCTTGTGTTTGTTTTGGGGAAAACAATTACTAGGTAAAAGTAATATCAAAACAAACTTGTAGATTAGGGTTTATTATACTCTTCAAAAATAGGAAGAGAAACCTAATGATTCTACAACAAGAATAACTAGAATAAATCTAGAGATATCTTGTTTATAACTTCTTAAAGATTTTTACGAGATACCTTAATCGAAGTTTTCTTTCTAGCTTTCGAGACTAACAAGTATTGGTATACGATCGGAAACTGAAATCTATCAAAACCTAGGGTTTATGATCAACAACTCTTGAATGGTATATTACAAGTTGTAAAAACAATCACGAAGATTATTATCAACTTGGCTTTGTGATCTTCAATACAAAGACTTTTATCTCACTCTTGTTCACGAAGAACAGAAGACATGGAAAACAACCTGTGAAGCTTACTCCAATTTTCCAAAGGGATAAAAAGGTTTAGCATTCACGAACTCTTTATTTATAGTGAATAAGTTAGCTTGAAAGCTAAGCTAGGGTTTAGGCTATTTTTCTTTTTCAAGACTCTCCTAATTATGGGAGTCTTTCCTAAGTTACAAATATCTTGCATAAATAATTATTAGCATATATTGTATTTATGTGAATAAATCACATTTAACTTAGGCAGGAATTAAAAGATGTCACAAACACTTTAATATGGTAATCAAATATGTTTGGATTAATAGCCATCTTACCTAGGTAAGGAAACATAAAAAACTGGGCTCAAGTCCGTGAACCGTTACAAACAGTTCATGGATTTTACCCTACTAACGAGCTGTAACAGTTACAGCAACACTTATAACTGTTACTTTAATAAATCACTCATAACTTCATTGTCATAACTCGGAATTGAGTGATTCTTGGCTCGTTGAATTCGTAAGCTCATTCACTACAACATGTGAACCTTTCCAGGGATAAAGGTTATTTTCACAAAAGTCGTGGCTCAAATAACCTCGAGTATATATACATAAATATACATTTACCGTCATAGGAATTGTTCCATAGAGTGAGCATTTGTTTTGATAGATTAGAAAGGTAGAATTAAACAAGAATCCAAGTGAAATCAATTACCACATACCTTTGTTGATGAAGTCCTTGTTGGTGTCTTCTTGTAGTCTTAAATCTTTATCCTTCAAGGATAGCTCTTCTTAAACCTAATCTAGTCCGAAACTAAGTTTAGTATACTAAATCAAGAATGCGTTTTGGCAACTAAATTTGAAAAATAGCTTGACATACCAACGCTAGTGGGTTCAACCGAGAAATGCTCTAACACCAACTCTATTTTCTCTGAAACTCGTCGACAAATCTCTGGAAATCATCGATTGTTGTAGAAGAAGAAGTGAGGTAGTGGAAGAAGAAGTACCATCTGTGGATCTTAACATATGATTTCATTTACTTGAATCCATATTTTCCTTGTATTTTACTTCCCTTACCATCGATTGCGATTGGGTTTAATTTTAGGTTTCTCCAATTTTTGTTGGATCCCTAATAACTGATGGTGTTTATGTATATCATTGGATTAGTTATGAAAAACCTTTCAGAAAATTGTCGATTTCCATGTATTTGGTGTAGGGATTGAAAATGAAAATTGATGCCCTATAAAAGTTTATCACTCTCATTTGATGTAATATATGACAATTTGATTTATTTTGTTTCATAGACACATAAATTATTAACTTAAATCCATTTCATCTATACGATTTATTGATTGATATGACTTTGTCACTTTGATGGGAAATTTTAGGATTGTATAGGATCCGGGTGTAGTTTAACTTTTATGTGCATTTCCACCTTGTTGTGTTCTTATATTTTCTATGCATGTTCACTACAATAGTGAGAAAGCCATTCTCATGCATGCAGTTGTAGATGACCTTATGTTTAGACTTTGAATTTGACATTGATATATGTTTGAGTGTTGATGGTTTGGGATGGATGAGTCCATTCCCCCCTTTATATTGTTATTACTGCTTTAATCAATGAAACTTTCAGGATATTATTAAGTACCGTTGGTTTATGTAGAAAATCTGATATCAAAGACTTAATGAAACAAACGAATACTCAAACAATTCTCTCTATTGATGTAATTGAAACTCATGGCTCAACAACATATATATATGTTTAACAAACTTGACTCTCAACCAAAATACTTTCCTAACAAATCAAACTCTAAAACAAAGACTCTTCTATAATATACTGAACTATATACGTAAATTATAACGTAACCAAACTCTAATACTAACAAACTTGTTTCTCAAGTTTTCTACACGTTCATAATAACTCGTGTCAATGATAAGCACGCACGTGCTACATTTTATACCCATATTTATACATTTTCACTAATAATACCATTTTGAGCTTTTTGTAGGAGATACAAGCGAATTCGATTACCGTAAGGATAAATGGCTAATTAAGAGCTTAATTTGGGCTACCATGTTATTTCCCTATTTTGTCTACACCCACTCAAGCACCTCACGGCTAGAAATATTGGCAATGGGCTAATCACTTTGTTTGCAGACACACAAGGCCTCTAGTGGATGTTGGCTAAGACAAATAAGTGGTGATGTGGCAACCTCCCAGCCACATTTCTCGTTTCTTATCAAGAAAAGAAATTCTCTTTTATTGTGCAAGGCTTTAAGCAGCTGAACTTGTTCTCTATGGGGCTGTGTATTCGAGTTAA
>JAJJMB010007966.1:547573-589350 GCA_023531105.1 Papaver atlanticum | reverse complement strand
CATACTTATTGATTACGGGAGGAAGTACCCTGATGCGAAATTCCAATTGCTGTACACGAGTTTGCACTAAAATTCGTATATAAGTGACAGAGCTCTACTCAGATAGTTTCACTATGGACATCAATATCCGGAGTCAACAAATCACATGGAAAGATTAAGAGATAGATATAGAAAAACATAGATGGTTTTGATGTTGACTAGGTGAACGGTGTTTTCTCATATCTGTCTGAAGGCCTCTGCCAAGATGAACCTATCCTAATGGACTGAGATACCGGTCTGACTAATATCAACACAACTGGCATATACAAGGGGACCAGTGGTCAATAATCCTAATTCTAGATCAACTCGTCTGGCATATACAAGGGAACCAGCGGTCGATTTATTGAACACACATTTATTATTTATTTATTTAGAACTAACAACATGATTAGATCTTGTGGATCCAAGCGCATGCTTTCTTGTCAGCAGATTACATGGTAATTCCTGTGGATCCTGCATTCCACGCTTGTTTAGGCGACGGAGACAGGGAGAACACACACATATTGCTATCAAAGTGTTAAAATTTATTCCGATTGGTCGATTGGTCTGGCCTTTTTTTTTTTTTTTTAGTATCTCAATCACTCTATTACACCCTAGCAGTGGTAACAACTTGAATCGTGAACCCCACCTAATCACTTAGAGAAACATATTTTAAAAAGAAAAATAAAAACAGAAGTGAAAAGGTCTCAACGAGATATGGCGAAACTATCATGTTATTTCTAACACCTGAGCTCTGTGCTTTTACGAATAGACTCTTATAGATGTTTCCATCTACTCAGATTGGTTCCTCAACTTCTAAAACCAAAATGCTTCCATCCACTTAGATTGGTTAGTGCCATCCTTAATAGGCATAAATTTCTAGGCTCTGGAGTTTATTGCAACTAACTAAAAAAAGTTTTTCCCATACCCCCAAACTTAAATCTAACATTGTCCTCAATGTTTCTAATGAATGAGTAGTACAAAAAATAACACAAGGAGAAGTTGGAAAGATAGTACCTGGGTGAAGAGAGATAGCAAAAAAACTAATATACAACACACAATGACCTCGATGGTCAATCAAGGGTAAGTAGGGTCCTCCTCAACATCACCTGTAGGAAATGGCTCTAAAAAGGGTTTCAATCTCTGATCGTTGACCTTCGAAGAACCATCCGGTGTCTCGATCTCAACAGCTCCATGAGGAAAACAGTACGAACCACGAAAGGACCGGTCCACCGAGAGCGCAACTTCCCGGGAAATAGATGCAAACGTGTGTCATACAGAAGAACTTTTTGACCTGGAGAAAATGACTTTCGTAAAATATTCTTATCATGCACAAGTTTCATTTTGTTCTTATACTCCTTAGCACTATCGTATGTATCTCTACGAATCTCGTCCAACTCATTGAGCTGGAGTTTTCTGTGAGCTCCTGCCTTGTCAAGTGAAAAGTTTAGCTGCTTAATACCCCAATAGGCTTTATGCTCTAACTCAACAGGCAGGTGACATGCCTTTCCAAATACTAAACGATAGGGTGACATTCCAATGGGTGTCTTAAACGCAGTACGGTAAGCCCATAAGGCATCAGTAAGCCTCAATGACCAGTCTTTCCTATTAGGATTAACTGTTTTCTCTAAAATACGCTTAATTTCCCTATTGGAGACCTCTACCTGACCACTAGTCTGTGGGTGATATGGGGTAGCTACTTTGTGGGTAATACCATACTGTTTCATTAAAAGAGCAAATGGTCTATTACAAAAGTGTGAACCTCCATCACTAATTATAGCTCGCGGCGTACCAAAACGTGTAAGTATATTCTCTTTCAAAAACTGGACTACGACCCTATGGTCATTGGTTTTACACGCAACCGCCTCAATCCACTTAGAGACATAGTCTACAGCGACAAGGATGTATAAGTTACCAAAAGAATTAGGAAACGGACCCATAAAGTCAATACCCCACACATCAAAGACCTCAACAACTAAGATAGGGTTCAAGGGCATCATGTTCCTACGGGAAATGGTTCCTAATTTCTGGCAACGTTCACAAGTAACACAGTAACTGTGGGAATCTTTAAACAACGAAGGCCAATAGAATCCACACTGCAATATCTTAGCAGCAGTCTTCTTAACACTAAAGTGACCCCCACAAGAATGATCATGACAAAAGGAAATAATACTTGACTGATCAATCTCATGTATATATCTCCTAATAATCTGGTCTGGACAATACTTAAACAAATAAGGATAATCCAAAAAGAAATGCTTAACCTCAGCTAAAAATCTAGAACGATCTTGTTTACCCCAATGTTTAGGCATTCGACCAGTAACAAGATAGTTCACTATATTCGCATACCAAGGTAATTGGGTAACAAAGAACAGTTGTTCATCAGGAAAACTGTCTCTAACAGGAGGAGAATCATCAGGGGTATCCACAACAAGCCTAGACAAGTGGTCTGCTACTACATTTTCTGCACCTTTTTTGTCTCTAATGTCTAAGGAAAATTCCTGCAACAATAGAATCCATCTAATCAATCTAGGTTTTGTATTCTTCTTGGAAAGAAGATACTTCAAAGCAGCATGATCAGTGAAGATTATAACCTTAGAACCTAAGAGATAGGATCTAAACTTGTCTAAGGCGAACACAATGGATAACAGTTCCTTCTCCGTAGTAGTATAGTTCAACTGGGCATCATTCAGAGTTTTGCTAGCATAGTAAATCACATGGAGTAATTTGTTTTCTCGCTGACCTAGCACAACACCAATAGCAAAATCTGAAGCATCACACATGATCTCAAAGGGTAGGTTCCAGTTGGGTGCCTGAACTATGGGGGCGGTAGTGAGTAAAGTCTTAAGCTTCTCAAAAGCCTCTAAACAAGCATCATCAAAGACAAACTTAACATCTTTTGCAAGCAAATTGCAAAGAGGTCTAGAAATTAAGCTAAAATCCTTAATGAATCGACGATAGAAACCTGCATGCCCTAAGAATGACCTAATATCTCTTACGATTTTTGGGACCTGTAAAATCTTAATAAGGTCAACTTTGGCTTTATCTACCTCTATACCCTTAGAAGATACGATATGCCCTAAAAAAATTCCTGAACGAACCATGAAATTACATTTCTCCCAATTAAGCACTAAATTCTTCTCCTTACACCTAGTCAAAACTAATGACAGATGATGCAAGCACTCATCAAAAGACGAACCAAATACTGAAAAATCATCCATAAAGACCTCTAAGAACCGTTCTACCATGTCAGAAAATATGCTCATCATACAACACTGAAAAGTTGCAGGGGCATTACAAAGCCCGAAAGGCATGCGTCTATACGCAAAGGGACAGGTAAAAGTAGTTTTTTCTTGGTCTTCAGGGGCAATAACGATCTGATTATATCCGGAGTAGCCATCTAAGAAGCAGTAGTGACTATGTCCAGCTAATCTCTCTAGCATTTGGTCGATGAAAGGAAGGGGAAAGTGGTCCTTCCTAGTGACCTTGTTCAATTTCCTATAGTCAATACAAACACGCCAACCCGTGGTCACTCGAGTTGGGATTAACTCATTGTTTTCATTTTGGACTACAGTAATACCGGATTTATTGGGGACAACCTGAACAGGGCTGACCCACTTGCTGTCTGA
The DNA here is from genome assembly GCA_023531105.1 of Papaver atlanticum. Lineage (NCBI taxonomy): Eukaryota > Viridiplantae > Streptophyta > Magnoliopsida > Ranunculales > Papaveraceae > Papaver > Papaver atlanticum. Next base: position 585,703 of record JAJJMB010007966.1, on the reverse strand, counting down.
AATAGGGTAGATAATGCCTGCATCTAACAACTTAAGAACCTCGGTTCGAACTACCTCCTTCATATTAGGGTTTAGTCGACGTTGCATCTCCCTAGAAGGTTTGGTTTCTTCCTCTAAATAAATCTGATGCATACAAACTGTAGGACTTATACCCTTAATGTCTGCTATGGTCCATCCTAAAGCTTCCTTGTTGTTTTGAAGAACGGTTACTAACCTACTTTCCTAATCACTATCCAAGTTGGATGCTACAATCACAGGTAAAGTTTCAGATGGGCCTAAAAACACATACTTCAAGGTATCTGCTAATGGTTTAAGGTCCAACTTAGGAGGCTTTCCTAACGAAGGAACTAGAGTAGACTCAGAAACTGGTAATGGTTCGAACTTAGATTTCCAAACATTGCTAGTGTCAAACAAATGGGTTGAATCTAACAAAGCATTCACCTCATTAATCACATTATCATCATCAAAATCAATCCCAAAATGGGCTAGGCATTTCTCTAGTGGATCTTCTAACAAAGTGTTTGGTAATGACTCCTCGACTAATGTTCCTACCATGTTGACCTCTTCTATGCTCGAGTCATCTAGTTCAGAGGGTAGCTTACTAATATGAAAAATGTTCAGCTCAATGGTCATGTTACCAAAAGACAGATTCATAATACCGTTTCGACAGTTGATGATCGCATTAGATGTAGCTAAAAACAGGCGACCTAGAATTACCGGTATCTGGTTCTCTGGGTCAGGGACAGGTTGGGTATCTAGGATAACAAAATCCACTGGATAAATAAACTTGTTGACCTCAATAAGAACATCCTCGATCACACCACGAGGAATTTTTACGGACCTATCAGCTAACTGAAGTGTTATCTGGGTAGGTTTCATCTCACCAAGTCCTAGCTCAAGGTACACATGGTATGGGAGTAAGTTCACACTGGCTCCTAAGTCAAGCAGTGCTTTCTCAACACGGTATTTCCCTATTGTACAGGCAATGGTAGGGGAACCTGGGTTTTTATACTTAGGAGTAGTAGTATTCTGAATAATAAAACTCACCTGACTAGCTAGGAAGGCTTTCTTATGGACACCGAGCTTACGCTTTCGCGTACACAAGTCCTTAAGGAACTTGGCATAAGGAGGAATCTGCCTAATTGCATCTAATAATGGAAGGTTGATAGTTACCTGCTTAAAAACCTCCAAAATGTCATTAAAAGTGGACTCCTTCTTAGTTGGTACCAGCAATTGTGGGAATGGGGCTCTAAGAACAAAGTTTGGATTATCAGGGGCCTTATCAGTCTCCTTAGAGGTTCCATCAATCTCTTCAGCTTCTGATTCAGAAGGGTGAACTACAGCATGTTCACTATCAGGCATGGCAACCTTATTGTCTATTTCTCTACCACTCCTAAGGGTTTTGATTGAATTCACATGATCAGATGATCTTCCTCCTATTTCATGAACTCCTCTAGGATTAGGTTGAGTTTGACTAGGAAAACTCCCACTATCTCTCTCACTTAGAATCTTAGCCATTTGACTAACTTGAAGTTCTAACTTAGCAAGAGACTTGGCATTATGTTGAAAATTCTGCTTGGTTTCCTCTTGAAAACTAGCCTGGTTCTTTAGTAATACTTCTTGGGTTTTTACGAACATGTCCTGGCTCCTTTTTAATAAACTAAGAGATTCCTCTAAGCTGGTTATTCTATTCTCAGAAGGGTTCTGGAACTGGGCTTGACCTGAAGGGTTCTTATTATAACCAAAACCTGGGGGAGGCTGAGAATTACTAGACTGCCCTTGACTCTGTCCTTTAGACCAAGATAAGTTAGGATGGTTTCTCCAACCAGGGTTGTAGGTCTCTGAATAGGGGTCAAACTTCTATCGGTTTTCAAATCTAGCATTGTTATAGACATCATGGGCTTGCTCTTCACTATCCTGACCTTCCCAAAACGAGTAATTGGGTTCTATTCCACAACTAGAAACTTGAGAGGCTCTAATCCTATTATCAGGTTCAGCAAAAGACCTATGTTTAGATTGATTCAATTCCAAAGCTTCTAACCTTCTAGATAAAGCAGTAAACTTAGCATCAGCCCCAAAGTCTGTATCAACTACATTGGTGCTACTTCTATTGATTAAGAGTCTTTTTGGGGGTTCAACACAAGATTCCCACTGTTGGGATTTTTCAGCGACATCTTCTAAGAAGGAAAACGTATCATCAGCATTTTTACTAGTGAACTCACCAGCGCACAAAGACTCGACCGTGGCTTTGGTCGAATAATCCAAACCATCATAAAGAATCCCTACTAGTTTCATTTTGTCAAACCCATGGTGAGGACATTGGGATAAGAGATCATTGAATCTCTCTAAAAACCTATAAAGAGATTCTCCCTCTTGTTGTACACTAGCACTAATTTTCTGCCTAACAGCTACAGTTTTATGCTTAGGGTAGAATTTAAAATAGAAGGCATCAATAAGTTCCTGCCATGTTTTTATGGATTCAGATGGTAGGTTGTTAAGCCAGGTCTTGGCTTTATCTCTCAGGGAAAAGGGGAACATCCTAAGTTTCAAGACTTCTTCACTAAGGTCTTTAATATTAATTGTTCCACAAATTTCTTCAAAGTCCCTAATGTGAAAGTAAGGGTTTTCATCATCTTTTCCTAAGAATATAGGGATCATCTGAAGAATACCAGGTTTCAACTCATAACTAGCCGTAGAGGCTGGCAACTTAATGCACGATGGTCGGTTGGTCCTAGTTGGGTACATGTACTCCTTCAAAGTTGTCATTGTTGGCACAGTAAAAATCCTAGGGGTGAATTCCTCACTAAGACTTAAATTCTCAAAATTGAAGTTTCCAAAAACAGGGCTCTCCAAAGAAGAGTCTTCGAGCTCCCAGTCTTCAAAAGAAAAACCTCTAGGCTCGTCACTAATCAAACGGCCAAAAGTGTCTCTTTTCCAAGCACGCTCACTAATGGACTTGAGCGATTTTGGCATACACTAAGAAAAATAAAAAATAAAAATAAAAATCCTAAAGAAGGGAGGTTCTAAGCAAACACACAGTAGGCTGACTCCACCAAAACAAACCTAAAAATTTCTAGCAAACAACAAGCATGATGGCTCCACTTAGATTGTTTTTAGACCAGCTTCTAATCCTTCGAAAAGGAATTCGTTACAATCTAAGCAAACCTCTCTAGAACGATCCGAATAAAGTGAGTCGAAGAGAAGTAGGGGAAGCTCAGAGGAGCTTTGATACCCCCACCTCTTTGGCAACGCTTCCCTGGGTTACAAGGCGGCTCTAATCGACTTACAGTAATCTTCCTGAACTTCAAAGTATGCTTAGAAGAGCAACCAATATTTTTCGAACGACTTTCCTATTAAGCGCGTTACCCTATAGGTCTCGTTCTAGTCAATATTTTAGGCTTGGGTTCGCGTAGGATATGTTTTCCTAAGGCGGCCAAGAAGAGAACGGTGATGAAATCCGAACCCTTATCTTGTATGGCCAGTCCTTGCCCTTTACTAGGAAATTAAAGTCCGTATTCAGTCCTCAACATATATTCACCTTAAGGCAGACAGTAAACCCGCTGATAGGGGATTCGCGGGTGTTTCGAAAAACTTACCTCCCGTAATAGACGGGCGAAGAACCGCTGACGTCGACTCGGGCCACGACTCCTATGTCATGTACGAACTCGAGTAGCCGAGACGATATCGTAATCATCGTCCTTCCCTGCAAACAGTTTATATTTAAAACTACTCTTCCGTAGGGTTTAAAAAAAATTGTCCCAAAGTTCACAGTCCAAAGTCCAAAAATAAAAAATAAAAAATAACTACAAAAATAAAAGATATCCTAATACAATTTCTAAAAAAAAAAAAAATCTAAAAAGATAAAATCTAAAAAGATAAAATAAAATAAATTTCTTTGTCTTTCTTTTCCTTTTCTTTTAGCTTTTATCTTTGGCTCCTAATCTCTTAGTTAGCAAAGTCTTTAGCTTAAATCCTTTTCGGTCCAAACTCCAAACCTATATCACAAAGAAATATGCCCAAAGAAACGTAAAATAGAACAAAGAGAAAATAAAAAAAAATCTAAAAACTCTAACTTAAAAACAAGTCCCCGGCAGCGGCGCCAAAAATTGATCGAATTTTGATAGTGGTAAGAATGAGGTTCGTAAGACTTGTGAAAGCAATTGAATTTAGATTTATTTAAACTAAAAGTAGAGAAAATTTAAATCCAAATTTGTTTTTTTTAGAGTGAAAATAACCAAGACACTAGATTCCACTATTACACATGAATAAATGATGATAAAAATTCCAAAACTCTAATTATTTTTAAAATCTCTTTTTCTTAATTCACAAATTATCAAGCATATTCTCAAACATTAATTGTATCCCTTAAGCATAGATTATCTAACCAAAGCATAACCTATCTAATTTAATCACAACTAATTAGGAAAAATTATGCAAACAATTAAAATTCTGCAAAGCAGTAATTTGAGTGAATTATAAATTGCAAAATTAGAGAAAAGTAAAATAATTACCAATTATTCATGCAACAATAGCTTCCTCCATGCCTTGGTTACGCGAGAATTAGCTCATCATTATCATGGAAACATGCTCAAAATTCATCTTTATTAATACTCAAAAATGGTTCACAAATGATGAAATGGGAGAAAAATGATAAAAATCGGGTTTTGTAACACTTATATTTGTTACAAAACTAATTGTTACAGAAAACGATAGAGGAATACGGTCACAAGCACTGTTGAAAAATGACTGTCTTCAAGGGTCTTATGTTCTTCGTACCCCCTTCACCAGCAGAAAACAGTTCTTCCTGTAAAAAAAAAATTCGGATTTTTTTGATGCTCTAAACGTCTCCTATTCTCCCCCTAAACTCTCTAACCCTTCTATGAGTCTCCTAAAGCCTTTATATAGTCACAGGATCAAGAATAAATTCGTAATAACTCAAAAATATTCTCGATATCCAACCATTAACTCATGAAATGCATAACCTAAAGTACTCTTTCTTCCTTCTGTATCTCCAACACAATCACTGTCTGCATATCCAACCAACTTTGGATCTTCTGAAACTGTGTAAAGAATTCCAAACTTGTTGTTCCTTTAACATATCTCAAAATACGTTTTGCAGCTTGTAAGTGTGACTGTCTTGGATACTCCATAAATCTACTAACTAATCCAACTGTATACATAATATCATGTCTTGTAGAAGTCAAGTATCTGAGACATCCAACACGACACTTAAAGTCTGTTGAATTCACAAGTTCTCCTTATCCATGTTTTTTCAACTTCAATCTCTCTTCTACTGGTGTTAAAATTGGACTGCAATTATCCATTTTGAAACGCTTAAGTATCCCATATGCATATCTCTGCTGATTGATGAAAATTCCTCTTTCTGTTTGTTGTACTTCAATGCCAAGAAAATATGACATTAATCCAAGGTATGTCATCTCAAACTCCTTCACCATATCCTCCCTGAATTCATTGATCATCTCTGAGCTATTTCCAGTGAATATAAGATCATCCACATACAAACAAACTATAATATGATTTCCAAAAAAATCAGCTTTCAAATACAATATATGCTCATATGGACATCTTGTAAAACCTTTCTCACTGAAGCATGAATCTATTCTTGTATACCAAGCACGTGGTGCTTGTTTCAAACCACACAAAACTTTACTTAGCTTGTATACTTGATTCTCATTCCCCTCCATAACATAACTTGCTGGTTGTTCAACATAAACTTCTTCTTGTAGTACACCATTCAAGAATGCACTCTTCACATCCATCTGAAAGATCTTCCAATGCTTCTGAGCAGCTAAAGCAATGATCATACGTACTGTATCTAATATTGCAACTGGTACAAACACTTCTGAGTAATCTATTCCTTGTTTCTGTCTATATCCCTTAACAACTAATCTTGTTTTTAATTTATCTACTTCACCATCTGATTTATACTTAGTCTTGTAAACCCACTTAACACCTATTGCTTTCTTTCCTTGTGGAAGTTCAGTAAGCTCCCATGTATTATTCTTCTCAATAGACTTCAACTCTACATCCATGGCTTGTATCCATTCTTGTTCCTTAGAAGCTTCTTCATAAGCTACAGGATCACAATCTCCAAATAATGCAAAGTTAATCACCATCTTCTTATTCTCTACAACTCATACCCACAACCCTAGAATCTGATACCAGTGCTCTAATACCATATGTAGAAAATCTGATCCCAAAGACTTAATGAAACAAACGAATACTCAAACAATTCTCTCTATTGATGTAATTGAAACTCAGGGCTCAACATCCTATATATATGTTTAACAAACTTGACTCTCAAGCAAAATACTTTCCTAACAAATAAAACTCTAAAGCAAAGACTCTTTTAGAATATACTAAACTCTATACGTAAATCATATACGTAACCAAACTATAATACTAGCAAACTTGTTTCTCAAGTTTACTACACGTTCATAATAACTCGTATCAACTTGTACTGGTTGCTTCCATATACGGCACCAACTCCTGCTGGTTGCTTCCACTAATTGCTTTACTCAGACATCATCAACTCCACCTAGTTGCTTCCACAATACCGCGTCAACTTCACCAAGTTGCTTCCACATAACATCATCAACTTCTTCTTGTTTCTTCACTAAGAGCAACTTCGACTAGTTGCTTCCACCAACTATATCTTGGTTTAACCTTCAACAGTTTATTTAGGAAATTACTAAATTTGATGTAATTTGATTCATTTACACCGAAAGATTTATGGCTTTATATCTAGTTGAATGTGCTCATTTGTTTTAGATGTGGTTTAAGTACATTTTTTTTTTGGACTCGCTACTAAGTCAAGATTTACAGGTTTTCCTGATAATTTTTTTGGAGGTGAGTTTACTTGAATCATGGTTAGTGGGGATGGGAACTCAACGCTAAAGGCGGCTTCTTCCAAAACATCCGCTTCTCAGGTCCAAATTTGTGTCTTCTTATTCTTCTTTTTATTATGCATTTCAATCTCATTTTCCCAAGTTGACGTTTTTGTTGATTTGTGCAGGAGCAGCAGCCTCAGCAGCAGAAACAACAACAACCTCCGCATACTAGTAATGTTGCAGTTTATCCAGACTGGACTGGATTTCAGGTTCTTGAGTGAAACTTAATTTTCCATGTGATTGCAATTTTTATTAGAATTGTTATGTTTATGTAATCCCATATCCACTCTCATTTTATTTATGAGTAATAAAGAAAGCGGTTTACTGTGTATTAATTGTTATTGTTTTTGCCTGCAGCAATATAGGTGATGATGCAAAAAAAATTATTTTGCTGGTGTCTTTGCTAAGCAGATAGAGTGATTACTAAATTTCAATAACTGGATCGTCGTCAAAGGTATGCACGTCTCTAACTTGATTTTCACATTAGATTCTTTTGTCAGAAAAGCAGCTTTACTGGTACAATTTTTTTGAACTCAAATCGTTGTATATTATAATAAGTGACGTGTCGGCAGTCCTGGTTAGTTGATAGTTATTGGCCCATACTTATAGTGAGTTAGAAGCTGAATGTTGTCAACAATTCTCTACCTTAACTAGCAATATCTTCATGTGTTTAGAATTTGAACATCTCTGCCTTATCTTGCGATATTTACATCTATTCAGAATTAGAAATGTAGTTTGAATTGCATGTTATTGTGCCTGCTATATTATCCTCGGCCTTTTACCTGTCAGCTCCAAGGTTCTGAAGCTGTAGGCTTGTATAATTATTATAGTTTTTTTTTTATACAGGCTATGTAATTCTAATAGTTCTCTTGTGGTACCGAAATAATTTTATTGTTTTGGCTACTTGAATATTTAAGTAATTCCAGTAATTCTCTTCTCATTACAGAGAAAATAAATGTATTCTACTTGATTACGAAAGAAGAGATTTATTGGAGTTAGAATGATGATTGGAAGGAATGGAGAAAATAAAGCCCCGTTTCGGATTGTTTTTTTCAACCAAAAGCACTTTGTAATAAACTTGTGACAAACTTTTACCAAAAATTGTGTTTGGTAATTTTTTTCAAAGTGCTTTTGGAGAGAAGCACTTTTATTTTAGGCCTGCTTTTAAAAGCTACTTAGCACTAGATTTTAAAAGCTGGAAAAGCAGGAGATGTGGACCCACATAATTTGATTTAATTGATTCTCTATTTTAACCTTGTTATTTTATTATAAAGACAAGTTTTACCCTTGAATATTGTACACTTATCCTTATATTTTTAGCTTCTATTTTATTTCTCTATTTTTTATTTTAAAATAATAAATAATAATTACAATATAATAATATTTTTCTAAGCAAACATAATTATAATTTTTTTCATTCAATAAAAATAAAAATTACTTATTTTTTATTAAATATATTAAAATTAAAAATATAATTTATTATAATTAAAGTGTATTTAAAACTAATTTTTGAAATATGTTTATTTTCGTCATTAACTACATCACCAGCACTTTAAAATAAAATACAAGTTTACCAAACAGGTTTGTGCTCTGTTTCATTTTGTTTGCGCTTAGACAAGAGATGCAATTTCTCTATAAGGTGGGGAGTTTTGAAAACTAGAAGGATGGTTTGATTTTCGAGGATGAAAATTTATAAGGTGAGGAGAATGTAAAGACCCTCAAGCTCGTCAACGCTATTAGACTAGCCAAGAGACGTCTTAGCCGCTAATAACTCGATTAGCTTAACACGAACGTTAATTATTAGAAATTAATCTAACAACGATCTAGATATGAAACTAGTACCATTGAATAGATCTCGAAAAGTTACACAGAATTGACTACTCGAACGTGTCATTCGGATATCGGACGAAGAAGATATCATCAGATTTGTTTGAACGACAAAATAGCCATTTTACAGTTAACCGACTTGGCAGACCTTATCTTTTGGCCGGGTGCCTTTAACAATCCGGGTCGGCCTTATCCCCAATCGACCGAGAGGATAAACTCTCATTTCTATTTTCTTCTTCTTCATTCTTCTTCTCGTTTCTTTCTTCTTCCTGTTCTTCGCCTGCGAGAGAGTTGAGAGTTGTGAGTGAGGTTTGAGAATTTGCTGAGAGAATCGGTTGATAAGAAGGAGTAGATTAAGTAGAAGATGGTGATGATGTTGTGGTCTATAAAGCACGGGATGAAGGAAAAGATTGAGTTACTGTAAATCGAAGTTAGGGTTTCTGAAGTTAAGATTTGAGTAGAATTGATGTTGTTTATGAGTTTCTGGTAGATGTTGAAGGAAGGGGTGGTTGTTAATTTGGTGTTATGAAGACGTTCTGAAGATGAATCGAAGAATCAAAGAGTTAGGGTTTTCTGTTCTTCCCCAAATTAAGAACTAGGGTTTCATAAGAAGTTCAAAGATGAAATTGATGTTATGGAAAGATGTTTAAGGATGGGTTTAGTCTGAATTAGAGTTTGAAGTTAAAGAATAACTTGAAATTAGTAGTTAGGGTTCGATTCTGTCTTAATGAAGATTTGGGAATTAAATTAGGGTTTAGTTGAGAACTGTTAGTGATGATGGGATTGATTTGGTGTTGGATGAACTGGATTGGTGGGTTGTTGTAACCTTAAGAAGAAATGCAGAATCCAGTTAAGCAAGAAGAGGAGTTGAATTGTATTTGCTAAAATGGAACCATTTGAGGTAATTATTCCCTGAGATGATTCAGCTCAGTTCAGTTTTAGTGTATGAATATTTATGTTTGATAATTGAATTAAGAATTGGGATGTATGTGTGTTAAAACCAGTATTTGAGGTGTTATGACAGTGAACACTTGGATGTGCTTGTCATAGTCTGAGTCTGATATTAATGATTGTTGAAGTGAGTTACAGGGAAGAGGTCTTAGTGGTTTGGATTAGTGAGCTTGTATAAAAAATGGTTCGGAGCTGAGTTAAGATGTTTCAGTAGTTGGTTGTAGTACTTGTGAGGCTGTAGTGATCTGAACTTGCAGGCAGGGAAGGTGTAATGGAGGTGTTGTAGAATACAGGTAAAGTGTTATTGGACTGCAGTGTATAAATTAATGGCTTAAGTTGTTATTGCAAGTGGTTTGGTTTACTGAATGATAATGGTTGTTTGAATTGATATTGGTGTTACTGTTTAGAGTGTATCTAGAGGATAAGAAGAGGTCATGATGTTGAAGCATTGAACTGAGATGTGAATTGAGTTGGGTTGAAGCAGTTCATTTCATAGCGGCAGTAGTGAGGATTTTGGAGTTGCAAGTGTACCTCAGTGAGAAGAATGGTCTTACAGCTGAGGGTGTTGTGTATGGTGGTGGATGAATGTTGTTGTTGATGTTGTTTAGAGTTGGAGTTGTAGTAGGTGTTTGCTGTGAAAGCTTGGAACTGCAATTGCAGGTAGGCATTGTTTGTAATTGTAATTGAAATTTGAAGTATATTTGAATGATTGAATTGATGCTTTATTAGTTTGAAGTTGAACTTAAGATTAGAGTTGCAGCTGTGTGAGAAGAACCTTTGGTTTATCTAACTGAACTTATTCGGTCTGACTCGTTCTGTTTAGCTGACTCAGTTTATCTGACTGAGTCGAGTTTACCCTGTTAACCTGAGTCGAATCAGTTTGACTCATTGAGTCATTGACCAGTTGACCATTGACTTGACCTTGACCCTAGACTTTAACTTGACGTTGACTGTTAGTTGACCTTTGACCGTTAGAGACTGTTTGTTATTCAGATTGACTGGACCTTATGTTAATGGGTTGGTTTAGTAGACTTGGGCTTAGGACTAGTTTCCCTAGTTTGATGATTTGGACCCCTTATGGTCCGAATTAGTCTTTGGTTCCTTCTACTAAGTTGTAGTTATTCATAAGACTTATTTAATGGACTATAAAACCAACCTAATTCAATTATTAAACCTTAGATATGCTAAAGATGAAGAATGAAAATGTGTAAAGTCGTAAATGGGCTTAGAACCATTAGATAGACTTGTATGATTCTTGTGTAAGACATTTTGGCTAGATTCTTAGAGTTCTTGTGTGATTAACAGTTAGTCTATATTAACAACGATCGATTCAAAGGATGAACCAGTGGATCGTGGATCTCGAGGTAGGCGTGGCTTGCCATCAAAAGAGGTGGGAATTTACATTTAGTTCTTTTGTGATTATTGTTGCTTTCTTTTAGAAAAGTTATGTTTAACAAATTCATGCATTTTCTGATTGTGTATTCCATGCATTGTTTTATTTTAAATTCTGAAAGTACTGTTGTTTCTTTTAATCTTTCCAATTCTTGGAAAGGAATTGTAATGCTTTGTTTGTCTTTATGAATGTTTGGGAAATAAGAATTTCCATTTGAATGCTTGGGAAATAAGAATTCCCATCTGTGGTATATAGGATACTGCTCCTTCATTTATACCTACTTACTTTCAGCTTTTATGCACTATGGCTAGGGCGATACACCGCAATATTACTAATGAGTGTGGTTAGCACAAATATTATACATTGTTTGACGAAGGAGTTAGTTCCATATACATGATTGTTTAAATATGTGAATTGGTTGCCTTTTAATGTTTAGGAAAAACATGTATTGTTTTCCAGATCATTCCAGTGATTACTTGAAAGTTAAATGTTATTTCACTGGGCACCCCCTTTAGGGATGATGTGTGCTCACCCATTCCCACTTTCAGTTTCAGAGACAGATCAGAGTTGCGCAGCTAAAGCTTCAAGGGTTGAGTTCCGTTAGTTGGTTAACTTCAGCAATGTTTATTATGTTGTATATTCTATTTGTAAACCAAATGACTATTGTATATGTATCATTTGAGATGAATTCTTGTATATGTATATTTCAGAGCGGGGCTAGTTTTTGGGTCAAATGTTGTAGCAGATTTCTTAATATTGAATGTTTAAGTAAACGATTTAGATTCTTAGTGCCTCTTTGTTTAGTTAATCTTTTGGATTAGTCAGCTGCTAGCTTTGGGGGCGCTATATGTTGGTTGTGCTGTTTTTGCATTCATGGAAGAATCTGTACCGTGTCATATCACTGCTGCCTTCTAAAGTAATTAAAATCTTTGTATTTTTTCCGGATATTTGTGCAAAATCCTTGTGAAAAAAAAGAGAGGTGGGTTTATCTGATTTTGTATCACAAATTTAAGCTGAATTAGTCAGATTATCGCTTGTTTATGGATGTTTGTTTTTTTTAAAGATGTTTGGTTGGAATGAATCTTCATGGATTTTTTGAATATCCCAGTGGTAAAATGAGAGAGAGAAAATGGTTACACAACGTAGAGATGGTGGTAAAACAAACATAATTCTAAGAAATATTATGTAGTGGTTTTTATATAGAACCCTCTACCTATGTAGAGAAGAAAACAAACATGTTGTTAGTCAATTTTAAGGATTGTGATAGTAAATTAAGTTATGTATGGGAGATTATTTGTACTTGATTTATGTTTCACTTTGAAAGTGTTTACGAAAGGAAAGAAAATATAAAATAAGATAATTTACCGAGGAGAAGTTATAGAAGCAACTTCTGAGAGAAGTCAGAAGCCAGGTTTTTTTGCTCCAAAAAGAAGTTGCTTTTTTGCTTATATATGTTCTAAAATGGCACACCCAAACTGACTTTCGACTTATTGACTTAAAAAAATCGAAAAGCTACTTCTCTATCACCATCCAAACGAACTATTAGTTTCCATATTTCTCCAAATATTGCGCAACTCTCCAAAAAAGCCTAGTCCCATGACTATTAGGTCTTTTTACCAATAATATTAAATAACATTATCTTAATATTCTAAATATTGGACGTGCAAGCAAAAAACCCTAATTGCTCGTTCAAGCAAAAATTAAGAATTTCAGTCAAGATCAAACTCTTCTGAAAATCCAAAATATTGCACAAACATCCAACAAAACACCTAAAACTTTCAGGAATGGAAGCACGAGGGACATGGTGGCCCATGCACCACCATGACCGGACTTGGCCGCTCCCTTGTCTATCATGGCCGGCCGGTCCCACACCTCTTCATTATTATTTTTAATTATTCATATTTCTCCATATTTTGGTGACTCCTTTTTCATGGACGTTTCTCCACACGCTAGGACGTCTACCACCAATGGACGACTCTAATGCCCATTGGTTCGCCGATATTCCTTGACCCACATTGGACAACTCTCCATCTTCAGGATTCGGGGTTCTCCAAAATTAGGGTTTCGAATTTACGATAATTAGATAAACGTCGATAACTTGATAAACGTCGATAACTGTTATATTGATCCAACAATCAATATTTTTGATTAATTTTAATGTTCGGTCCTTTTACCAACATTTTGATTGATCGATCGTACGAGGGCACCATCATTTGGATGGCCATCCACTTGGCCGATCATCTAATATTTCATTGGACATTCATCGATCATCAAATTGGACGTATGATCGTCTAATATTCCCCTACTTTGTTATGCGAAAATTCATGACATAGTAGATTAGGAATAAGCACTCTACATAACTCATAACTCATCAACAACTGATTTCGTGTCAAATTTCGACATATCAGAATAAGTCCATGATTGAGCAATCTCATCGGACGCCCGTCGATCCAAATTATCAAAACATCATCATCGCCTCAACCGGTAAAATGATACATCACGATTCATCAGACTCAACGTCTATGCATTATTACTGTCTCAACAGACACCTTATGCTCAATCCATGAGTCTTAGAGCATATCACGTTCGTCCATTATGCTCGACTCATCAAGGCTAAGACTCATGGTCTAGCCAAGTCAACAATTGACCAACTAAATACACGTCTACCTTGCAGGCTCCACATTCATGAGACATCAATCATGTCACATGGGGGGATATTCACTAGGGTTTTGGTCTGGCGGACTATAACACGTGCACACATCTAAGATGAGAAATGTGAGTAAGTCGTGAAAGCAGTTGAAGGAGTTAGCAAAGTAGTGGATGGACAATCAACCGATTCTCCCACGCACGTGGAACTGGTTTAACCACGATTTTCCACTCCCCCTTTCTTTCACTCCTATGTAATCGTCATACTTACTGGGATCAATGTGTTTACTATTTATATAATATAAATAAGCTCATCAATCCATGATTGAACAACAAAACTCAATTGATCAGAACTTATCTTATCTGAACTCAACAGTTCATAAAACTTGCAGAAGTCTCCAACACATCCACAATCCTTACATCATCATTGATCTCACACACTTCAGCTTCCCTCTTACAGATCGACCCTCATCCCTCTTTGTGACCGAATTGACTCTGGAATGGCCATTGTCTTGATCTCTCGAATTCAAAGCACTCCCGTGCAGTGCATCTGTTAAAGGTTTAGGCAATTTGCTAGATCGAGGAACCACTCGTCTCTCCACTTTTCCTCAAAAACCTGCAAATTGTTTTCACCCATCAACAATATGACAGACTTTGTAGTGAGAATAAAGACTTGCAAGACCAACTTGATTCTATTGGTGCAAGGGATTATCTCAAACAAATACGAGGTCTTAAAGAGGAAATTTACGAAGGACGTGATCGAGAGAAGGTACTTCAAGCAAACTAGATAATCTGAAGAACATATATATGAACTTGTTATTTGATTTAGAACAAGAAGATATCAAGGTTAAATTTGAATCATCAAAGAATGATCTTGTTTATGCGTTTTAAAAGACAAAAAGGTTGGAAGAAGAAAATATGAGCTTAAAAGAAAGCTTGTCAGTCAATAGTAGCTCAGATAAATTAACCTCGATATTGGGAGCATGTAGAAGTCATCGTGATATACGAGGATTAGGCTATGAAGGAATAAACCCTCCTAATATTTGCAAAGAGGTGAAATTTGTCAAGGCTAAAGATCCTTCTCAACCAAAAGATTCCACTGGTGACAAGAGTGAAGTATCCCCACTATCTGCTAATGACGGAAGAAGAAATTCCATCAAGCTCCAATGCAAGCACATATACATCCAGGTAACAATAAACATCGCTCTACTAAAAATTGATTTTATTGTGGAAAACCAGGTCACTTACAAAGGGGATGCAGAATCCGTAAAAGAGATAAAGCCATATTTGCTTCTGTTCATAAGATGAACATAACTGATGCTTCCAACTGGAGAAAAACTGAGTTGCATAAAATCAATTCTTCCAGAATTCTCCTAAGGAAGTTTCGTAACAATACTGGGAGAAAAAAAAGCACATTGCTCCTAAAGTCACTCAGAAATTGGTACCAAAGAGTGTCAATAAGAAGGATGACCCATAAAAGAGCGCAACAAGGGACAACATCTTTATGAGGTATGTAATAGTCGTTGAAATAGTAAAAATTCATAGGGACCATAAGTGACTTTGTTTCAACTATGCGTGGTGAACTAGTTATGTTCGCCACAATACAACTTGATTGTGTTGAAAGTGTATCCTCGCCAAGAAAGAGTATGAAATATAGTGAGGAAGACGCAAGAATTAGGCGCACATATTATGTTGGTTAATATGTTGAATGTTTGGTGAAGCCGTATGATTCATGATTGGATTCTTATAAAAGGTATGTCTATAAACTTGAGCAAGCTTTATGATTGGAGTCTATGTAGCAAAAGTATATGGAAAGTGCTGTGGATTTGGATTTGGAGTAGATAAGAAAAATATATCAATGAGAATATCAATCGCCTGTGTTCACTTATCCAACCTGTTAGAGATAAATTGGTTTGAGAATGGTTACTATTTATAACCCTCAAACCAATGCCATCACGGTATGCTCCGCTATGTCGTACGGTACTATGGGACGATACTTGTGAGTACTTGGGAGGAGTTGGTTTTGTCCTGAGAGATACTAATAATTACATGGTTGAGTTTTGGGGAATCACTTGTGGCCTCAAATTGGCAGTTCGCTTTGGGTTTCACAAGATAAGGATACGCACTGATTCTTGTTGCGCTATTCGTGCCTGTAAAGCTATGAGTTTGCCTTGGCAATTAAGACATCGTTGGCTGGCTTTGCGTGCTAGTTACGAGGAAGTCAGTTTCGAGCATGTGTATCGTGAGGTTAGCTTCTCGGATGACAGTTTAGCTAAGAAGGGTTGTGAACTGCAACAGGGTGAGATAAGTACTTATGTTGGCAAGCCTGAGTTTATAATCAATATCCAGATACCGACTTGTTCTTATTTTAAATTTAAATAATTTGTAAGATACTTGGGTTGCTGTGGCCACTTTCTTGCTTTTTATTCTGTCTAGCTCTTATGTAAATGTAAATACGGTTCTCGATTTATCAAAAGAAAAAAAAGTACTATGGGACGATATGGACCATTTTTTTTTCCTTTTTTAATATGAAAGGTAAATATATTAAATAATAAACTTGTTACACATAAAGTTTCTCTCTGATAAGAGAGTTAAGCCACATTGGGGCTTCATTTGCTAGATGCCATACTAACTGCATCTTTTGATAAAGTGTCTGCAACATTGTTAAATTCCCTGGGTACATATGTGATTACCCATTTATTAAAAGACTTAAGAAAATCGACACAATCTCTAATAATAGCATTGTTTGTCCACTTAACAGCTCCAGATCTTCCATTCTGAGCATTAACAACATTGATACAATCCCCCTCAATATGGATGTTTGCTACTCCCTTCCTTATTGCCAATTGAATAACTTTAAACACTGCCAATGCTTCTGCCTGTTCTGGATTCTCTGCTACTGCTGGGATTCACCAGGCGCCTTTGAAGGTACCTGCAACATCAATTATAATTAGTCCAGTTCCCATACGCTTAGTATCCTTACAGAAGAAAGCATTAAAGTTGATTTTGATAAAACCTTCTACTGGAACCTGCCATTGTAGAGATGCTCTTTCCCTAACAACTTGGCCCTGTCTATTAGTACTATTGTTTAAATTGTCATTCCAATCAAGTATTTACTTATGGACGATGTACACGATCCGCAAAGTAGTAGGCTTAGAAACACCAGAAACATTTTTTGTTTTGTTTTTTTAAGCATGAAACATTTCTTGTTTTTGTTCGAAGCATGATGTGGGTTTAAAAACTAGTCAAGTAAGGCCTAGTTTGGTATTGCTGCAGCTTTTATAAAAACACTTTTCTGCTGTGCGTTGATGTGCTGTGCTGTGAGAAGAAAGCAGTTAGACGTTTGGTAAAAGATTAATTAAAGTTAAAGCTGATTAAAAAAGCAATCAAAGTGTGTTTGGTAAAATATGAGATTCAACCATTGTTGTTGTGGCTAATGACAAAAACAGACATATCTCTGAAAATAGTTTTATTTAATTTTATTGGGTTTAAAAATAATTAAATTTTTTTACAATTAAATATAAATATATTAAATATTAAATTTATTAATTGTTACTATTATTATAATTGTTAAAAAAAATTATTTTACTTAACCACTTTTTAGTATATATATATATATAATTTTCAAACAAAAAATTAAACTAAAATTAAGTAATTATTTAATATTTTATTTTTATTTTTATTTTTGACAAATTAAATGAAATGGTATCATAAAATAGTTCGAAAATAAAATATAATAATATTTAAAGAATAAATTATAAGAAATAAAAAAATTGATTAATTAAGGGTAGTTTTTGTCATTTACAAAATAAAATAGGGACAAAAAGGATAAATCAAGCATTTAATTTTGGTGGGACCAAAGCTTATGCTTTTGCAACTTTTAAAAACTCCTCCTCCCCAGCTCTTAAAAATTGAGAAATTTGGGAAGTGTTTTGGGTTAAAAGCATTTTTTTTTACCAAACACCAACTTCAAAAATTATTGACATATATAGGTTTTGAAAATAAAAGCATTACCAAAGCCAACATAAATCTGTTTCCCATTTTAGACTGGATTTATACACCCTACATCAAGAGAAGTTTTGTTTGGGCACTACCTAAAGAAAATCCTGGCGAGGCTCTGTCTCGCACATAGGTTTTGAGCATGAACAATGGAAAATGAAATTAGGGTCGGCAAATATTTGTTGAGAGAAAAAGTCTCTGAAGGATCTCTATCGATCATTTGGAAAGCTGAGCATAGAACCAGTAGAGAAGAAGTGATTCTGAAACAAGTTTTTCTCTCTAAACTCAACCAAAATCTTAAGGATTGTTTAGATTGTGAACTCAACTTCTTATCAAGTGTTAAACACCCAAATATTATTCATCTTATTGAAGTTATTCAGGTTCTTCTTACTTTAAAGCCTTAAAGCTTGCTCTTTTCATTTTTAACTAATCAATGACCTTAAAGGTGTTTGTTTTATTGACACAAAGAACAAGATTGAAATGGCTGCTGTTATTTTATCCCAGGTAGAAGGTTGTGTATTCTTGGTTTTGGAGTTCTGCTCTGGAGGAAATCTAGCTTCGTATATAAAGCAACATGGGAGAGTCGAGGAGCAAGTTGTGAAGCGATTTACACAGCAACTAGGTATAGTTTATCCTTGGCATACTTGCATCTAAAGCATAGTTTTCCTATTAGTTCTTTCAATTTTACAATTCGGTCCAATAGATGTCTTGCATGATGCAGGAGCTGGTTTGAAAGTAATGCATGCGCACCATGTCATTCATCGTGATTTGAAACCAGAGGTAGAGATTATCATAACATAACAGCTTTTGTATGGTGGACAAATAGACCTTAGATTAGTAAGTGCATACATCGCTTACTGATATCATTACATTTCGTTGCAACTTTGCAAGGATTTGGTACTAATCTTTTGATTGCATAGCTTTGTATCCTGGTTTAGGCTTGTTATAACTGTTAGGATTGTGTTTTGCTACTACTAACTTGTTAGAAATCAGTCTTTCTTTGAATTTGCTGACCAGGATGCTTATGTTGACAGAATGTTCTACTATCGACAACTGACGCTGATGCTGTGATAAAAATTGCTGATTTTGGCCTCTCAAGGTATTGGTACAAGAATAAATAAAGCCCAAGCTAGGCATATCTTGTAGGTCTTAGACTGAACAATTTCTGATCTTTATATTGGGGAAAGTAGATTCATTCATCCTGGAGACAATGCTGAGACAGTCTGTGGGTCCCCACTGTACATGGCTCCAGAGATTCTTCAGTTTCAAAGATACGATGAAAAGGTATTAAATATGAGAATTGCAAATTTATTCAAAATATAGAAGACTGAATCTCTAGGTTTTGAATACAGATTGACATGTGGAGTGTAGGGGTGATTCTTTTTGAGCTTTTGAATGGTTACCCACCTTTTCGTGGTAGAAGTAATGTTCAGGTAACCTCCCTACTTCTCGCTCAGGGCACTCTTTGAAATCCAGATGCTCTAACATATGTTGTGTCAAATTTTCCATGCTTCAGCTGATAAAAAACATCAAAAAGTGTTCAGATTTGCCCTTTTCTCGGTTCATTCTTCCTGAATTGCACCCAGACTGTATTGAGATCTGTACCAAGCTACTCTGCCCAAACCCAGGTTTAGCCTTTCAGAATCTTTAAACCTGTGTTACTTTTTCAATGATCTATCTAAGTGGTGACTGATGGCATCCATTCATATATGCAGTAAATCGTTTGTCCTTTGATGAGTTCTATCAGCATAGTTTCTTGAAGAGGCTGAATGGTTGATCATGTCGTAAGAATTCGTATCTTTCAGTGTGTTGCTTCCAGAGGAGAGGAATTAATAATCAACATATAACATTAGTTGATTTCAGTTGAAGTTGGCAATCAATATGTTTTGTTAACGAAATACCGTACTGGTGCTAATTGTATGTTAACAGCTTTTGCAAACACGTATTATATAGTTACCTGGTTTGAGGTCTTGTAATTGCTCAGTTTCAATTACTTCTATCTTAAGACTCCTGTGAGCTTGGTTACTGATTTGTGAGTCAAGAAGTACTTGAGTTTTGCATTTACAAATGGCTGAGCTGCAGAAATTTGCGGATCTCCTTCGGAACTGTTCTAAGTATTCCTTACTGGATCATGGACGTCAAATTCACACAGCTATTCTGAAGATGGGATTTGCAGTTGATCTCATGATAAACAATGATCTTGTTGGCATGTATGGCAAATGTGGTGCAACTAGTACAGCTCATAAAGTTTTCGATGAAATGCCTGTAAGAAATGTAGTCTCATGGACGACACTTATGACTGGGTACTTAGCAAAAGGAAATGCCAAAGCTTCATTGTCTCTATTCTTTCAAATGGGTCACTCAGGAATTGAACCTAATGATTTTACTTTCTCAACTAATCTAAAGGCTTGTGGAATTCTTCGTATCCGTGAGACTGGAATGCAGATACATGCACTCTGTGTGAAAACAGGATTTGAGTCTGTACCAGTTGTCGGAAATTCAATTATGGATATGTACTCAAAATGTGGAAGATTAGATGAAGCAACTCAAATGTTCGATGAATTGCCTTCTAGAAATCTCATTAGTTGGAACACAATATTGTCAGGATATGCCCATGATGGACATAGTTATAGACCTCTGGAGTTATTCCGGAGAATGCAAGAAGAAGGAGAAATCCCCGATAATTTTACTTTTGTGAGTGCATTAAAAGCTTGTGGTGGTGTTGCGGCAATGCACGAGGGACAGCAAATTCATGCCTCACTGATGAGAAGGGGGTTCGATATTTCGCGGCAGACAATTCTAGCTTGTGCTCTTGTTGATTACTATGTTAAATGCAGAAGTTTATCTGAAGCAAGATATGTCTTTAATCAAATTGAGCAGAAGAATGTAGTTTGCTGGACTACGATGATAGCGGGTTACACTCAAGCAGGAGATGCACAGAATGCGATGGAATTATTTGGGCAGACCAGGGTAGTAGATGTTCAAGTTGATGGTTTCATTCTCTCAAGCATGATAGGCGTTTTTGCAGATTTAGCCCTTGTGGAGCAAGGGAAACAAGTACATTCTTGTACCATTAAGGTTCCATCTGGTTTAGATGTTTCAGTGGCAAATTCAATTGTAGATATGTACCTTAAATGTGGGTTAGCAGAAGAAGCTAAAAGACGTTTTAGTGAAATATCAGAACCCAACGTAATTTCTTGGACAGTGATGATAACTGGATGTGGAAAACACGGATATGGCAAAGAAGTGATCCAACTGTTTGAACAAATGCAGCTGGAGAATATTGATCCTGATGAGGTAACTTATTTAGCTGTACTTTCTGCTTGTAGCCATGCTGGGCTCATAGAAGAAAGTCACAAGTATTTCTCGAGGCTATGTGGGGACCATAGGATCAAACCGAAAGTAGAGCACTACTCTTGTATGGTAGATCTTCTTGGTAGAGCTGGTAAGTTAAAAGAAGCTAAGAATCTTATTAACAACATGGAAGTTGAACCAAATGTAGGGATATGGCAGACACTGTTAGGAGCTTGCCGAGTTCATAAAGACTTAGAACTAGGAAAGGAAGTTGGAGAGATTCTGTTGAGACTAGATGATAATAACCCAGTAAATTATGTG
This sequence comes from Papaver atlanticum, assembly GCA_023531105.1. Taxonomy (NCBI): domain Eukaryota; kingdom Viridiplantae; phylum Streptophyta; class Magnoliopsida; order Ranunculales; family Papaveraceae; genus Papaver; species Papaver atlanticum. Next base: position 564,361 of record JAJJMB010007966.1, on the reverse strand, counting down.
ATGATGTCGAACCTTTTTGCTGAGTCTGGGGAATGGAGGGAGTGTCAGAGAGTTCGGGAACTGATGAAACAGAAGGGTTTGAAGAAAGAAGCAGGGTGTAGTTGGGTTGAAATTGACAAGGAAGTACACTATTTTTACGGAGGAGATGACAGACACCCACTCACAGAGAAAATTCACAACCTGTTGAAAGAGATGGAGAAAAGGATGAAAGAAGAAACAGGTTATGTTTACAGGGCGAGGTTTTCGTTGCATGATGTAGAAGATGAGTCGAAGGAAGAGAGTTTGAGAATGCACAGTGAGAAGTTGGCAATTGGTCTAGGGTTATTATTAGGAGGGGACTTGGAGGAGAAAGGAGGTGTGATGAGAATTTTTAAGAACTTGAGGGTTTGTGGGGATTGCCACGAGTTTATAAAAGTATTGTCAAAGATTTTGAAGAAGGTGGTTTTCGTAGTTAGAGATGCTAACAGGTTTCATAGGTTTGAGAAAGGGGTTTGTTCTTGTGGGGATTACTGGTGATTATTTGAAGTTTGCACTGTAAAGTCTGTATTCATTCTTTTCGTCTCTAAACTTGGTTGGACAAGATTGCCTCATCCATAAGATACAACCTTGCGTTGAATGCACCCTATTATCGCCATTTTTATTTGTCCCAGACTCTCAATGGCCATTGGCCGATCTTCTGATTCATTTTTTCTGACTTTCACTAAACGCCTTGCAAAAAAAACTTCCGCTGAACGCTATTTTAGTAATTTATTGTACAATCTCACCACGCATGTTATGTGTCTGGTTCTGAATCTTATTTTGCGCACCCATTTACGTTCTGAACCTTTATTTTTAAGTTACATGGAACTTAACTTGCTAGTTGCTACATTTACAGTGTACACAGCTCTAGTCTTACAAAAAAGTGCGTTAAGGCCGCCACTGCCACTGCTAGCTAGATCTAGGCTTCATCCAAGAACTGTCTATGTTGCGTATGGAGCTCACATAATAAAAAAATGTTGATTTTGCTCATCCTCTCAAAATACTGATGATGTTAGATCATCCTCGTCTCCACATGTGGTTTACCAATAGGGAGAATAAGAAAACTACAGGCTTAGGTAATGGGAGCGATGAATGCTGCTTAATGCTTACATACTTATAATTATCTGGCTTATTCCAAGTACTGCAAAATGGTAGTTGTAACTTGTAAACAGCTTGGTTGCGCCACATTTGGCCCAACAGTCATGGCACCCTATATGACGAAGTAGTAAGTGAAAAGATTATGCAACAACTGTCATACGGTTAATGCATTGAGAGCATGATCATACTGTACCATTTATATCGAAAATCTGTAGTTGGGCAAGGCTGATTATCAGCACAAAAAATAACTCACATTCACCTTTTCCGTGATTCCGTTCCATAAGACTGAAGAGTGTGGAAACAAGTAAAAGGAGAAACAGAATAAGAATGAAGTTCAAGTCAATCCAATGCAAAAACTACAATTTTTCCATTATTAGTATAAGTTTTTCACCCACAAAGGGCATGAACAAAATAGACACACGAATGAAAATACAGAAGTATAGTAAGTATGGTTATTATTCTAAGTTTACATAACAATGTTTTCTTCGCACAAATTGAGGGAATTGAATCACTAATCACCAGTTTAAAAGGTTCGGGTACGACGTAAACTGGTCATCAAAAACAGGTTCAAACTCATGTAGTGGTGACGGTTGCCAGCTAAAATCGTTCACAACACTAGCGTCAGGCCAGAATTCTTGATCAACTTCATCAGTTCGCAGCGACAGCAAACCGCTAATGTCGCTTATCTTGTCATCTACTACATTGGCCCCGCCAATAAACTGGGAAATTCCTCGGGTCGGGTCTGAATCACATTCAAACCCATAATTTTGTTGGTGGAATTGATCTTCATTGTTCGGTGGTGATTCTTGGTTTGGAATCGTAGAATCGTTTGAAGACGACTTATCAAAAGAAAGATCAAACTCACTTGACAATTCAGGTTCGGGTGCAGATGCGGGTACGTCATTAACTATACCCGGATTTAAAAAGTTAGAAAAGACAGCCGCAAGATCAATAGCTGGAGGAGCAACAGTTTCATCAGTGCTCTGAATCGGATCGCAGTCAGGTGAACTACCCATGAATACCCTACTGGGTCTGTACCGAACAGATTTTGCTCTACGATTTTTCCGACAACCGCCACCAACGGGTACATTACGTAGCGAGCCACCTTTAGTCCAATACCTTTTACAGCCTTTGCAAAAATAGCGAGGTTGTGAAAGACTATAGTTGTTGTAGTAACAAAATTTGGTATTTGATGATGCACATCTTGGACAGTTTGGTGCTATTTCGACGTGATGTGATTTATTCCACTTTTGATTATTGTTTTCGATGATCATCATTGAATTTTGATCAGGGCACTGAAACATTTCTTCAAAGTCATCTGATGTGAACATAACTAAACAAGTTGTGGCAGAATTGTGATGGGAGGAGGAGAGGAAGGAGGAGAGTGTAGAGAGAGAGAGTGGTGAGAAATGGAGGAGGGAGTGAGGAGATATCTATAATGCGTGGGTGATGTACTAATATGCATGGATCAAGCGTGGGCGGTTTAAGAACCGTTTAATCCAAGGAAAGTCGTTATGATTTTACTATACTAGTCAGCTGTTTCATTTCATACTATTGGCAACTCTTTCACAGTTTCACTGACTGAGAAGCAATTGAAGTGGATTTTTGATCCAAGGCCGACGAGGGTGGACATATTGTAAGGACGCGTCGTTGAGCTCGAGAAATAGGGGGTCGGTCAACTTAATTCATAGGTTATTCTTATGCACTGTCGGTCTTTTGGACCCGTAGGGACTCAGATGAGCTCCTCTCCGAATCAATTCTGATGGAATAAGGTCAACCTTAATTGATGGAGTGAGAAGGCATGTTGAAATGTTGCTTAAGAAGGGTAACGTGCCGAGTTATTTCCCTCCTCTTACGTTTCTTTCATGCACGATTATGATCATCAATCACTCGCAGTGGAGTTAGGGTTTGAGAGTGTGGATGAAGTTAGATTCACGTACACTTAGTTCTTGATATCTGTGTTGTGCATCAGAATCACATATCTCATCTTTCCCTTTTCAATCTTCTTAATATCCTTCCTCGGAATCAAACAAAGTAAACTCAAATTTGACTTTGCTGATACACTCTAATTATTAAGTCAACGAGTGTACAAGCTTTGGCAACATTCTTCTTATGGATAGATGTACCACCCACAAACAGTTAAGAGGTGTTTCGTGTTCAAATTACAGATGCAATCATGCAAGTAGAATCCACAATATGCTGATAAACTCTAATTATTAAGTCAACGAGTGTACAAGCTTTGGCAACAATCTCATTTAGTCATATTAAGACACAAATTTGAATCGGGAAATAATCCGATGATAAATCGATTTTTGGTCAATCATAATCATTTCCCAATAACCCAAAAATGTTTTGGGTGTTCTTAGAAAGTTCATATGGAAAATGAGAATTCTAGCAAAATAATTTGAGAGCTCTAGTAACTAGAAAATGAAGACTATATCGGTACTGTTACGACTTTAATGGATAACGCAGGCGCAAGAAAAAAATCGTCCAATAGTTTCACTGTTTGAATTTATCATTTATTTGTACATAATTAAAGAATTATTTTGAGTAAAAGAGTAAACAAATAGAGGATCTCCTGTTCCCCTGTTTCGGCTGATGCTACTGCTTATTCCGTGTAGTTTCCTTACCAAATTGAATAAAACTAGAGTTTTTTATTGTAAAATAAAAATGAAAAATAGAAGTAGTGATTGCTAACTTAAGGGTTTAGGTATGTCCAATGCATATGAGATGTAACTACTAATTAGTTTTTGCTAGTAAAACGAGAGATGCTCATTTAATTACGATACAATGAATAGGAAATTTTGCTTGAATTGGAAGTTTATTGTTAATAAAACTAGAAATAAAATTTTACGCATGTATTAATTTCATTTCATCCCAACTCATTAGTAACTACGTGTTGCGCCTTGCATGGGTCTAGATATTTTGCAGACAAAAATATGTTTTGTTGCTAGTGAATATTTAGGGTTCAATATTTGAAGCACGGAAAAAAGAGAGTAAATTAATTAAGCAAATGTAAGATACAACCAAAATGTGTACTCGCTACATCCATTGTAAATACTGTATCTTCTTGGATAATATTGAGGAGGGGCCTAATCGGTTTGAAACCCATACTGATTTTTATTTTACTTTATTGTTTCTGAAAATAACCTACACTAAAATTGGTCCATGTATAAGGTCCATACTCATTTCGTATGCATTTTTACTTCACATGCCATTATTCATTACTTTAATTTTAAATCTCAAGTAAGAATTTATGGTTACATTAAAATGCACTCTAACTTTTAAGAAGTCGGAGTAAACTGAATTTAAACTAAACCTTGACTGCACTTTAAGAGTAGCATACTTCTTACCATTTGACAAAATTTAGAATACCCACAGTGCCCCATTGAATAAGAAAGAAATAATCATGTTAGCAATATAAGAAAGGACACTTACAGCCAACATATATACATGGTTCATTATATAAATTGGCAATTCAAGTTGTGGTGATTGTACACATTATGTTATCGATTGACAGTTTGTGGCATCTATACCACTGACCATTCGGTCTTTTGATTTCTTGCAGAGTTGTGTAGCAGGTTAACAAACCTACAATATCCAGTAAAACAAAACAATAGTCAACTTAAATACACTTAATCTTATGGATAAATATCAAATGACAATAAGGATTCACAATGTTTTACCAATATAAGATTTGTTGAGACGCGATTGCGGGTCAATCAGCAAAACACAATACTTATGGCGATTAAGTTCCATGCTTAACCTCAGTGCAGAACTTGAAATTAACTTGGTGTTCATCTTTTGCAGGGTTCAATTTGGTATGATCCATTAAATTGAAATTATTAATGCATTCCTGACAACAATTTCATTATTTTAAAGAGAAGGCCTATACGAATTTCATTATAATGCCCATCACCAAAGATACACTTTGATCCACTTTGATCTAGAATGATGTTTTGGGGACTACCCCAAAAAGGTGGGGACTACTTTGTTATATGAATGTCCACCCTAAATTTTAAGGGGTGTCCTAAAAGATTAGGGAAGACTAATCTGCCCTTATCCTAATTAAGGTTATAACTAATCCTAATAACCCACTAATTTAACCACTACCCACTAATCTAACCCCCTAAATTAAAACCTAAAATCAGTTTCAAAACCTTTTCTTTTCTTTTATTCTTCTTCTTCTTCTTCTCCAACATCAACCAAGAAGTCCGATTCGAGTAAAATGAAAATCCGCAGGTAATTTCCCTCATACCCATTCCTTTTAATCGTTTTTTGTTGAAGAAATCGATTAGAAATCATCAAAAACCATAGAAAATGGTAGTTACAGTATAGATTTTGGCTGGGAGAAATTTTGAAAACCCTAGATTTTGGTAACCGAACTTTCAATATGAAGAACAGTTCGGCCAATTAGGAATTTTTAGGTAACCGGACTATGTAGTTCGGTAAGCTCGCAAAAAAAAATCGTAACCGAACTCTTTCTTTATATGCGAAATTTGAGTTCGGTTTAGTCGATAAATTTATATAGGTAACCGAACTTTGATAAAATATAGTTCGGTTACTTCGCAATTTCTATGGGGTAACCGAACTTTGATCTGTCAACACCAAACTTGTAGTTCGGTGACTTCGCAACTTATACCAGATATTGCGATCTTTCCGAACTTGTTCTTTGGAATTTTCTATGGTATAGTTCGGCAACATAATTACTACACTCGACTAAACCGAACTATTAACTGTATACTCTATAAAATTAGTTCGGCAACGTTTTCTGGAAAAAGATAACCGAACTCTCAAAAACCTCCATTAAAACAGAGTTCGGTTACCTGCGTATGCTGAAATGAGTAACCGAACTGCACATACAGGAGAGTTCGGCTACCTGTTTTGCAGAATTGCTAACCGACCTACTTTGACCTAGCCGAAATTTCTTCCTGAAATTTTCGATTTTGCCAATTTTTTGCACAATTCAAGCTACATTAACTAAATTTGAGCCATACATGAGTACCCATAACTTATATCATATTTACTAAACTCAAAATAAGATTTTTTGGGTTCTTCCCTCTTTTTCTTCATCTTCTTCTTCTTCTTCTTCTTCTTCTTCTTCTTCTCTCTCAATAATTCTGATTCTAACAAAACTATCCTATTAATAACTCACTAATCAGTAATTAATCATTACACTAACACTAACTAATCAATAAACTAACTAATTTAATTACCAAGGGTAAATTTGGTATTAAAAAAATAGATAAGGGGTGACCCAAAATTACTTCAAATGTCCTACCAAAAATGAAAGAGTAGTCCCCCACCTATTTAGAGTAGTCCCCAAAACATCATTCTTGATCTAATGCCCATCACCAAAAAAAGTAAAGCAGAAACTCAAACCTCAGATACACTAAATGGGCTCATGCACGCTTGGACATCTGCACATTAGTTGATGCATTACGTTCCAAATGATGCGAGCCTATGTATCTTGTAAATATGTGTTGGACGTATTTCTCTGTTGAGCATCTTGTAGCTAGTTCTTCCAGGAACCATGACCTCGCAAGAGCACTCCACAGCCTGCGAGTCTACTGGAACGTAATGAGTACATTCATCAGAAAGACCATCTGAAAAATGTAGGGAATGGGGATTAAACAATACTACCTCCGTCCCACTATTAGTTGACCTAGCAGTGTAATTTAGAAATGATTTATCTCTCAAACTATACCATGGATATTCGTAAATTTTATATCATTGAAAAGCATTTTAAAACACCTACATAACGAATATAAACATGAGCATCAAATGATATATAATCAACTATTAATGAGACAAAATCTAAAAACAAATAGGTCAACTAATAGTGGGACGGAGGGAGTATAATGTAAAGTTGTCAGTAAATTGGGGACCGAAGTTGGTTATCTTTGCCGTTTCTATCCTCTTTCTGTAACACAATAGTAAGTTGTCAAAAGTGAGTAATTTGAAAAGAAAAACAACTTTCTTTGCTTTAATCTCAATTTCATTAGATTAAATACGCACAATATAAAAAACATGCAGCAACTCTATTAAGCAAACTCATAAATTAAAACATTTATACATGAATGAATAAAGAAAGAGCTTGGCGCATATTGTTACCTGATCCGGTGAAACGCTCAATCATTTTAACATTTCGGTACACATTGATAATCTCATATTGATATGTTACCCTACTTTGTGCACACACTACAACCCAAATGTCTGAAGCCTGAGAGACCTAACAAACAAAATTTGCACCTTTTATCAGTAAATTGGGGACTAAAGTTTGCCATGTTTGCAGCTTCTATCATCATCCATCTGTAACACAACAATAAGTTTGAATTGGTTTGGCATGTAACCCAGCACAGTGCAATCTGAAAACACAACTTAGTCAGAATCCAGAAATCTTCCAAGAAATCAAACAACTATTATTCACACCCATTGTTTACAAAAAAGTACTTGTTAGATGATCCTGTCAGAAGATAAACAGCAACAAAGCAAATAAAAAAATATACTCATGAAACTAAAATAAATAAGTAATATAACCTAAATCACGTCTGGTGCAGGGAGGTTAACCCTCACCTGCAAAATTAAAACACAAATAAGAAATTAGTTGAAGACATATTGTACTGTTAAAAAACCTCACCTCAAACTAATATGAACTGAGAAAGGAACAAACCATAGGTGACGTCTGGTTCGAACTGATAAACATAAGTAACCATTGTAACGTGCTTAATCTTTTGATATAGATGGTGTAAGGTTGATTAGGGTAACATATCAATATGAGATTCTCAATGTATATGCATTCTACCACCGTTTTGTTAAACCATTGGTGATTAGGGTTTAGTTTGTAACAGAGAGTTTCGTGATTATTTGTTGTGTGTATTAGCATAAGTATAATATTTGTTGTGTGTATTAGTAGAAGTATAATACACTCGGTAGATTGAGACGCAAGTTTTGTTTTTTTCAAGATCCGATATTCGGTGGTGATCTCGGTTGAAATATTGGTGGTGTGAATAAACAAAAGTTTCTTATTGGTCCAAATATTCTCTGGTGGGGCCAGAAGCGAGCTTGATTCAGCTTTTAACCATAACAGAGGAAATTCACGTGAAATCATATTATTATTATTAATAGTAATTTATGATAATGTAAAGAATATTAAGAACATTGTAAATAAGTGTGTCTAGCTAATTTGGTACGTTAATTTTGGGCGTTGGAGCCTTTTTTTTTTTTTTTTTTTTTTTTTGCAAGTCTCCCCCTTGCATAAAGCTATTTTTACCATCATTCAGATCAATCCCATTCGGCGTTCCTATTTCGAAGATTGTCAGGGTAATATTACACACCAATATCTTTTGGGGCCGACCAAGGTGAAATAAATCTGCCACGAAAACAAAAGTCACACATGTAAATATTGTAGATGAAGATCGCTCTGACCCCTCACCACTTAGTCTTGCACAATGTAATTACCTAAAGTCGCACCTTACATGTGAGCATTTAAGTGTTGCTTTAATCATAAGCACAAAATCTAACCTTGTATGCGAGTGTAAATCCATACAAGCATAAAATATCATCTCAATTGTGAGCCAGATAGCGATGGTTGGTCTAAATCCTCGTACTCAACCCAAACAACCACTAGTGGAAAATGGAAGTTAAACCACTGCCAAGACAAGAGGTAATATCTTTAAAAACGACTGTGTTCATCAGTTGGAATCTGGGAGTGTTTTTTTCGAAAACGATTGTGTCTCACAGAAGTTGAAATCTTTAAAAAAACGACTTCCACTGACAGTCAATCGATAACACTGACATTCACTGTGGTTTCTAAAGTTTTAAATTAGAAAATATAAAAGTTAATCGCCAGTTTTGAGAAGTGGTTTATATGGGTTGAATACTTTTTAAAAATCTGATTCGTCTGAATCCCAGTCTGACTAGTTTTTCATCTGACTGGCCTGAAATTTGAAATTCGTTAAAATTTAGAAAATCTGATTCACAACTTATTTCTGACTGGCATAAAATTTGAAATTCACTAAACTGAACTTTAATAGATGCCCATTTGATAACAAAACATTCACCATTCAATCCAAATTCAAAATATGTTTACAACTGTAACTCGATTTACATTAATTGAGCCGACAGTTAGGTCAAAAACCCCAAAAAGTTTTACACAAGTACTGAATTCACACCATTCTAAGTTATAATTATACTTGAGCATTCTTAAAAGCTAATTTTCTTACAATCACTGGAACCCAACCTACAGACATTAAAAAAACAAAACTAAAACCAACAAAAAGATGAACTGAGCTCCCCAGCTGAGCGGAATATTATCCTGCAAAAAAAATAAGCTTGGCGTTAGAGGTTTAATAAAAAAGTCCTAACAGCATAGTATGACCTAAAAATATTCTTGACCACTTCAATTTAAACACCACTGTTGACCTCTTACAGACAAGTGCACGTTGAAGAACCAAATATTTGCAACAAGTACTACACCCATTCACAACTAACGGATTATATAAAAAACAACACACAAGAAGGTGGATTGATGTGCTTATTGCAAGCACAAAGGATCGCATAAAAATACAAAGAAACACAAATACGCAGATGAAAACAAATTAACTTTGATGCGCAATTTAGTACCTGGCCTAATGCTTGCAAGAAAATTGCACAAAGCGCTCCTTCTGCTAAGTCTAAAGGAAGATCTCTCCTGCAGTTAACAACACAAATACTAATGTCAAGCAATCTGACTTGTTAATAAATAATTCTTTTTTATTTTTTTGATAAGTAACAGCTTTATACAGAAAACTAACTGGCTCTGACAAACCCTGGGCAAAGCCATCCCCACAAGATCATTATACAAAGACTTCAAGATCATAGGAGGTGGTTGATCAAGCCACTCCTCAAAAACAGATGGGTCCAATGCTTGTTTAGACAAAGCATCTGCTACCATGTTTGTCTCACGAAAACTATTAACAAACAACACACATTGAAAGAACTTGACAAGGTGATGAATGTCAAGAAAAATACCTCTCAGATACCAAGGTGGAGAGGAAACTGAGTTACAAAAAGAAACAGTGGAAGACGAGTCACTATCAACAATAAGATGAGAAATATGATGCTTAAGAGCAAGAACAAGGCCGTCACGAATAGCCCAGAGGTCAGCAACTGTAGATGAGTTCAAAAAAAAAGATGGTGGGCAAAGGTAGCTACAAAAGAACTATATGAATGCCATATTACACCACCTGCTCCTGCAAAAAAAAAAAGAGTAAAACGATGAAGCTCCATCACAGTTCAACTTATAGAAAGGAAAAGGAGGACATTTCCAGTTTAAGTGAACAACAATATTTTGGTTAACATTCTTGAGTTTCTGTTTTTCAACCAAAAACCAGTACTCGTAAGCCTGATTGTAAGCTAAATCAACAACCTGGTCATCACTAAAAACACAATTCCTAAAAAGGTGATTATTTCTAGCTATCCTTATATTCCAAAGAATATAAGGATAAAAAGAAGACCACAACAGACCATTACAAGTATAAGTGCTGCAAGCATTTAAGCATAGAGAAGATGAAAATAAGAAAAATTCAAGCATTCAGTCGAGAGATATTACCTGATCTCCATCCAATACTCGTCGTCAGCTAAAGATGTTGAAGAAAGAAGGTTGATTTGTGGATGCAACAAACACATATGGATCTTCATAAGCATTCACCTTTAGGCCGGATCTCTTGGGAGATTCTAATACAAGATGCCAATGCTTTCTAGTCTCATCAGCGCAATAAAAGACTTGGGCAGCTTGAGAAGCATGGATGAAGGGTTCGTCAACTTCTTTAGAGCTTCTCTTAAACTTTTCGAAGTTGACCAACCTCGAGTTTGTCTCTGCATCCACATATGATCCGGTTGTTTTTTCTTCGACCCGGATCCAGTCACAGAAAAACAACTTCTGTGAAATCTTCATAATCAAGTATCTTTTTCACAATGCCAAAGTAAGAAGTATCATCGCCCATCAAGTTGGTATCTTTGGCGCTTGCTCTAAAGCTGGTGAAGGCATCCATGGTCACTTCACTATTTTGTGTAGTCATATACTGCTCTTCCTCTGCTGTATAAAACAGATAACCATTCACCGAATACGCTCTATAGGAAACTGTCTTGAAGGAAGGACCAAGTACGATCCTATGAAAATCTGTCATGGGAGTGCCTAGAAATTGATCTCTTAACCAGGGAATGTAATCCTGACGCTTGCTCCTTGATCTTCGGTTAAAAGTATTACTGTATGCCTTGTATTTCTTATGAAACAATAAAGACAATGGTACATGACATGGTTATTTCACACTATACAGATTATATGGTCAAGATGGTGTAAAGAAACTGTTCAGAGACAAAGTTAAGGATTCTACTTACCCTTCCCATTCAGTATTTTCATCTGAATGTCTCAATACCCAAAGACGAACTTGTTGATGCTGTAAGAAAGTTAACTGGTATGGTTTTCCTTGTGAATTAGGCGGTTCTGGACCTTCGTAAACCTCACCGTGCAATGCTACCTTTCCATGACACTTATAAGACTTTTGCTTACTCTCAGGAATGAACTCCATCCAATGGCGCGCTCCTTCATCGACCTCATATTGTGCAGTTATAGACCCTTCAATATAGTTTTTGTTACGACCATAAACCTTGTAGGTTCTCATCATCCTGCACATGCAATTAGTAACACAATTATATATATAAGGTACATAAGTTCATAAAGTAATAAAGAAACTGAAATGATCAACAGTTAAAGAAGTATACCTCTCAAAAGGGTACATCCACCTAAATTGAACTGGTCCCAATGTTAGTGCCTCTTCGGCCAAATGTACGACAAGATGAGTCATCGTAACAAAAAAAACCCGGTGGGAAGTACATCTCAAACACACATAAAGACTCCATAACACGTTCGTGCATTAGACGAAGCTCTTCACGATCAATAACCTTAGAACAAAGAACTTTGAAAAACAATGACAATTGACGTATTGCCTCACGCAAAAGCTTATGCTCTTTGAAACAGTACATTAGAAATATTGGCATCAAGCCCTGCATAAGCATGTGGTAGTCGTGGGACTTCTAACACTTAAATTGTAACTCTTTCATATCCACTTTCTTTTTCCAGTTTCCACTATAACCAATAGGAACTTTCAGTTTGCTAAAAGTTTTACAGACTAGTTCTCTTTCATTCTTACCATTTAGTTCTCTTTCATTCTTACCATTTGATAACAGTGGTGGTGGTGGTGTTCTACTTTACCATTTATTTCGGTCAACCACAAGTCAGGTTTTAAGTTCAGCAGTTCCAGATCTTTGCGCGCTGGATCCCCATCCTTAGACTTATCCTTGTGGTTCATGAAAGTTCCAAACAAGTTCTATGCAGAGTTCTTTTCTACATGCATCACATCCACATTATGACGAAGTTGCAGAAACTAAAGTTAAGATTAACCACATTAGCAAAAATTACAAATAACAAGTACATATTGATTAAAGTTAGCAAATGCCTAAAAATAACCACATATTCACTTACCTTCCAATATGGCAGATTGAATAAAATTAATCTCTTCGAATACAGAGAATCAACTAGTGACCGCTTTACCTCCCGAATTCCTTATTTGCTGTTGCTGTCCTATCAAACAATTCAACGCCACTCAAACGAATTGGTGCACCCCTATCTTCCTTAAATCCATTGAACTTGTCGGTTTCACGTCTGTAAGGGTGAGACCGATCTTTTAAAAATCTTCTATGACCCATATATGAAAACTTATTACCCCATTTCAGCCTCAGAGCCTCAGTATCTTCACCACACGCCGGACAACCAAATCTTCCAGATGTTCGCATACCAGACATATACGCTAAGCCGGATAGTCGTGTATACACCACATTAAAATTGCTTTCATTGTAAAGGAAGTATTTGTGTGCGTATCATACCTCAGCTTTCCATTTAACCATAACTCAATTAACTCATCAATTAAGGGCTACAAATAAACATCTATGTTGCCATTGGGACCACTTGGACCAGGAATAAGTAGTGCTAACAGTGTAAAATCTTTTGACGTGCATACTGATGGGGGAAGGTTAAAAGGAAAAACCATGACGGGCTAAGTACTGTGCGTAGTCATCATTCCAAAAGGATTAAAACCATCAGTGGCTAGTCCTAGATGCACATTACGTTTCTCAGCAGCAAACTCAGGCCACTTCCTATCAATTGACTTTCAAGAAGAAGAATCCATAGGATGTCGCTTGTGTGTAATACTTTCTTCAACATTAGAATGATAGTACATCTGCTCAGCAATCCACGGAGTACCATACCAACGCTGTAACCTTTCAGTAATTGGGAAAAACCTTAGTTTCTTCACTGACACTTTTCTAGCATTTGGATCACTCCCTTCAGGAGGTACTTGCCATCTACTTGCATGACATTTAGGACACTCATCATAATCAGCATACTCCTTTTGATAAAGTATGCAATCATTAGAGCAAGCATGGATAATCTCGACCGACAAGTTAAATGGCTTAAGCATACCCTTAGCTTTAGCACATGTAGATGGTAACGTGTTCCCTTCCGGTAAAATAGTTTTCATAAAATTTAATAATTCTGTAAAAAAAATATTAGAACACTGATACCTTGCTTTCATACTAAGCAGCTCAATCACTGTCGACAATTTTGTATGTTCAGCACCACAATCTGGATACAGGAGTTGTAATGCATCCAACATCCTCTTTCTGAAATCGACATCAACACCATCTTCAACACTAGCACCAGCACCGCCTTCTACATTAGCACCAGAACCATCTTCAACATTAGAATCAGAACCATCTTCATCAACAGCACCATTTTCATGGTTACCAAGCTCAGTGCGACCTAGTGTGTCTAAGAACAAGTCGATCATTCTCGGAACAGAAGCTTCATTCACAACATTATTAGTGGGTAACGCATGAGCTCTAACAGTGGAATTATTCTCACGAGGTTTCTCACCATGATGGATCCACGTTCGGTATGGCACATCGAACCCATGATCAAGAATATCCCCATGTATTTCATTAAGAGTTTTTGGACGACTATTGTAATTCTGACATTTCATGCAAGGACAATGAAATTGATTTATATCTTCCCCAAGACTGTCAGTTGTAAATTGAATGAAAGATTTAACACCTTCAACAAACCTCGGTGAACCCTTACGTGTGGTGAACCATTCTTTACCAGGAGGATTTATACGACGTCCTGACATCTACAAATAAATGACAAAAGCAATCAGTACTATTATTGTAATTGAGCAAGATAGTAAGTAAAAAACATAAAGCAGAACCCACTGACATATACAAATACAAATTATGCTTCTCCTATTCGATAACCTAACATAAAATGCTATAAGACACCAATTACAGACTAATGTGAAGATTCATTGACAAATTTTAAAGACTGAAGTAAGAACACCTACAAATACACATCGAAAGCAGTTGATACTTACAAAATACACATGTTAACTGCAGAACACAGGTCTAACAGGCATCCATGCCCACTAGATACAAAGTTCCAATAAGGTAACAAGAGGGTTTATGCATTCAGGTGCCTAGCAACTTCCCCTTTTTGCTATGTAAACATCTACTTACTCAGGGAATTGACACAATAACTTATATCGCAAACATTTATTATCGGGTCTAAATCCTAAAAATAACAAGCAGCAGGATACCAATTTCCAAAAAAAATCACCACTTGAAACCCCAAATTTAAGAAACATAAAATCAGTTTAAAAACATAATTAACTCAGAATTTATCTAGGGTTTCCAACTGAATTAGAAATCAATTAAGCTAAAACTAATTATAAAGTTGAACCAAGTAGATGCCCTAATAATTTTGAACTCAAGTACATACCCTAATGTAAGAGCCGGAGATTTGAGATCTGATACTGTGCTCAGAGTTGTTGAGCCCTCATAAATCCTCTGAAATCAGAACCCGACTAGTAAATACGCAACCCTAATAAATTTCTCTCCAAGTAGGTGTCGTTGATTATCTTCAAAATTTGAGAGAGAATGAGAAGAACATGTTTCTCAGATGAGAATGAGAGAGAAAGACGAGATAAGGTTCTGTTTTTCTATACAGATTTGTTTCAAAACCTGGCTATAATGGTCTAACTTGAGTCAGATGACTCAGCATCACCTGACTGGGCTGAATCTCCTTCCCATGTAATAATAGGTAATACGTTAAAAAAATGTCATCACTGAGATCATGTCAACCTTCCACTTCCCGGAAGAAAGGGGAGTGACTATACCCTTGCTAGTGAAATCCATATCTTTAGAATCCTCGTTCACGTCCAATTCCATATCAACAATCCTTGCCCTATTTCCACCCAGCAGATAAGAACCTTGTGGACAAGTTTCAGAGGCAGAAAACAATTCTGCCGTGGCTATATCAGAATATTCACTCCTTGAGCCATCACCAAATTGCTCAAGGGAAAAAACGATTTAGTCCAAAATCCCATCCAAAAGTACTATTTAGTCCATCCCGAGCCGACTAGGTGCAGATTAGTCCAAAAAAGATGAAAATACATTAATATCCTTTGCACGGTTTTCGTAATCCACACGTGCTGCGAATTAAAACCACTATTCTTCTCAAAAACTGGAAAAAGAAAGACTAGAAAAAAATCAAAAAAATCATTTAACAGAGAGAAAAAGAAACAGAAATTAGTGAAGATTCAAATCAAAACCCTAGCTATGGATGAACATCGCAACAGCAGTAACATCGTGATAAAGGAGATGCAATAACAAAACAGTCCAGAATCCTCATCTAAATCGAAATCAATGATTGAAAACAAATCAAGAGTTTCAAAGAGAACAAAACAACAACAAGCATTAGATTCAACATTTAATTAGGTATCAAAAGATCCAAAACCATCGTCATCTAAAAGGAAATCGGCGATTGAAGAGAAATCAAGACATTCAAAGAAGAAGAAAAAAACAACATAAAGAAGATTCAACATCTATTCAAGTAACAAAAGGTAAGATCATTTTCTACTTTAATATATTGGATTGTTATGTGTGTACGAGTGCTATTTTGTTAGATTTTTTTCTGATGGTATACAAATCTGTACACCGACGTGCTGTTTCAGGGATGTATGACATGTTATGTGTGTATGAATGCTATTTTTATTAGATTTGTTATAATTGTGTAAAGATCTGTACACCGGCATGCTGTTTCAGGGATGTATGGTTTGTTATGTATGTATGTATGTATGTTATTTTTATTTGATTTTTGTGATAGTGTACAGATCTGTACACCGCAGTGTTGTTTCAGATATTTATGGACTATTCTGTGAGTATGAATATCGTTTTTGTTAGACTTTTTGTAATAGTGTAAAGTTTTGTACACCGCAGTACTGTTTCAGGGATGTATGGATTGTTTTTGTGGGCATGAATGTTGGTAGTATACAGATTTGTTATGGTAGTGTACAGATTTATACACCATAATGCTATTTCAGGGGTCTATGGACTGTTATGTGGGCATGAATGTTTTGTTTGTTAGATTTATTGTAGTTGTGTACATATCTATACACCATAATTTTATTTCAGGGGTGTATGGAATGATATGTGGCATGAATGTTGTCTTTGTTAGAGTTTTGTTAGTTGTGATAAATTTGTACAACAACACATGCTATTTCAGGGGTGTATGGACTGTTA
>JAJJMB010007966.1:530782-542573 GCA_023531105.1 Papaver atlanticum | reverse complement strand
AATAACTTTAAACTCGATTATAAAACATCCAAAGAGTTCAATTATTCGAAAGAAGAAATCGAAAACAAAAAATCAAAGAACAAATTAAGATCGAATCGATTTCATATCATACATCAAAAAAAAAATCAAAACCAAAAACATAAACACAAACATAAACCAAAAGAGTTTCATGAAAACCAAATCCTAACAGATAACAAAATCAAAAACAAAAATCAAAAGACAAATCAATTTCATATTATGCATTTAAAAAAAAAATAGAAAAATGGGATTGAAATCCAGGAAACAGATAAAAACGAAAAAGAAATGGGAGTGAAATTGGAGATCTCTAACCTGGGATCGAAATATGATGAAGAAACGATTGAATCCAAGAAATCGCCTCAAAATCTCTCTCATTTCTCTCTGAATCTCTCCTAATTAGAAATCTTAGATCTAAAACTAAAAAGTCTCATTCATATCTCTGTATCATTTGAAGAAAGGGTAATTAAGGTATTGGAAAATTATGAATCGTTGGGTGTTTGGACTAACTCGTCCATATTTGGACTAAACTGTTGGACGCAGGGTTTATTTGGACTAGGGAGTACTAGGCTTCAGATGAATGGACTAAAGCGTCCAAAGCCCACTAACTTTGGGACTAAACGTTAATTTCTACATTTCTCAAATAGTTTTGCGAAGTCCCTTAAAATCTTCTCAATAGCATGTACAATAGCTCCAGAAAGTACATCAGCAAAAACATTTTGATCTTTACCACTTCTAAAAACGTGAGAACGAATCAAACTCTTCAGAGAAACTAGATCAATGGACCCTGTTCCATCAAGAATGAGACTAGAGCCAGCACAACCTCCTAAGACCGTCAAGTGGAGTGTTAACAACCATGTGTCTGGCATAAATAAGACTTTTGAAGGAAGCATAACAATTGCATAGAAGAGTGTATGGGTCTAAGAGGGCTAGACAAACCACTTCTTTCATCCCTATGCTGGACAGTTAAACCTCAAATCTTAGCTTATTCATCCCCATTGCTATGCTTTTTATTCATCCCTATAGATTTTTATCTTCAATACCATGCCAACAACCACAGAAATTTTGGCAAATTCATTTTTATTTCAAAAAACAAAATTCAAATGTAACTTTCTATAGTAAACATCCATGGAAAACATTTATGGTTCAGAAATTTAATAATGAATCCGGCCTTGGTGAAGAGAAACTAACTAGAAACTGAAGACGCTCTCTCTTGTGATCTACCACACATAACTTCCAGAAATGACAGTTTGATGCATTTGAGTACCTTAAATTTTTAATTGCTTCTTGTTTAAATTACAAATTGAAACGCAAAAAGAAAAATGAAATGCCAAACCTTCCAGTCAAGTAATCCTAAAACTGATCTTAAAAGATTTTGCATGAGATGTAAAATGTCTCGTATAAAGCTCATTGAAATTGAAATTGAAATTTATAATGTCCAACTACAATCAGTCTATCTGATGCTCAAATAGTTTGAAATCACTGGACATACTACAAATACTGCGATCTGTAATCTATAAAGCCAAACTAAGATACAAACAACAACTACTGGATTTCAGTAATTTATAAACAGCAAGCACTGAAATTGATATATGAATGCATTTGTAATCTACAAGTCAAACTGATGTGTTTTGTAGTTGTAGTGGTAAAAAGATTCGAACTCTAAGACTTGTGAAGGATTTTTTAGACTCAAATTAAACTCAACAATTAAATAAAGTTGTATCAAAAATATAAAGAAAACACCGAGACTCTGGATTCCACCATTAACCAATTAAGTGATATACTCTAATCAATATTCATGCAATTCTTTCTTTTAAAGTGATTCTAATATTTTGCCTCTAATAGATTTTTGAAGTAATAATTGCAACCATAAAGCATGAAACATCAAAAGTTTTGAAACCTAGCATGTTCCATCAAAACAATTCACAACTACTCAATAAAAATCAATTTTCCTATATTAGTTATATGCAAACAATCATATAAAAAAATTGTAAAAATAATTAAAATAGAATTATACCACTTTTCATGGAACAATGGCTTCCTCCGTCGCCTCGGCTAAGGGGTTTAGCTCCTCATATTAATCACTTGCTCAAAGTACATATTCATACCTCAAAATTTGATTAAAAGAGTAAAAGAATACACTGTAGTCGCTGAAGGTCTAAAACAGAAGACTGAATCGTTGCTGAAAGGTTTCGGTCACTGCAGACAGGAACGATAGGCGTTTATTGTCACTGAAATAAGTCTGCCCCTGCGACTGTTGTATGTGCGTCTTATGTTCTTCGTTCCTTCTTCGCAGCAGCAGCAGAAAACAATTTCGTCTCTGATTTTCTGGCTTTCTCTAAGGCTCTAAACTTCCCCCAAAGTGTTCATCCCTTCTTAGGACTCGAACCAACTCTTTTATACACAACAGGGCAATTAAAATCCCGAGAATCTCTATCTTTTCTTTGAAGGAAATCTACGAACTTTTTCTCTTTTTTTTTTTTTTCTTCTTACGAGTCTAGGATATTTTGTTCCTTTTTTTATCTCCCTGTACGCGTCAACTGAGTTGTCAACATACCATCAGAACACAATCAAATCCCTAACATAGTTAAACTCTCCAAACATCACCGTAAACTTCCAAAAATAGTTGATAATATTTCTTCTCCCCTGTTTTCTTCAAACGAAGAATTTGTCCCAATTTAATCGAAACTTTTGGACCTACCAACCCTGTTAAGTCCAAACAGGCCCAAGGCAAAAGATTTCCGAGCTTGAATCTCGATAAAACACTTCCAAAATCTGCCCAAAAGTTTACGCAGGTGAAAGCTTATTTTCCCCGCCAAAATTCAATTATTCAAACCGTGAAAATGTGGAGTCCCCTTATCCAATCCCGGTCTGTGCTTAGCAGCTGCCTGGAAATGGGTTACCCCTTATCCAAGATGAGAGTCCGAATAGCAAATGTCCTTCCAGGTATCTTTAACAACTTTTCGAGCCAATTTTCCCGCAAAATCCTATTCCTCCAAAAACACCTACAAAGAGATAAAATACCAAAATTAGTACAAAAATGGGTACTAACAATATACACAAAAGAGATAAAAATAGACACATAAATGCGTCTATCACAAACTTAAATACAAACTGCAACTACTGGATTTTCATTAATTTATAATCTGGAAACTGCAACTAAAACTACAAGCACATTTACAGAAGTTCCTGACATTGAACAAGTTATAAGTGACCATCAGAATATTTCATTAGATAATAGCAGGGCTATAAAACCTGTTGAAGCTACATAATAAACCATTAAACTTGCAAATTATCCGATAATTAAGATTGAGTTTTGAATTTCTTCTTTACAAAAGAAGAGAAGAGACTCACAACCACAAGTTAGATCCCAAAATACTCACACATCGTATCAATTGTCCCAAAATACTTACACCATATCCATATATTTCTTCAAGATAGTTACATGTTCCCCATATACTTCACAACATCCTTTGTATACCCCAAAAAGTCCCAAAAAGCTCCAAAATATTCACTTCAACTACCAGAAACCTTCAACTTCAAAAATATGCATCAAGTACTACCGGCCAAGGTCCAACTGAGTGCTTGGGCCACAAAATCTTGTCACCATGTTTCACACTAGAAAGAGTTCCTTCTCAAATGCAGAGGCTCAGTGCGTATCACTACTTCATCAATGAGGACGAGAAAATAAAAATCATCATTTTCATCAGCATTCCTATCAATACGTCCGAATGCAACTGCACCCTTGCGCATATTCCTTAATACAACATACTGGACTCTTTGACCATCCACGTTCATTGGCTATAAACATAAAAACATCCAATAATAAGAAACAATCCAAACTAATTATTCTAAGTTAATCATTTTAGTTTAAATCAGACCGATGTTCATTCATTGTTTTCAAGTGCTAACTAAAGGTGCTAAGAATATATGACCTGAGTATTATTAGCATTGTTGGTGCCAGGGTTGACACTTATGAAGGCTCTTAGCTCAACAACCGTCTCCTCGAGATTACGGACACGATTTTCTACAGCAGCAGTCTTCAATTTCTCCTTACGCAGCTGCTCTCTACTAACTGCAGATGCACGTAACTCAGTCTTTGAGACCCCACCTCCCAAGCCTCGAACAACACCCCTTCCATCACGGCCAAGTACCTATCATCAGATATATAAAATTAGTTAGTAACAATTTTATTATACAATACAGCAATATAAATTCATCTCCAAAACAGCAATATATAATCAGCTCAACCCACCTCCGCAACTACATCCTTATCTAGATCGGTCTAGCCTCTAAACTTATCTGTTTCATTCAACTCCCTCACCTTTCGCTGCACAATATAGCCAACATTATGCATAAGAGGATAACTAATAGTGAATCCAATTTATTCATTGAACATAGAACTTACAACATAATCTCTTGATGTTACTTCATAAAATAGGGGATCGAACTGTACACGGTCCTCTTCAGACATTTCTCGGTACACATGTGTAGCCAGGTACACGTCAACCCTTAATACCTTACTAGTAGGACTTGCTTGTTCCATTTCATGTCGGCGTTGTGCAATACCACGCCTACCGGTACTGTATGCAGCTTTTAGCTTTGACCTTGCTCTCTTCATTTTTTTCCCTAACCTCCTTATCTTCGCCTTTACTCGCAATATCAACAAAGGCGTCCCAGTCCTCTTTCTTCAAATTTTTGGGTTCCTTTTTCTCATTTCAGCAACACTGGAACAGTCATCACATATCTCCCTTAGTTTAGTCTTCGCATTCTTCCATGACCGATTTGCCATTTTCAAAGTTTTGGCCTTGAGATATTCAGGAACCATGTATGCATTGGAGAGACTCCTCCAGATTTCTTCCTTCAATGCCGGAGGAACTATCTTTCAACTTTTATAAGATGGTGGGATGAGATTTCTGATTATTTTCCCAAGCTTGGTGGCATACGTCCTTTTGGTAGGTCCTATAGGTTGGCCTATATCATTAAAATCAATTTGCAGACGCTGATCACCTATACAGAACAATACAAAATCATTAAAATTTCTAAGAAAACTTGAAATAAGTAACATATTTATGGAAGTAAGATAAAACAGCTACATTACCAATCGTGCTTTCTTCACTAATTTCAGGTTCACTATCACTATTTGTCTGACATAGAGCCTCATGCCACGGATCGGAACCTCCACTAGGAGAATGTTCACCCTCAGATGATGGATGAGACCTAGACCCTCCACTTGAAATCGGACTTCTTCCATGACTGTCTGAACCATTAGTAGATGGAGACTTTCGTGTATAAACCAAAGGAGTCCAGGTAAGTTCATTTTGGTAGGATTTCCAGACCGACGAGATATGCTGCTACTTCTAGGTCCCCTAGCCATATTATCTGATCAAAAAACCCATAATAAGCAACAATACAAAAACTGCAACAGTGGTACTCAATATCATGATACAAAATCTACATGTAAGAGATTGATATCTAACCATATACATCTAAACAATGCAGCAGTGGTTAAAAGCAACTTATCAAAAGCAAAATAAGTACAAAACTAAACTCCAAACAATCAAATCTTACACATCTGCAAATAATCTTTTTATGTGTGCAACTAAATCATGATAGAATGAAGAAGAACATCAATATAAATCAATTCATGTTATACAAACACAATTCCATAACTTGAACACAACTACCTCAAAGTAGAACATGAGGTTTCGTCACAAAATCAAAAGCCAACTGTAAGAACATAAAAAAGATCCTAATTCGATTATAAGAACATCATGATAACACACTAAACACGAATAAAAGTAAAGTATGAAAACTATTCAAGATTCTGAAACCATAGAAAATATTAAAACAAATATTTGATCGAGATGTTATACCTGAAGATCTTTGAGAAATTACTGCACCTGAAGGTCTTCTACACAATATTAAAAAGAAAGGAACTTCAATTAAAACCCTAATAGAGAAATTGAAGAAAGGAACTGGACAATCTATCACGAAATTAACCTCTCATAAATTCAAATAGAATCAAAGTGATGGAGTTGTTATACCTGAAGATTAATCTGCACCTGAAGGACTTCTACATTCAAAAAAAATAAAAAAAATCAAACCCTAACATCCAAGAAATTGAAGAAAAAAAATTGACTTTCTAAAACCATAACATTACCTGATGAGAACTGAAATCGAAAATAGGGTTTTGAAGAAAAGGGATTTTGAAGATACGAAGAGAAATAGGGTTTGAGGAAAGGGGTTTATAGATATAGAACAGGAATAGGGTTTTGAGAACAGGGGTTTACAGATATAGAAGAGAAATAGGGTTTTGAATCACTTGCTAGTCATGGTATTTTTCAATCTGAGATCATTTTTCTGTCTTTGATTTTTCTTTTTGTCTCTCAGTTTTTTTTCTATGTGATAACAAGTGAGAGAAACGTAAAAGAGAACGGTGAGAGAGAAGAGATATATAGAGTCGATAGAAACGAGGATTCTCATCTATCACCGTTGATCCATTTAGGTCATCATCTAATCATTGCTTCTGGCGCGAAAATCCTGCCAAAAACATGGATCATAGTATCTTCTTTTCCTCACAGTCGTTTTACAACTCAGATAAAAGCTACCGGAGAGTACATCGTGTTTCCAAAAATACCCCTCTATAAAACCACTAATATCGGAACAAGTTTTTTTTTTTTTTTTTTTTTAAAAAACGACTGTGAATGACAGCATGGATAAGTATGTCAGCCAAAAAACAGTGGTTTTCGAAAAGCCCAAGTAAACATTCCAACTAGCAGTGGCTTCTCTTTGTAAGCACAAAATCTAACCTTGCATGCGAGTATAAATCCATGCAACAAAGCAATCATAAAATATAATCTTAATTGCATGCCAAATACCTACGGTTGGTCTATAGCCTCGTACTCAACACAAGCGACATACCAAGTAGTACTAGCAACGAAAATTGTAGCTTTGTTACGTATGGAAAAAAGAACATTGTCACTGCTGCGAGCATACTATATCCAAATCAAATGTAGAATAGCTTATAAGCATCATAAGTTCAACATTTGGCACAAAGTGTCACCCAGTGCATAAGGAAATTCAACAAGTCTCAATATAATCAAACTTTCGGGGGCATCTTTCTTTATATCTCTGCAAATTAATGGGGGTGATTAGGGATATTTTTTTGTATTGAAAACCCTTCAACAAGTTTAGGATTAAGAGGGAACGATGTTTGTACCATCAGATTTGGATTAAGTTGAAATTTTCAAGATAAATACAAATCATATCAAATCTGATTAGATATTTGGATAAATATAAATCCAAATATCAAAATGGATGAAGATAAGGTCAAATTCAAGTGGTTATTCAGATAACTATAAATCTCAACCAAAACTAGATAAGATAAGGTCAAATCCAGGTAGTTCTTGCTTATAATAACTGCATATCTTACCTGGTTATACTCTTTTCTGCCTATAAATAATGGCTTAATTCCACTGAAGATGTGCACATTTTAAACACAACTTTTTCTCACCTGTGTAAAACTTCTATCGGCTTGGACGTTAGAATTCTCTTTTTCCAGGTCTCGCTTCTTACTTAAAGCCATTTGCTTTCAGATCAAGCCCACCATTAGACCTGGTAATATTTTTGTACCGATGTCTTTACCCGACATTCCACGAGAGAGATGTGTATGTAGATAAAATTATATAAAAAATTAGCCAGCCTTCGTTCATCAAAAAAAAAGTAACTAAGTATAATATAATAACATCATCACATAAATTTTGATACATACTTTTGTAAGTTCATTTCATAGTCTATTTCTTCTCTAAAATTTGATGTTTTCTTAGTAATATTTAGTGAATTCCCTAGTCACAATGTTAACTACTAAAAATCTAGGGTATATTTTAGAAGGAATGCGATAAAATGTTTAGGTAAAGCGAATGTCTAAAGATGCCATAATATCTCGGTATATCATTGTTCTTTAATCGGTATAAAGATTAAAAGTTATTTTTTCTTATACGAAAATGAATATGTTGATTAAGCATAAGCTATATTAACCATATCATGTAACAATTCAACTCTAATGCAATTTGGTAATGAACAATCACATTCTTTCGAAGATATTTTAGTTCTAGCAATCTTTGATAAGATACCAACTGCTTTATTAGCACATAATGGAACTTTCAGGATCTGGATTGTTGAAACTAAAATGATGTCTCTAATAAAAGGATAGATTCTCCATGCCGTATTGAAGTTTTCTTTAATGGTATTTTTACAATCAATATTGAATCTGTCTCAAAGTTCAACTTCCCAAGATTTAGTTTCTTGGCCCATAATACATTTCCCATAAGACAAGTCCTTCTACTTTCTCTGGCTTCAACGCTTCCTCGACATAAAGGCATTTAGATCCCTTACTTTCACATGCACAATTTCTCAATATTAGTCCAATCCCAACATCTTTAGTTCATGAAAGAACCATCACAATTATAGTTAAAGCATTGGACATAGGAGGAATCCAAAAAAGATTACTTTTATTCTATTTAAGAATTTGACTACTTCTTCTCAAAGTGGCTGCTATGAAATTATCATCCAGAGAAGACTAATTCAGTTAATCACGTCCTTAAGTTCACATTTTAATTTCTGAAAGGCTTTGAAGCATCTTTCTTTCCATATTGCTCAAGCAATAAAGGTCCTTCTACCATTCCCCTTATCAATGCAAACTCCTTGTTCAATGCTTTCAAACCAACCAATTATGCATGGTTGTAGAGACATATGACCACCATTAAGAAAACCAAATAGCTCTAGTGAAATTGCAATGGAGGATCAAACGTGTGTCAGACTTAATTGTGTTTTATCAGGAAGGATGATAATTTCTTATGGCATAAAAAAATGTTTCTCTATTAGGAAAACTTTTGCTTAGGTATTCCCAGAGGAAGCGCTTAATTAATGGCATCACAGGTAACCTCCACAATTTCTTCTAGATTTTATTTGTGCATAAATTTGGAACATTAGCAACTTTTCTTCATACAACTTTTTATAAAAGGACTTCACAGAGAATAACACACTCTTTTCCACAGTTCACACCAGTGTTTTTTATTTATTATAATGGACACTTTTGTTAGATATGAGACTAACAACTTCACGAGAGAAAATATCTTTAAGAAGTGACAGGTTTCATCCATCATTAGTGGCATTAAAGAGCTGAAAAACCTTCTCATATAAGGATTGAACGCATCTAGTTTTGGGATTGGAGGATGTGGAGTTTAAGGATCTACTCTGAGACCAAATCCTAAGCATCATCGACTATGCTCTTTAATAAATTGAAATTCTGAGCTAATACTTCTCCAATCCTGGGAAGAGCCTAACTTTTCTGTTGCATTAAAAATATCACCACTTGGGAAATATTTTGTTGATAAGACCTTAGGACAGATATCATGAAACTTGCACAAAGTTTCCAAGCATATATCACTAACAACGCCCCGTTGAAGCACTACAAATCTATAAAAGCAAGACCATCGTCCTTCTTATATGTTTGCGCAAATTCGTCCAACCAATAGTGTGACACCTTTGCTATTCTTCTTCTTTCACCAGAATTTTTGTTGAGCCGAATTAATTCCTTTGATATTATTATCAGGTAGCTTGAATAACACGATATGTTGAACATGGAAAGAATTTAAGACATTCTTAAACATAATAGTTCTTCTAGCGTCACTGAGATTAGAAGCTCTTCAGTTATCAATTTTGTTCTCCATTTTATCTATAAAGGAAAAAAAATGGGATTTTCTTATTTCCGTTTAAGAAGAATGGCAATCCAAGATATTTCTCCTTGTCTATTTGTTTCACTTAGAGAATTCCTGCTAAATCTTGACAAACGGAGGGATCAAGGTTATGACTGAAATAAACCAAAAATTTAGAGAAATTTATAATTTTCCTAGAGCAGCTGCTGAAGTCAACAATTATTTAAAGGATACTTCTGATTTGTGTGAGATTAGCCTTACAAAATAACAAACAATCACCTGAAAACAATAAATGATTTATTTTAAATATTGTTCTTGCAATCATTATACATGTCAGTTTATATTTTGGTTCACAATGAGCAAGAATTTTTAAGAAAGACATTATGACAATGATGAATTAATATATAGGGACAAAGAGGGTATCTCTATCTAATGCCTTTGTTGGGATGGAAATGCCTAGTGAGAGAACCATTATTGGGAAAATGCCCTAAAACTGAACACAACCTCGGAAAAATGCCCCATTATGGACAACTTGGGAAAATACCCGAATCCGTTACTTATAGAGTACAATTTTTAGGAATTCTTTTTGCTCTAGCAGCCCCACATCCACACATTTAGCTATCTATATCGCCAGCAAACCCTTGTTGGGTTAATCATAATTATATTTTTTTTAGGTGAAGATTTTTTTTTCATATTCAACAAATCGGATCAGCTTTCACAAATATTTAGATTTCCAACTGGCCAAAACATTTCCGGGGCTTGATGTTATATGTACAAGTACTGGATATGAATTTGAGCAAATGAAAGTCGATTAACTTGAGAAAGAAACATTAGTATTCCGACTTGAATCAATTGTCGAAGACATTTCTACACTTAGGTAAAGAACATAAAGCTACAAAACCCCATTATGAATATATGATAAAAAAAAATGATCAAGTTTGTGCCTATCAGAAACTTCGTGACTGAAACTTTGTTCGCTCCAAGTAATTTGTAGCTCACTTGAACATCATTGCTTAAACAAAAGTTACCAATTCTTCTTCTTGTTGCAGCGAGTTTTTGGAATCACCAACATGCACCTGGAATTCATAAATACGATAGTTGGACTAATTACTACTAGAATCAAATCATTTTTGACATCTACTATCGAATACAAGAAATAATGTAGGTAGTAGATAGATACACTTACATGTTCATATGAAATTATGAACCATGAACCTAATAATTAATGGTATACTAAATGATTACCATAAAAGAGAACATGATATTGGTTCTAGTTTTTGTGTTATTGTAATAAGATTTATTGTTAAAAAGAAAAACTAAGACATGAAGACGCATTAATTATAAGAAATTACCTCTTAAAAAGAAATTACCTCTTATTAATTATAAGAAATTACCTCTTAAAAAGAGAAAGTTACTTCTTATTGCTTTCATCGTATGATATATACAGTTTACATTACTCGAGTTTCTTGCTTTTCACAAATAAACGGAAGAAGTCCTTGATCTAGATATATTTGTATGAGATTCTCAACTAAAATCAATAATGTAGATCTTAGGGGTTTCATAAATTTAGAGATAGAGGTTCTGCAAATTTTAATGGCAAACATATATCGTATCGATGGCTAGTGGGAAAATAAAAAATGTATTGTATTATTTATGAAGATACGGCAACCAAAAGAACAGTTAAGAGAAAAATCAAAATTTAGAAGAAGGAATAATTGTGGTTAATCAAAGAGTTTGTTGATGTCATAGATAGCTAGATGTGTGGCTAAGGGGCTGCTAGATCATGTTTGATCTAGCAGTGTTATAGCAAAAAAAAATCCCAATTTTTAATGATCATACTTATCATATGATATGTTTAATTTTCTGTTGAACAAAATCAAAGAAAATAAAAATAAAGCAAGGCTTGGAATTCGATTTGTGATGTGTTTTGTAGTTGTAGTGGTAAAAAGATTCGTTGCTCGAACTTGTGAAGGATTTTTTTTAGACTTAAATTAAACTCAACAATTCAAATAAGTTATATCAAAAATATAAAGAAAACACCGAGATTCTGGATTCCA
>JAJJMB010007966.1:489718-530772 GCA_023531105.1 Papaver atlanticum | reverse complement strand
ATAAACCATAAACTTGCCGTAATTTACCCGTGATATTATTCGTCCCTTTTTCGCCGAGATATGCTTGGAAGATTGCTTTCTTTGCGTATCTAAAACCCTTACCACTCCTGTTTGACTGAACCAGGCCCAATCTAATCCAAAACGGCCAAGAAGTCCGAAAGAAACCCATCCAAATCTCGATCCAAAACTCTGCCAGTAGACTGCCAAGTTTTCCCGCCAAAAGTAAAATTCAAACGAAGGGGATGACCTCCCCTTATCCGGACCAGGGGTGCGAATAACAAGTGGATGCCCTTTAGTAATCTGGGTTCCCCTTAGTAATTTTCCTCCATGAGCGCAAAAACCACTTTTCGAGCCAATTTCGCCGTAAAAGCCTATTTCTCCAAAAACACCTACAAAGGGATAAAATACCAAAATTAGTACAAAAATGGGTACTAACAATATACACAAAAGAGATGAAAATAGACACTTTCTCTCTCTTCCTTCTATATTTTTCACCGACCTGAGTGAAGTCTGGATGGTAGTGTAACTGCAGGAAATCCCACAGTACACCCACATGATATTAATCTACTAAAACCAGTATGCTTATCTAAGTATATATAGAAATTTAAGCCATTTTTATTATTAACTCACCACTTCACTAAAATGATGAAATGATGATATTAAAGTTAAGGAAATAAAGAGAATATAAACCCTAACTCTCAATACATGAGCTCTCTCACAATAATATCTCTCATACCATAAAATTACTTAACCCCTTTGCTCTCTTGCCCCTTATATAGGCATTTACACAATGGATGACAACTAATTTACATAACAGTTTACAACTAATATAGCCTTCTTCTTCGCCTACAATCTCGGTTATCTTTACGCGATGTTATCTCCTGTCATCGCATTGGTACTGATAGGTCAACCTTCTCCTTGCAGGAAATGTCATGCTCTTCACGTGAACCCTAATCTTCTCGCTAACTAATGAATACTCATTCAATGTTATCTTCGCCAATTTATAACCTCCTCGCAATTCAATTTATCTTCGGAGTCTACTTATATTACAAGTGAAATTGTCGCACTCATCATTTAATTGACGCCATCGCTTACTTGGGCTATGCTTCTATTCTCGCAATGAAATATTCTTAAAGTTATTCGTGTTCTCAAATCATTCCACGTGGCGAAGTGATATCCTGTATCCACATATAGTGTCTCAAGTCGACACAGAACCATTCTTCCAGAGTGAGTTTGAGCCTATCTTGGTAATGTAAATAACTTTTTCTTCTTTTTTTTAGCGAGATAAAAGGAAGTAATGATTTTGATTTTTCTTTTCTGGAACTTTTGTTGGTTTGATGCAAGACTCTCTTTCTGGAATCAAATCTCTCTCACAAAAGGTAGTAAAATGGCTCTTCTCAAGCATATTCTATGTTCACTTCCTATGTATTATTTTTCTCTCTTCAAAGCTCCTATTTCCATTATTAATATTTTGTAAAAGAAGATGAGGAACTTTCTTTGGGAGCACAATAATTCTGGCAACAAATGTTCTTATTTGATTAACTGGAAAATGGTTATGGCCATTAAAGAAAGAGGGGGACTTGGGGTTCTAAATCTCAGATTGATGAACCAAGCTTTATTAGAAAAATGGTTTTGGAGATTTGGGGTTGAGAAATCTCATCTTTGGTATAAAATCATAGTGGAGAAGTATGGCTCAAATTTTTCTTTTTGGACTCCAGGTGATCGCTGTCGTATGCGTCAAAAATAAATTACTTTCTCACTACTCAAAATATACAATATAGCAAGGGAAAGAAAGGATCGTTCCCACAAAGAGGTCTTGGGTTGTCAATATGTTTCGGTTTCTCATATAACAATTGGGGGGTTTTCTTATTTTATGTAAACTAAAGGTAAAACAAGTAAAATAAACAAGCAAATCAGAAATATGTGAAAGTATTGGTCAAGGATTTCATATTCATTCACAAACATGTTCTTGTCATAATAATTAGAATTGATATTTAATTTCTCATTATCAAAAGCCCTAAGATACCTAGTCAAAAGAATATCCCGCAAATTTCCTGATTTCATCACACATACATGTAAAACGATGCAAGTATGAATTCTACCAAAAGAATAACCTAACGCCTTGCGCTAATCAAGTTCAATTCCCATGGAGCATTAAGATTCATGAAATTAGGCCAATCAATGCAATTGAAATACATTGCGCAAACAATTCGAACTAAGGTCATGGTTCACATATGATTACAAGGATATATCTCTACAACCTACAATCATATTTGTGCTACTTATGTTCAAGGATTATTGCTCGATGAAAAACCCTAAACGAGCTATAAATATGAATAAAGAGTTCTACCAATTTGCAACTTGACAAAACAAATACTCAAATCATGTTGCAATACATCAATCATGCAACTATATTCGCAGATAATCATGAAAGATAAATTGAGACAAAACTAATTCATCAATCAAAGAGACATATATTGTGAAATCAAATTAATCCATAACCAATAATAAAAACTAGCTCATGTTCATGGAGTTCACAACAAGAATAAAGAGAAGAATCATGTTTCTAAACCCTAGAACAAAAGTAGAAGAAGAGATCCCTGATAGAATAGAACTCGCATCCTTATATAGCTTTTCACTTCTCGGAATAGAGTTCCAATTTCCAAAGTCCATCCGCCGGTTCAGTCAATGCCCACAGTTCATTCTAACCCACGGGCCCATAAATATTGCTAAGCCTGTCAGTCTTGTGAAACTGACAAGCTACTCCAGTCCATCTTAGTACTATCGTTTCACAGCAATCCGTTATTCTCTTCCCCTGTATTGCACAAAATTCATACTTTCATTCCCGGCAGGAAAATCATTTCCTGTAACTTCTTCTTGCAATAACTATCTTCCCAGCTCTAACATTAACCCATGAAATCCCTGGCAGCAACAACACCTACAGATGTGCACTATGCTGCAGCTTCTCATCTCCCAGTTCTTCTCAACTGCAGCACCACTGCCTCATACCAAATCTCCACCAGTGCTTCAACAGCATCAATCTCAGCTGCTTCTTGTTGTTAGCATCACCAGACCACTGCCTTCTCTATCTCACAGCCAATTTGTACCTGCACTTTGTTCATGAAACCTAGGCATTCATATATAAACCTCGGGCCATATCAAAGCACAGCTCCACCTCGAGCACCATTAGTTCTCCCAGCTTAGCTCACACTACTTTTTACTCTAGCCTTCTGTAATTGCACAACTGCAACACACAGGTTCAGCCCCAATCCATCTCACTGCAGCATCAGCTCAAAACCACAATTTCTTGTAACTCATGCATACTGCAACACCACGATTTCATCCCTTCCAGCCTTCCCTTCTGCTCTTCAACATCAAGCTTAATACTATCACGAATTTCTCATACATTCAACACACATTCCATTTCCAGCTCATCTTACCAATTCAGACTTGTAATCTTCCATGGCCTCACTGCAACTTCACAGTATAGCAACAACTTCAGCACAACCAGCTAATCATACCCATGACAGTCACTAAATCAACCTGCTACTGTACTTTATAAAAACCACCAGTTCCTGGCACTAAGCTATATCAACTCAACCTCATGAACTCAACCACCAACTCCATCTCACTCCATATCTGCCATTTACAAATTCAAAGAAAGACCCGTCAATTTCTCTTCACCCCCAACCCTAATTTCAGTTAACAGAAACACTCATCTTCTTTCTCAGCAAATCCTATATGACGGACCGTAAAATTTCGCCTGGCGCGCCTGGGCGCGCAGGCCATAACTCCCCCGATGCGCCATGATGATGCTATGATCTGGGTTTTAAATCTGGGAAAACGCACGTTCATTTTCCCTTGCAAGAATGCGCGTGGAGCATGATACGGCTAACTTAGCTTCCACACCGTTCCAACTTACCCTTATTCTGCGAAGGGTTCAAAGCCATAGAGGCTATGGCCGATGCATCTTGCATGCATCACTGGATTCCGAGTGTGGTCCATGCATAAGGCATGCTTGGACTTGCATATAGGCCATTGGCGGCCTAATTCCATCTCCCTTAGGCTTATGCAAACTCCGCTAACTTGCATATCGATTTAGCTCACTTTATGGGCCATGCCCAATGCGCCATTGGTACATGCCTAAGTCGAACGAATTGATAGGAAGTATGAGCATCCACTAGCTGGCATGCAACTTTCCTCATCAAGTCTGGCCACAATCATCTCTTGCATCGAGCCACCGAGCTTAGATGATATGAGAGGCCAGTATGTCGCAATCATCTCACAATTAAATGATATGAGCGACAGAGTGCTGGACCGGCAATGCTGCAACTCATTGCGGCTGCCTACGTACCCTTCCCTACTCCTAAAGGGATCAAGCACAGACCGTAGTTCATCCTCGAAGGGACATAAGATTAAACCAACTTTCTTTTGCGAGGTCGTGGCCAATAAATAATGGTAATGGCCTAGTCCGTGTAGGCCGTTTCTTCAAAATGCATATAGGATATGCATTATCGAGCCCATGGTATGGCATAGTAATTCCCATGCTTAACATATTCCATTGGCAAGTCTACGCAGCTTTAAATGAGGCTTAGGCGTCATTTATACTCCTCTGGCTAAGCTATAAAGCTTACTTGGTGCATAGTCCGCATATGCACCTTCAACCAACTACCCCTCCCTATATATGTTAACTTGACATTTTTACAACTCAAATTGGGGGAGAAAAAATCATTCATCAACTCCCACTTTTACTATTCATGGCCATTGCCACATATTTCCTGAATAACCGGCCAAGATGGTTGTATATTCAGTTCTGGCTCACAGACCAGTTCCAATGTCTGGCCATGATGGCTGAACATTTCCTGATCCAGGTCTAGTGAAGGGCCGTGATGGCTGTATTTCCGTCTTTGGCCCATAGGCCACTCCAATGTCCAGCCATGATGGCTGTACATTCCCAAGGCCAGCCTGCTCTAGCCTATTGCACCACTGTGGTGCGATATTGTCCATAGGCCAATGACCTGCGTATTACGCCATTTTGGCGCTACTTTGTTGTTGGCCATCCTCCCCACTGGCCTAATGCATCCTTTGACACGAGATTGGCCTTTGGCCAATACATCTTACAGCTTACACCTTCTTGGTGCCATATTGGCCATGACCAATATGCCCATGTAATATGCCATTTTTGGCAGCGTATTGGCCTAGGCCAATCTTCCTTTTTCTACGCAATGGAGCTTGAGATGAAGCTTCATCTCAGGCCATGGCGCATCTTTGAGCATGCGCCATGCTAAAAACACGGGGTGTCACACCCTAATTGTCCTTCTTGATTTCACTTCATCTCTCACTTCAACAGCAACCCATATCGATCTTGATTTTTCCGGCAAGAAGAACTCTGGCTAGCAACGGCCACAAACCCTTGTGACGGCTCTGGTTCATTAGGACGCAAGGAAGAAAAGAAAAATTGGTCATCTGAAAGGAAACTTGACCCATGTTGCGGGGTTATAGATTTGGGATGGCTGTTACCACCCATGCTTTAGATAAGGGCCACCTAGTGGAAGCTCCTTAATAAATCTTGCCTCCATCAACGCCTAACACCTTCAAGGAAAATCGTTAGCTCCTATTTCTCTTCTTTTTCGTCGCATGACTCCAAAACACCTATAAAACTCAAAACAAATGTAATAATACATAATTCACAAGAAAACAAAGCAAAGAAAGCATAAACTATAGATGTAATCACGGTGTTTAAGACACCTATCACCGGGTATGGTAAAATATCCTCATGGGGTCTCATGTTGGAGGATTATTGTTGAATGCAGTGCACTGGTCACAGCAAATTATTCCCTTATGATTCATTTTGGTGCAAATATCTCCTTTTGGAATGATAGATGGAGAGGGGAATCTTTCTTCATGGACTCTTTCAATGATCTATACAAGCTTGACAGTCTTAAAAATGTCAGTGTTGATGATCACATCACTACAGAGGTGTCTCGGAAGTTTGATTTCAAAAGGATTCTTATTAATGAATAATCTAACTCTTTAGATGCTCTTCTACGGATTATTGGTTCTAATCCTCCTGCTCTGGATGCTCTTCCTGATATAAGAAGATGGACTTTGCACTCAGTTAGTGTTTTTTCAATAAAATTATTATATGCTAAGATGATTTGTGATGTTGGAATTGACAATTTCCCTTACAACTTTGTTTGGGTTTCTGGTATTCCACTTAAAGTTAACTTCCTGCTATGGTGTGTTGTTCATGGTAAGTTAAATATATAGCTCCTGCATTCTCTATGGTGATTGTAATGAGTCTCAAGATCACATCTTCATCCACTGTAAAGTTGCTTACAAGATTTGGTCATCTATTACACCAAATGATAAGTGGGCATGAGTCTTCCCGGAATCAATGATTAGTCTTGCAAGAACATGGTTCAATAATCATTTATCTTCCAATGGTAAGGTGGTCTGAAACATTACTCCGGCAACAGTTGTTTGGGTTTTATAGAGGGAAAGAAACTGTCGCACCTTTATAGAAAAATACAACTTCGGAACTGATGAAGAGTTGTACACAGAAGCTAAATCCCTGGTGCTTACTTGGGCCGTAAGTTTTGACAATAGTGTTCACTTAAATTACTCCTATTTTATATTGACTGGAGTATTGATGTTGCTTAATTTTTGTATTTTCAACTTTTCTTCTTTACTACCTCTGGTAGTTCTTTGTACTTTTTTCTTTTTTAATAAATCTCTCTCTTTTGATAAACGATCCGTGAGATATAACCCCAAAGGTGTCACTATCCATTCACAAAAAACCCATCAAAATAAAAGTAACACAAAAACACCAAAAAACAAAAGTAACACAAAAACCCCAAAAGTGTTTTTGCCACCACTAACTACCACTACTAGCAACCAACACCACACCTACCAACAAATACTAGCACTACCATCACCATAAAAAGCACCACCACCAACCAACACCACCACTAACCAGAAACAGTACCACCAAAATTTGGTTTCATCATAAACTTACCGTTTCATCATTAAAATCTTTGGTTTCATGATAAAAAATATGCAAAAATAAGTTGAAACCAATTTTGTTTGGGGTTTTTGTATCAAATTTTAAAATTTTGGGGTTTTTGCATCAATTTTGTTTAATATGGAGTTTTAATGGATCCCGACATTTGAACGGAGTTTTTGTACTCCAAATTTGGTCACCTTGGTGTTTTACTACTAGTTTTGTTTGATAAAAGAAATAAAATAAAATAATGATTGTTAGAGCCTTCGTGGAGCCCTAGTGGCCGAAGATTTCAATTTCCAGCAGATAGTTCTATTGCCTTTCAACTAATGTCCCTAGCAAAATTTAATATGAGTCGCACTCTAAATGCACACTTGACAAATGGATAGACTGAATAGAACTTTTTGGTGGGGTCATGCCTCTGAAAGCAGAGGATGGTGCCCAAAATCTTGGGGCACTGTCTGCAAACCGAAAGTTAGAGGAGGAATGGGGTTCAAAAAAATTGAATACTTTAACCATGCTATGCTGGCGAAATTGGAATGGAGGATGATAAAAAAACTCAGATGCCATGTGGACAAAGGTTGGGAGATTGGAAATGGAGAGAATATCGAAGTATGGAACCATAACTGGATTCCTCTCCATAGCCCAAACACTGTTGAGCGGACTGAAATAAAACCCTTAATCTCTAACACCATCACCAAGGTCAGTGAAGTTTTCGACCCACAAACAAGGATTTGGAACCATGACTTCTTAAAACAGATTCTGCCTCTTCATATTGTCAAGAACATAACATCAATTTACCTGAATCAGAATAATAATCCAGTTGATAGGTTGGTCTGGCTGCTAAGTAGCAATGGAAATGTGACGGTAAAATCTGTTTATGAATATCTTGTATGTGGCCAAGAAAACGAGCCTTTAAATCGGTCTGGAAGCATATATGGACCATAAAAGTTATTCCCCGCATTCAAGTCTTTGTGTGGAAATGTTACAATGAAATTCTTCCTGTCAATGAAAAAATAAGCAAATGGGATCACTTTGTATCACCTGTATGTAGGATGTGTGGTAACTGTACTGAAACAGATATCCATACCCTGCTGTTTTGCCCTTTCGGCAAAGCTGTCTGGTTTGGTCTAAATTGTAGGATACAAAGTCAAAATACTAGCAACATTAAACAATGGATAGAATCTTGGAGTAATAACACTAAAAACTGTCCGGTAAAAGATGTATCCTGGAATCAATTGTGTGATATAACAACTTGGCACATTTGGAAGGCCCGCTGCCTAAAATGTTTTCAAAACATTACTCCATCACCAGAAACCACTATCACTCTCATCCATAGCCATATCAACACTCTCAATACCATCCCTTCGAACTACACCCACAACATGAAACCCAATACCGACCAGCTGAACCAAACTATTGTCAGAATCCCAAGCACAAAGAAACCATGCTATGTTACAGTACTTGGATTAACAATTTAACTACTGCAAGTGTCATAATTGTTGTTACATATGATGGAAGACAAATCTATGGGCATAGGCGATTCAACTACGAAGTAGACTCTTTGGAAAAGAGCAACACGTAGGGGGCAATCGAGGCTCTCAAATGGCAAAAACAACGGCACAACCGAATATGCAACATACAGGTTCAAGGCAAACCCCTGGTGAAGAAGCTGAATATGAAGTGGAGGCATCCAGCCAAAGCCTCAAATGAAGACACGATCGACGAGGCTGCGAATTTGTTTACTTATTTCAGACAATTTACTTGTGTTCCTCTAAGGATTGATTGGCAGCCAAAACTTAAATCCCTAGTTACTATTTCAGCAGCATCTCCTACAGATGATAGTACTGCTAGCGCTTTCAATATTTGTAATCCTATAACTGGACCTAACGCTCCTCGGATTTCAAACTTGAGCAGCTAAGTTTTGTTTGTGTTTTGTTTTGCCAAGTGGAAAAAAATGCACACTTGACTGTGAATCTTGGCTGACTACCTTGAACTAGACTAGAAGGGTCAAATGAGATCATCTCAATTTAAGGCAATTAATTTTATTGGGTCAGAATTGTGTCGTCAGGTTCGGCTTCTTTGACCTAACTGCCAATTGACAGTATCCTTTGATCCATAGCTCCTTCATTCCTCCTCACATAATCATATAAACCTAAACCATAGGACATCTTCAAAGTTCAAAGTTCCGATCATGGTTGGTACCTAGAAACATCCTCCTTGTTGATAAAAAAATATAAATAAAAAAAAATAAGTTGATCATTTCTTATAATTTCCTTAACAAATACAAGGATTCATTCAAGAAAATTTCATTGACTTTATAAGTGTGAGTTTTTTTTTTTTAACATATGTAAAGCTCTTTTATATTCCATGGTTTACAAAGAGACAATATTGTTACTTTCTCTTTCTCCCTACCATCTCTAAAAGCTCTTGTTTTGTCTCTCTCATCGTCTCTTGTTCTTCTTTCAATTCTCCGACGGCCGGCCTGCAGCTGAACTAGCCCGCCAACATGGACTCTTCATCTTCATGGGATATGTCGTCGGCAGGCAGCAGCGGTGGAAAACCTTCACCAAAACGAGAACTACAAGGTCCTCGGCCAACCCCACTAAAAATCCGAAAAGATTCACATAAAATCAAGAAACCACCAGTCGCACCACAACTTCCAAATCAACAACAACAATCTTATCAACAACCGGGGAATAATCAACAGCGGCCGCCTGTTATAATCTACACAGTGTCTCCGAAGGTAATTCATACAGACCCAAACGACTTCATGAAATTAGTTCAACGTCTTACGGGACCTTCATCCTCATCTTATTTGCCTTCTCCATCAACTTCGTTACCACAAGCACAATCCTCGTCGTCTTTTGATTTTGATGTTGGAGCAATTTCACCCGCTGCTCGTTATGCATCTATCGAAAGGACTTCACCTCAAGGTGCAGCGAAATTTAGAGTAGCCGAAGAAGACTCGAGCATCATCGAAGGATTAGAAATGGGTTCGACCGTGGAACGAACAATGGGCACTAATCCGAGTATTCTATCCCCGATTCCATCTTCTCTCCCACCTATCTCACCCACCTTCTTTTCACCAACAATTGATCCAAATTCTCTAAGTTTCGTACATGATTTTAGTCCATTTTACAATAGTGGTAACAGAAACATATTTGATGGTAGTAGTAATTTCTTGACTAGTCCTAGTACGAATTTTCTTTCGCCTTCTATAACATCTCCAAATCCACCTTTTGATCTATTTAATCAATTCTTAGATCTTTAGTTGTGTTTTAAAGTGTTAGAGAGAAAGGGTCGAGAAAGAATCAAGAAAAAGAAGTCATTGATGTTAAATTGTGTGAATACAAAGATGAAAGGTTCGTTCTTGGTGCAAGTGGTTAAGGGGTGATATTAACAAATGCAGACAATATTGGTGTGAGGTTAGTATTAACTTTTTTGATTCATTAAATGGGAGCAGATGAGAAGAGAAGTGGGCTCTAATGTTGTGGGTCATACATAGCTCATAACATAGGTATGCATCAACTCTCACAGTTGTTGTAATCTCTTCTTTTAGTTTTTTGTTTTGGGCAATACACCCACCGGTTGTTTGTAATTTGTAAAAATATCCCTTATTTTGTTAATTGGATTAATTAAATTTATTCATTCATACATATTTGAGCTGATTATTTTTGCCAAGTTTCTCATTGGCAACTTTGCTAAAACCTCTGATTAAAAGAAAAAAAAGAAAAAAAAAAACTTGGCTAAAACCCCAAAACTGTGAACTGGTGATTCATAAATGGTGATGATGTTGTTAGATCTTTCACTGAATTGACAAAATAATGGAAAGGTGAAACTTTGCAGCAACTAGCAAGAAACCAAGTTTTCTTTTTTATAATGTCCATCTCCAAGAGGGAAGTCCCACTTGTTCTAAATTCCAACCACTCATGCCATCAATCATTGGTACTTGATTATAAAACTAGCCCACTGTATCTTTCTTTAACATACCAGATGCATCTATCGAAAGGACTTCAGTGCCAGTAGGGATTCTAGGGAAGTGCTATGGTTCTTCAGGCGTTCCGCAAGGAAATTCTCCTAAGCAGTACAGATCCTAAAATAGGTGACCACCTGCTCATGCCGATCAGATGCATTTTAAAAAGTAGAAATTGACGTTTAGTCCCAAATCTGTTGGGCTTTAGATATTTTAGTCCTACCTCCTCAAGCCTAGTACTAGGAGATCTAGATTTACCAAATTTTAGATGAATCAGTCCATTTTAATACGATTCAGTCCAAAATGAATTTTTTTGTGTCAAATATACCCTGTGATGTTTTTTCTTCACGATTCAGTTTCAGTTTCATTTATTTTCTTCGATTTCATATGTCGAAACAGCTCCCATGATCCATCGTTGTTGAATACCTTATCAGAGATAAATTTCCGTTCGGATCTGTTTATTCGATTCATCGTGAGAGCTTAGATCTAAAATTATTCCGTTTGGATTTTTGTTTTGAGAGTAGAATTTTGAAACTTTTCAACAGAATTGGAAGTTACCAGATCTACAGTTCTTCGACTGTATAGAAGTCAATGTATTGGCTCCTGCTCTTGTTCGATTATTCATCCATGATTATTTCATTATGGTAATAATCAATATATTTTCACAATTCTCTTTTGATTTTGATTTACTCAAACTTTGATTTTTTTTTTTAACTATAATTTTGATTTTGGTTTGTTGTTGGAGGGGTGATGCATCCAACTGTTAAAAATCAGTGAATGAAGTTGAAGCTGGGAAAGAATCAATCATTGGAGGGATTTGATGTGATTGAGCAGATCATTCGGAGGTAATTTTATGCATTTTTTTTGTAATCTTGTTGTGTAATTTTTCCTAGATCTGAAATGTATGTGATTTGATAGTTTGCTATAGGAATTTTATCTGCAATATTGAATTGGAGTATTACTCCATGAAACACTTTCCTGGAACCTAACGAGGTCTTATGTGTATCAATAAGTAGATGTCTGTGACTTATCCTTTTAGTTGTTTTGAAATATGACTATAAATTTCATGAAACAACTGGTTTTTATTATTTTTAAATCCATACCATAACTTGCGTAAGTGGAGTATTATATCCATGACTTATCCTTCATGTACCTATGATTTGTGTGCTCCCCATTCTACTCACTGCATATTTCTGGTTTAGTTAGAATGTTT
The DNA here is from genome assembly GCA_023531105.1 of Papaver atlanticum. Taxonomy (NCBI): domain Eukaryota; kingdom Viridiplantae; phylum Streptophyta; class Magnoliopsida; order Ranunculales; family Papaveraceae; genus Papaver; species Papaver atlanticum. The sequence continues at coordinate 518,580 of JAJJMB010007966.1, read as the reverse complement.
TTATCCACTTTGAATATTTTTATGGATCAGTTTGTAGCTAGATGGATAAAAAGGATGCAAATATGAGTTCTCATTCCTCTTTGTTCAACTGTTTGCATATTATATCTATATCAGAACTTTATACTCTATTATTGGTCTCTTTTGAATTATGTTTTATGACCGACTAATTGGTATCTTGTATAATACTCTTTTTTGTTTTGTTTCTTACATCCTTTTATTTTCGATCGTTTACCATTGTACTATATATGTTGGGTTTTGTCATATGAGTTAAGACACACAAAAACTAAATATATGCCCTCTAAAAGTTCCTGTGTTTAATAAACTAAAGAGTATCAAGATGAATATTATAGGTGTACTAATAATATAAGTGTAAATTGTTGTACACATGTGACCGAAATTACATGTGTACATAATAGTGCACCTTAGTGAACAGAATGTTACTCATCATTTCTTGTACTGTAAATCTAAGAACAGAATGTGTTTGTTAAAAAATTTGAGGGTTGTAAATTGTAGGGAGGAACATGCAGTCCAGAAGTAGTGGTGAAAGACCCAGTAGTTGTTGAGAAGGTATTCTCTCTCGGACACACACAATCTAGCTTATAAGGATGAATAACATTTTAAATGTGAAAATGCATATAACCAAACATCATGATTATAAAAGTGTTAACCATACTTGTATCATTTTAAAATTTCTCATATATGATTGGTTTCGTATCACTTGCACATTTCTGTTCACTAATTCTTTTGTTCTCGAAGCCAAAATATTGAAGCAGCATATCTTTCCAAGGCTCAGTAGTGTTTGCCTGGCTGTACTTTCAAAGCATTATGTTTCTAGCACTACTGCATGTTGTTAGGGAGCATATCTTAGCGGGATTCAATCCAAAGGCCCCTGACATTTTTGAAAGTTTTTTTTTTTTTTTTTTTGTTAAACTCACTTCTATTTCTGGTGCATTTTATCCTCTTCCTAAGGAGGAGGAGCAAGCCGGTATTTGGAAGCACTGTACTTTGATCTGCATGCTCTGCGTGTATATATCATGGTCACTATTTATTAATTCTGGTTTTATGATAGGGAACTAAAAAAGATTCAAATGAACGGAGATGACCTTTACCTACCTATTGCTCATAGTGAACTAGTGAAGGGAATTTAGGTGATACAATCAGCAACAAAAGTTCTTATAACTATCACATTAGACGTGAAAGATAGGGATAGGGATTCGGGGAATGTAAAATGGGGAACAAGCGGTCACATGAAATTGAAGGTTTGTTATGTAATGCCTAGCTTCTTTTCTTGCACATTTTGTTTTTGAATTACTAATGTGTACATAGTTGTACACGTGTTGATTATTAGTGTACATAGTTGTACATGTGCTAGCTTATATGTAGTGGCATGAATCTCAAGTAGAAATTTGGGTTTTTTTTTTTAATGAGAATAGAATTAATCCCAACGTGTAGTATGTTGCAAGCACTATATATATGTGGCGTGTTATAGGTGTTCCCCAAGGTGTGTGAATTTTAACTTGAATATAGTATTATACACCACCAGTTCATATTGTTGTGTGAACTTGAACTTGACAGAACTGTGCTATTGTTTTTCAGTAGTAAGAATTTGATGATTTCCCAGTTCCAAGGTTAGTTTTGTTCTTTATATCAACATGTGAAACACTATCGTTGGATCGCAATTCAAGATTTGTTATGAGGTCAGTACCAGATTGGCTTTTGTTCTTTTTAATCATTCACTTTGTCTTAGCTCTGGATAACTGAATTTGAGAACTTTTTATACATATATGGTGCAAAGAAATATTTTTCCACTAGACTCTCTACTTGCAACTCCCGTTGAGAAGTTTCATGTCAAATTACTTAGATTAATTGCTTGTTTAGGATATGCCCAATTTTGTGTTTTTTTCTTTCTTTTTGTTGTAGACTTTTTATGTGTAGACGATTCAAGTTGTTTATGTGTATAAACTTCTGCATTTTGTTCCGTCTCATGAATATACGACCTGTTTTGTATATGCGGATGTTAGATTTTCTAAATTTTGTACATGTGTACATGGTGTACACTATTGTCCTGTCTCATTGATATATGGCATGTTTTATGGGTATGGATGTTGGATTTTCATGATTTTTGTAGATGTGTACATGGTGGTACACCACCATGTGTACATATTTGTACACCTATAATATAAGTGTACATTGTCGTACACATATGACAGAAATTACATGTGTACATAATCAAGTTTTAGTGAACAATCTTTTTTCACATAATATAAACACGGGACAAGTGTAGCAGTAAGTTAAACTAAAACCCAAAGTCGTTGAGGAACTAGATCTGATTCACATAATATAAAAACAGGCTTGTTAATGTATCAATCCATCCAAATAATCATATCTACTGTAGATTTATAAATGTTGCTTCTATTTGACCACAAGAACTTCCATCAATGCATGCAACCCAAATTGGCAACAACCTCTCGAATCTCGGTCAGATATACAACAGAAAAGATCATTCAATAAAAGTATTGGTAAGCATATATTCTTAAAAATACGTAAGAATTAACCGGTGTATTTTCTTGTACACCAGTTATATGGGTGCATATAAAAGGGCACCTTTTTTTGTGTGCTTGTTACAGGTGTATATGCTTGTACACCTTGCTCTTTCTCTTAGAGATTCAATGGAGGAAGATAGGGCAAGAAAGGACGCTGTTGCAAGGGCCGCAGAAGAAAAATGAGGTGGACAGGCTTCAAGTTCACATGATACAACTATGACTAAAAACACTGGCATTATGTTTGATGGAGCTAATACATGCGATTTGATGGCAAGTCTCATGTTTGTTACTGGTTGTCCTGGGGTTGAATCTGTGGTTAGAAACAGGATGCAGTTTATGATTGTACATGAATTAGAAGATGTGGTTTTCTGCAGTGAAGGAAAGATGTGTTTGGTTTGATTAGAGTTTATGCCTGCTTGAGTCTGAAGGAATATCGTGTTACTGAGATTTCAAGGGTATTAGAACTGTTGATTTGATGAATATGGGATGGAGACAGTGCCGTTACTTTGTGTGATTTAGAGTCTGCAGTGAGTAAGCTGATAACGAAATGAAGAAGCGTCGTGTATTGTTGTTGGCCGAGCAATTACAGGGTATGGATGAGCTGCAGCTGGCTATGAAGCAATTGCAGGTGATGCTATGGGAAATTTGGAATAATGGGTTTGCTTCTATGTTGCAGTACAAAGAATGGTGCAGCTGAGTAACTGGTGCTATTGAGATGGCAGAACTCTGAAGTGGTGATCTAATGAATAATTATGAAATGTCGATGGAATTGCAAAGATGAAATCTAAAATGTGTGATGTTGGTGGTACTGAGGAGCAGGAATTTATGTTGCTGTTAGATGGGTAGTGTTGTTGTAGAGAAGTGCAGCTAAGATTGGAAAGCTACAGAAACGGATAAAAAAATTGAGTTGAATGGTTGAGGTGTTGTAGTTGTTTGCAGCAACAGGGTTAAGAGTGGTTGAGCGTTGGAGCTGGTGTTGGTAATGAGTTTGGGTTGTAACCAGGTTGTATTTTTGTAGATGTGTACATGTTTGTACACCAATGTAAACTAAGTTTTTTTAAAAATGAGAATTATATAGTCATATGGGTACTCTTTTTGTAGGTCTCGGAAAGAGTTTTCCGAATATATAAAATTTGCGAATTTTGGACAAACGGTTCGAAAGATAAATTGATTTTAATTTTTTTGTATATTATTTAAAATTGCTGACATCACTATGTGTCATTTGGACTAAACTGCAAATATTTGGACTAAATTGTAAATCAGAAGGTTATTTGTGTACTTTTCATTAAAAAAAAGACTAATTTGTACCTAGTTGAATGGGTTAGGACTAAATAATATATTAAGATGTGATTTTGGACTAAACCGTATTCTTCACAAAACTTTTAAGAATCCCATCATCCTTTCTTTTGAATTAAGTTTAACGTCGGACGGCAACTAGGTCATCCAAATACAATAGAAACAAATAATTCATTTGTTAATCCTTAATTTACATAGTGGATGTTGTAGTTGGTGATTGTTTATGGTTTGAATCTGACATCTATTTTTGTTTCAATGTTTAATTTGGATCTAAATTAGGTACAAAATTGTAGTAGTAGTAGTAGTATAGTCCTATATTCTGCTCGATTTCTACCAAGTATGACGGTGACATTTGCCATTTATCTCTTAAATACATTTGGGAGTCCCGTAAGGTTAGCGATTGAATTAGACTAACAATTTGATTTATAGTTAGTGTATGAAAATCAAATCAAAACCAATTTTTTTTGTTTTATTTAAAAGTTTTATCTACGATAGGAGATTAAACAGTAAGCAATATATGCAGTTGGGAACCCAACTATAAGTAGTATATAAGGTTGGGAGTCCAAATTTTTAAAACCATAGACAAACTCAGGGACATTTAAGATTGGGAAAAATATAAAGCATGCCTACTTAAGGTTGGAAAAAATGATATCCAGTTTTATTTTATTTTTTGGGAAATTAAAACTACAGTTAGGAACCCAAGCTTGAGTTCCATATACGGTTGGGGACTCCCAACCATAGGCAACTCAGGGACTCCCAACCATAGGCAACTCAGGATCACCTACAATTGAAAAATATCTGAAGTATAACTGTCTACGGTTGTGTATTGCAGGGACAAATTTTTCTTGTCTACTGTCTTGAAAAATTTCATTTACGGTTGAGAGTTTATATTTTCCAAACCGTAGAGTTGGAAGTTCATATTTTCCCTACGGTAGAGTTGATTTACAGTATACGCAGTTTTGAAATTTATTTAAATTCTTAATTTGATCAAATCTAACCTGCAATCAAAACTAGCCCACTATATATTTTCTTTAACATACCATATGCTTTCTAACATGTCATTAGGCTATCGTTTGAGGTCTACACAAAATCATGTCTTACATTTTTATTCTTTTTGTTCTATTTTATGTTTTGGGTATTTATCGATTTGTTACAGGTTTTGGATCATAAAGAAATCGGAGCCAAAGAAAGGTTCAGATTTATGATTGATTAAAGACTTGAGGAATTAAAGCTATAGATAAAGCGAAAAGAACAGAGAAGAAGATAAAGAATTTTATTTTTATTTTGTTTTAGATTTTATTAGTTTTTATTTTTAGAAATTGTATTAGGGTTTGATTATCACAACTCCAGCTCCTCTACCATGTTCATTCCAAGTTCCATCCACGAATATTTTCCATACTCCTAGTGTATTCAAAGATGAACCATTACAACAAGGTGGTACCTCAGGATCAGGCAGTACTTTCATCTGTTCCTCATAGAATTTAAGATCGAAGTTAGGATCATCAACGGGGAAATTAACTAAGAAGTCTGACACTGCTTGGTCTTTTACTGCTTTCTGTAGTGTATATCCTAATCTGGATTGATTCATGTGGACAACCCACTTGGATAGTCACCCTGTCTTATTCTCTTTTGCCAACACATTCTCGATTGGGTAATTTATGATGACATTCACTTTCCAACTCGAGAAGTATGGTTTGAGTTTGACATGGGAGAAGTAGATAGTAAAGATTACTTTTTCGAGTTGGGAGTACCTGGTTTCAGAGTTTTGCTGATGAAGTATATTTTATTTTCTCTATTGTCTTCCATTCTAACCAGTACTGCACTCACAACAGTTAAAGTATTAGCAATGTAGAGATATAACTCTTCACATGGCATTGGTGAAGATAGTATGGGCACATATGAGAGGTAAGATTTATCCGATTGAAAGCCATTTGATGTTACAGGTTCCATTGAAAATCCTGCTTCTTATGAAGTGGATTGAAGAACATCATGCATTTATCAAATAGCCTGACAATGAATCGATTTAAAGCTGCTAACTTCTCAGTCAGTTGCTGGACATGCTTCTTGCATGTTGGAGCTGGCATGTCCAATATAGATCGAATCTTCACTTGGTCGAACTCGGTCTCATTCCTAGTCACCATGAAACCGATAAACTTGCCGCTTTGTCCTCCAAATGCACACTTCGATGTATTAACTTTCATCTTGTATTTTCTCAAGATATCAAAAGTTTTCAACAGGTCGTGGCGGTGGTCGGCTTCTTTCAAGATCTTGACTACCATGTTATCCACGTAACATTTCATTGTCATACCGATAAGTTCTTTGAAAATTTTGTTAATTAGCCTTTGATAGGTCGAGCCAGCATTCTTTAAACCAAATGACATTTCCTTAAAGCAGTACATCCCTTGTCTGTGATGAAAGTTGGGTGTCCTTCGTCTACTGGATCTATTGGTATTTGGTTGTATCAAGAAAATTCATTCATAAAAGATAATCGACCATACCCTTGGATTGACTCCACCAATCGATCCATGTATGGAAGCGGGAAGCTATCCTTTGAGCAAGTCTTATTCAAGTTGGAAAAATCGATGCATATTCGAACATTCCCATTCTTTTTATGAGAGCTACGATGTTTGAGATCCACACAGGATATTTGCATTCACTTATGATGTTTGCCTCTAACATTCTTTGTACGTCTGCATTTACTGCATTGTATAAATTATCTATTATCTTCCTCTTTTTTTGCTTAACTGGATTACAATTTGGATCGATGTTCAGAGAATGACATGTGACTTTAGGATCTATACCTGTCATCTTTGACATTTTTCATGCCGAGATGTCGATGTTCTCTTTTAGTAGCTCGGTCATGCTTTGTTTTTTAGCATGTAGTAAGTCTTTTCCAATGAGAGTTATTTTTGGTTCCTCAGTCGTGCTGAGATTTATTTCTTCAAGGAGCTCTACGGCTTCAGCTTTGAATTCATGATATAGAACTCCTTGTATTTCTCTTTCAATCTCTGGCTCCTTAGGTGGAGTTCGATTTGGATTGGACGCCAAGTAGCTCATCTAGTTGTCTTTCTAGCTTCGCCCTTCCACCTGGCAGCTTTAATTGTTATCCTCTCTGTATACCATGTGGATCTTCCTCCTGAGCCAAAGATACTACTGCTAATTCTTTTGAAACTGTTTGGTTTTCTCGGATCACGTATTCTCCAGAGCGAGTCATGAATTTTAGCTTATGGTTATAAGTTGATCACATTATAGGGTGAACGGGTGTCAAGGACCATAAAAGCCACACTAGTCTTGATCGGGACAACTTCAACAGTTAAAGTTACCTCACCCATTGGGTAGTTTTTGGATCCATTAAATCCAACGACGACTGAGCTATTTGCTCTTAGAGACACTTCATTTGTGAGTTACATCTTTTCAGCGGCCTGCAAATAGATTATATCACATGTAGATCCTTGATCTATTAGTATCTTCCTACAATCCTATCCATCAATTAATAGCTCAACTACCAGAGCATCAGAATACGAAAACGTTACTCTGGTCAAGTCCCTAGCAGTGAACCTTATATCTTCTAGAGGTAGCAGGAGACCTTCAGAGTTGGGATGGAGACATGTGACATTAATCTCGCAGAGTTTTCTCTTTCTGTCAGTGAGGTCGAGCTTCGATTCATTCCCATCTCGAGCTATGAAGTGTATCATATTAACATACCCCTTGACTTCCTTGGTTGGTGTTAAAGTTTGACCCTTCGAGATGAACTCTTCTAGATGACCTTGTTTGACTAGTGTTAGAGCATAGCTCGGTTGAACCCACCAAGCGTTGGTATGTCAAGTTTGTTTGTCATATTTTAGTATCAAAACTCATCTAGAGTCGCTTGATTATTTACTAGAGTCAACTTCATTTAGGTTAGCCTAGAAAGTATAGGAATGTTGAGACGTACAAATATCACTTTGAAGAACTAAAGAAAGTGAAGAAGTAACGACTGCAACGAAAACATCATCCTTCCTCTTGAGGTTATTAATATTGACTTGATATTGTTTCTATTCCTAACGTATCTTTCAAGTTGCTTTATATTGAAAACATAACATGCGAAGTTATATTTATAATACTCTGTTAGAGATTAGCTCGGTTGAACCCACCAAGCGTTGGTATGTCAAGTTTGGTTGTCATATTTTAGTAAGTCAAAACTCATCTAAGAGTCGTTTGATTACGTACTAGAGACAACTTCGTTTAGGTTAGACTAGAAAGTTTAGGAATGTTGAGACATACAAGTATTACTCGAAGACCTGAAGAATGTGAAGAAGCAACGAGCTACAACGACGACATCATCCTTCCTCTTGAGGTTAGTAATATTGACTTGAACTGTTTCATTCCTAACGTATCTTTCAAGTCATGCTATATTGAAAACATAAATGCGAAGCTTTGTATGGATATATTACTCTAGTAGTGATACATGATCATATGATCATAATATAAGGGAATTATACTACGAAGTATAGCACTTATCTTTTGAACTTCGTAGATATGACATCGACATAATCTTATGAATGCTGTTATGATTATGTGTATGGGTAAAGGTGAAGATTTCATCCTAGGAAACAATGTTTTACATTTGTTTAAAGGAAGTATATCCATGAACTTTTTTTATGAATCGAAAGGGAAATCGCTAGGCTTATTGGTACGACTATTCATTGCATATCTTTGGATTTACCAATATGTGTGAGATGGCAGAACCGATTGTAACTTTGTTATGTATCTTGGTAAAACTAATCACAATGCCTGACTTATGATTTGGTATGACTAGTTTTAATTAATTAGTATAAACGATCCTAAGTAATCACCTGAGATGGTATGATCGATATTTCTAATTGGTGTGACCGATCCTAGTAATTGGTGTGACCGATCACACAGAAGTTGTGTAATTTATCTTTCTAATTAGTGTAACAGGTCCTAGTAATTGGTGTGACCGATCACAAGCAATACCATGTGTATAAGGTAACCGATCCTGGTAATTGATGTAACCGATCCTGGTAACTGATGTAACCGGTCTTGGTAACTTGTGTGACCGATCACAAGTACTTCTATATTAGGGTATAACTGATCCCAGTGATTGGTAGAACCGATTGAACCCATGAATGTGATTTGATATTTGATCAATCACATAGTTGTCTTGGAATACAGATAAACAAATTCTAAACTTGTTTGAAAATGTGGTATAATCGATTCCAAGATTATAAATATGAAAGAGGATTTATAAAGAAAAGATGTCAACATTCTTTGAACACGTACAGTAACTCTTATCTTTTATTGTTCAAAGATATTCCTTAGTACTCAAGGAGATCCTGTTCCGAAATAAATTAAGAATCTTTTAATTAAGGTTATTAGTTTTATGTGCTTTAATTACCAGCAATTAAATGCATATCTCTAGAGAATAAAAATTAGTAATGTGCATTTACTAATTAGAGATTTTTTATTAAGAGATTTCGGGAAATATTGGACAAAGCATTTCCTGGAATTATGAAAACCGAATGGGCATTTATTGCATATCTTGAGAATACTTACGGTTTTTGAAATTCCTTGGTGTCCAAACATCCTTGGTCTATAAATACCTAAGTTTGCATTTCTAGCAAACTATCCTAAGAACTAGGCAAACTTCATCTTTTTGTTGTTTCTGGTGGAGCCGTCTAATCGGAGAGGAAAGTACCCTAATTAGGCGAAATCTCTTACGACCGCTCGTTTAAAGACTTCTGTGGGATCAAGAAGCTCTACAAGTACCGTTGGTGGGAAACTAGATAATTGCAGTGTTATTAGTTTTTGATTGATTTGATTGACTAACGGTTGTTGAAACTTTGGTTGCACCTAGTTTCTTTATTCTTGAGAATCTTCTCTTCTGATATAAGATTCACTCAAACTAGATCGAAGTATCGACGGGATCTTTAGAGCTGTTTGTAGATCTAAAGACATCTTGTGATAATCCATTGTTAATAGACTCCGTTCTGTGCGTGATTGATCACAAGAGATTCAAGTGGTGTTGTGCAGGTTTAATTGAAGATTAAAGAATATTTGAAGACGAAGATTTTTTTTAATTAGTTTCTCATATCTTTGTGTTGCACAAACCTTGATCGGATGGGATCCAACTAGAATCAAATTTATTCGATTGATTAGGTGCGTGAGATCGGCATCACTTTATAGTTTCTTGTTGGAATCTATATCGATTGATTGTGAATCTAAACTTGACTACTTTTGTAGTTATTGGATATATTGATCTAACCAGGCAATGGAGTTTATTAGATTAAACGGAAAAGCCTTTGCATATGACTTGAGATATCTTTATCTTAAAGAATCAATGGAGTTGTTACCAAACAGATTTGTTGTTCATTTACTGTTTGGAATACGATCCAAAGGAATTGTCCAGTGTGTGCACTCATCGAAGTCGGAAGCGCAGGGATACTGAGGAAACTAAGTGAACTAGAGTTAGTTGCTTGGTCTTAACTATACGAATTTGGTTTAGATTTTGTATAGCGGCTTAATTATGAGAGTATTCAATTCTGGACTAGGTCCCGGGTTTTTTCTGCATTTTCGGTTTCCTCGTTAACAAAATCTTGCTATATCTTTTACTTTTCTATTTCCGCAATTATAATTGTTTATTATAATTAGAAGTAAAATACACAAACGTTAACTCCGCTTTACTTGATAGTGATCCTATAGAGTTTGGTTAAGTCCGAACTTATTATCAAGTAATCACACTTTGGTAGTCATATTGTCTCGATCTCGTATCCATAGACAATCACACAAAGTGTGAATACCGATTTGTAGTATTGTCTCGACTTTGTCCATAGAAAATCACTTTTGGTAAGAGGACTTATAGGTAGATAAATTAAAGATTGTGGTGTATTTAGGTACCCTCGTCTTTTCATACTCTAGTGATTATACTTAGTCATAGCATTATGATCCAAGTATCAAGGAATTATATTACGAAGTATAAACACTCATCTTTTGGAACTTCGTAAATACGACATCAACATAATATAATCAATGTATTTAGTTGCTTGATTATGTGTGGGATACATGTGTGATTTCATCCTAGAAAACTATGTATTATTACATTAGTTTAAGAAAGTAGATTTATGAACTTGTTTCATAATCGAAAGGGAAATTATGAATGTGTTAGTCCGGTTGTTTATTGAATATCTTTTGGATGACCAATACTAGATGACAAGGTAGAACCTATCTTGACTTAGGTTGAGAATTGAGGTATAACCGGTCATAGCCTATGGTGTGTAGAAAGTTGTAATAGGTCACAAGCCATTTTTGTGAAGCAAGGTGTAACCAGTCACAAGCTACATTGGGAAGTTAGTTTTAATCGGTCACAAGCTACTTTGGGAAGCAAGGTGTAATCGATCACAAGCTAATCTGGGAAGTAAGGTGTAACCGATCACAAGCTACATTGGGAAGCATGGTGTAACCGATCACAACCTATCTTTGGGAGCATGGTATAAATGGTCACAACTTAAATTGTGAGTCTTGGTATAACCGATCCCAAAAGCAAAACCGAGTTTCCAAAGTTCACACATTTCTTCATGGTTGTGTGTGAATTAGGAATTAGGGTTTGCTAACAGAAACTTCTAGAAGTCGATATTATTTGGGCATTAACATAACTCTTATTATTTATTGTTCAAAGATATTCCTTGATGATCAAGGTGATTCCATACCGAAATACTGAAAAACATTTACGGGCAATTTACAAAAATAAGCCTGTTTTTTTTATGGTTTACAAAACTAGGCCTGTTTTTTTATTTCTTATTTCTTACAAAACTAGACCTTATTTGACCAAAAACGGTGGATGGAATGTTAAGCTCCACGTGGGCAATTAACAAGACTTAAAAAGACATATAAGCCCTTTGAAACGCTGAGTTCACTCAGCCTGCACCGGGAAGACCATTGCCCGCACTTCAAATGCTTGTAAAGACTACAAATATTGCAATTAGGAATAAAAAGAAATATTGCCACTGCAGTGCAGCTGATCTAACCAGAACTCACATTCAATCAAAGAAGATACCATTGTACTCAGATCTAAAATTATCCCGCCAAAGAAGAAAGGAAAAAAGAATTCTCTGTTGTATGCTACACTTAAGCGCATATTCAACGTTGTTATATAGGCTACCCTTTCATATGATTTTACAAGGCTGGTTGGTTAAACAATCAACATAACAATTAGATTACAAATTGCTCGACAAACCAATCTATTGAAACAAATAAGGTTAAAGGGTGCTCATTAAGAGTAAATTAAAGTATACCCTAACTGAATACAACATGAACCACGGTTAAAAATTTCGAAAATTTACATTGCACATTAAAAAAAAATTCAAACCAAAGTTTTCCTTTTGATCAGTGAACAAAAGCCCCAAGTTAATTAGCAAATTTATAATCATCATCTCCCTCTCTCCGTCTTTGTCTAGTTGGTGACTTTTGAAGAACAACAAAATATGAAACAAAATCAAATAATCTGATGATGTGACTGATATGGTGATGCTGCTTCTATGGTTTCTTTGTTCTTTATAAAATTATCCTGATTGCTATCAGAATAAGAAACGGCTAGTGAATAACAAAGATGAGAAAGAAGAACAGAGATGGAAGAGACGAACCAAATTTGTTCCAGTGTGTTGTTACTTGTTAGGGAAATGATGTAGCGTTAATTCCTATAGACGTCCATCGTAGCCGTTCGATTATCTTCGAGATTTCAGCGATCTTAGATTAGGCTTTCAGATCGACACACGTACAGGAAGGGAAGTTTAGTAATCTTAACACCTTCACGAGGTCTCTCTATACGAGATTTTAGTGAGATATTGACTAGTCAACACGAGAAATTGACTAAGATAAAGGATTTGGATAGAATCCATTTGATTGGCCTAGGTTTGTAAGAAATAAAAAAAGTGGCCTAGATTTAAAAAGAACACCAAATTGGGGGATACATAAACTAATTGGGGGATATTTTTACTGTAGCTGCCGGCATGGTTTTTCAATGATGCCGGCATGGTCGATGGATTTCCGGCATTGAAAAACCATGCCGGTAGCTACAGTGAAATATCCCCCAATTAGTTTATGTATCCCCCAATTAACTGTTCTTTAAAAAGAAGGTACCAAAACAGACCTAGATTTGTATATAATCCAACATTTAATTATGATTTTCATAATATATGTTTTAATTACCAACAATTAAAGATTATACTTTGGAAAAGATTATTAGTTAATGTGTTACACTAATAATAGAAATTTTCTAAGAGAGATTTCAGAAATATTGGTTAACATTTATTGGAAATGGGAAACCGAAATTAGGTACTTTAATGAATATCTTGAGAATATTTTCGGTTTTGGAATTTTCTTGTTGTCCAAACAACCTTGGTCTATAAATACTTGAGTTTTCATTTCTTGCAAACTATCCTAAGAGTCAGGCAAACTCCATTCGTGTTGTTTCTGGTAGAGCCGTCCATTAGGAGAGGAAAGTACCCTAATTAGGTGAAATCTCTTACGACCGCTTGTTTAAAGACTTCTGTGGGATCAAGAAGCTCTATGAGTAAAGTTGGTGGGAAACTAGATAATTGCATTGTTATTTTAGTTTTCGATTATTGATTTGATTGACTAGCGGTTTTTGAAACTTTGATTGCACCTAGTTTGATTATTCTTGAGAGCCTTCTCTTCTGACATAAGGGTCACTCAAACTAGATGAAAGTATCGACGAGATCTTTAGAACCATTTGTGGACCTAAATACATCTTGTGATAATCCATTATTAATAGACTCCGTTTTGTGCGTGATTGATCACAAGAGGATTCAAGTTTGTGTTGTGCAGGTTATTGAGAAGGCAATTGAAGATTTCATGACAAAGAAGATTTTCTTATTAGTTTTCGTATCTTGTGGATTTGTGCACATATCTTGATCGGCTGGGATCCAACTAGAATCATGTTTATAGACTTGATTGTATATTTGTGTAAGATCGGCATCACTTTATAGTTACTCTTTGAGTTCTATATTATTTGATTGCGAATACAAAATCTGATTATTTCGGTAATTTAGATTCGGATTGATCTAACCAGTCAAAGGAGTTTATTAGTTTAAACGGAAGAGCCTTTGTTGACAATTCAAACATATCTTTCACCAAAGATTGAATAGAGGGTGGTTACCAAACAAATTTATTCCTTTACTGTTCGGAATACGATCCAAAGGAGTGGTGATTCACGTGCGTGACTCTAGAAGTCGAAGACACGGGGATACTAAGGAAACTAAGTAGCTAGGGGTAGTCTACTTGATCTCAACTATACGAAGTTGGCATTAGATTTTGTATAGCGGCTTAATTTTGAAAGTATTCAAAACTGGACTAGGTCCTGGGGGGTTTCTGCATTTGCGGTTTCCTCGTTAACAAAATCTTGTTGTGTCATTTACTTTATAAATTCCCCAATTATAATTTGGTTATTATAATTCAAAGTAAATACACTTATACGTTAATCCTTATCACTTGATATTGATCCTATAGTGTTTCGTTTTTATATTGTACCTATTATCAAACTTTGTTGTTGTATTGTCTCGATCTCGTATTCGTAGACGATCACACAAAGTGTATACCATAGTTGTTGTATTGTCTCGACTTTGTCCATAGACGATCACACTTGGTATCAGACTTATAGGTTGATATTTAAAAGATTGTGGTGTATTTGGGTACCCTCGTATTTTCAACTAGTCGGATCATAATCCTGCAGTCATTGGTGTGGTGTCCATGAGCTTCATGGTATACGCAGTAGTTTTTTCTTTTCGACTAATTTTTCATTTTTCGAGATATCACAAAGTAAGGTTTGCTCTTGATGAACTACAGGATAGTTTCAGGAGATCTTTTTATCTTGATGAACCATTTGACTTTGTTAGCCCATTTCGTTTCTGACTCAGCTTTGAAATTTGGCTACTTCGAAGCTTTATTAAGTGATTTTGGAGAACACTATCTTTTATCTCTAAGATGAAAGACCAACTGAGTATACTTTATGTTATGAGGTTGAGGCTGTCGAACTGATAGGATTGTCATGCTCTCCCATTACCCACTTCCCAACTTTGTTGTAAACTTCTTATAAAGAAGTCAGTTCTGAGCCAGTGAAAAAGTCTCTGATCTAACCTTGTAGCAAAGCATTTTTTAAAATAATACAGAGAAATCTCTCCCGAGTCTTCTCGAATGGTGCTGTCACAGCCTTAGACCTTCTCAAAAAGTCAGTAAAGCTCTCATCTTCTTGTTGAGTTACTCTAAGGACTCCTTCTATAATATCAACTTGTATAATATTGCACAGGTAGTTTTGGATGAATAACTCTTTGATGTCTTGAAATGATTTTATTGAGTTTTGTGGAAAACACTGGAACTACGTTAATGCATCATCTTCCGAACAACAAATGGAAGAATCGTGCTAGTATAGTCTTCAATTTGATGTTCCTAATGGAACATATGTTCATTTGGATCTGTATCTCCTTTGAAACTTCTGAAATTAGTGATGTGATATTAATTGTTGTTTGTAAAGTGGTAGTAAAGTTCGTTCAACTAGGATTTATGAAGATTCGTTTTAGACTTAAATTAAAATAGAAAACTTAAGACGAAGTTGTTATCAAGATTATCAAAAGCACTGAGACTCGGGATTCCACCACTAACCAAGTAAAGTGTTTAAATCTAATTAATATTCATGCAATTATTTTCGTTTAAAGTGATTCTAATATGTTGCAAAAGTAGATTTTCAAAGTAACAATTGTAAATCCAAAGCATAGAACATCAAAAACCCTAGGCTAAGCATGCTCTATCAAAAAAAAAAAATCACACTGCTCGATTATAATCCTTAAAATAATTTTTATTCAAGACAATAATTAAAAAAGAAATTGCAAAACTGAATTTTTGGTGGACAAGGTAAGTTCCACGAGAATTTGGTGGGTGGAAGGGGATTTAGGTGGTAATGGTTGTCTTGTTATAATAGATAATTGTAGCCGGTAGCAGTGGTGTATTTTCCGGACTTTGAGTGTGGATATATAATCTTATCTAGAGGCATGTCTAGGGGAAGGTGGATGTTTATTATGTGTTGTATAGCAGCAGGTGGGAGGTGATTCAGTTGTTCATGATTCCAGTTATTGGTGAGAGGGTCAATGAGATCAACTACTGATTGGATTGGGTAGCATTGGGTCGGGTCAAGGTTTTGATGTTGAGGTATCCAATTTGATTGGATAGGTGTATCTAAACTGTTTCCGATGCAATGAAAGATGTGTTGTTGTAGTGTAAGTATGAGGGAGGCCAATTGTTTCCATTGTGGGCTGGAGGAGGAAGGAATGGGTGTGTTTTCTTGGAAGATCGGTTGATTTTGTAGATATTTCTCATTGTATAATCTGGTGCAAATGGAATTAGGTTGGTCATGTATGTTCCAAATTCTTTCATGAGAATGACTTTATTGTGATGACTACTTTTCCTTATGCCGAGACACCCTGTTGCTATTGGTTTGTTTAGTTTGGTCCATCCTAATGGGTGGAGTTTTTTAACTGATTAATCATGGCCCAAAAAAAATAATCCCTAGCGATCCGATCTATCTGTTTGTGAACATGGGTGGGGAATAATTGTGTTTGCATAAGGTTGTTTGAGGTGGGTATTAAGGAGGTTTTAATGAGTACTAACCTTCCTGCTGGAATAAGCCATTTGTTCATCCATCCTTGAGATTTTCTCGCCAATCGTTGATGCAATGGGTCGAATATATGACTAGAGGATCTCCCGTGTTTGAAATGTACTCCAAGTTATATTGGTGGGGTTGACGATGCTGGCATGTCAAAGAAATGTTGAATAGCATCCAACTGATGTTGTTGCAGTCTTGGATGATGAATTATTGTTGATTTTATTGTATTGATTTCCTGGCCCGCTGAAGAGCTGTGGGATTGAAGTAGTCTCTTGAGGTGGCCATTACTTTTGTGGGATGCCTTGTAAGTGATTAGGAGGTCGTCCGCATACATTAGATGCAATATAGGTAGAGCTTTTTGAGAAATGTTTAGTCCTTTTGCAATATTTTGGGCTTCCAGATTGCCCAGGTTGGTCGAAAAAATTTATGCACATATTATGAAAATATAGGAAGATAGAGGATCTCCCTGTCGAATGCCTCTCATAGGGGTGATGTATCCATGATGGGTACCATTTATGTTAATTGAGTAGGTAACTGTAGTGATGCATATCATAATGTAATCTACAAATATGGTTGTAAATCCCATTTCTGTAAATGTTGTTTCGATGAAGTCCCAATCTAAGTTATCATAAGCTTTCTTAATATCCAGTTTTAGGGCTATTTTTGGATCTTTGGTGAGAGCTGAGGTTTTAATGTGGTGGAATAGTTCTCTAGCAATTGCTATGTTAACGTGTATTGATCTTTGTGGGACGAAAGCGCTCTGATATGGACTTATTATAAATGGTAAAAGAAGGCGTATGCGATTTACCGGGATTTTTGATATCACTTTGTATACTACGCTGCAAAGGTTGATCGGTCTAAATTGGGATGGTTTTGATGGATGGTCAATTGTTGGGATTAAGGTGAACATTGGTGTGACATGAGTGGGTGAATGTTTTGGGTGCAAAAAAAACTACGGACCATGGCTAATAATTGATGCTACGTGGTTTCCAAAAATACCTTAAAAAACTTACTAGTATATCCATCAGGTCCAGGACCGCTTTCAGAATTAATGGAAAACAAATCCTGTTTGATTTCCGCTGTAGTCACCTCTTATGTGAGCTTGGCACATTATCTTGATGATAGTCTGGGTGTGATTTGTGCAAAGAGCTTCTCGTCTATTGTTGTACTTTGGGCTGTGTATTGATCATTAAAGTGATCAAGGATGCTTCGAATTACCTGATCTTTATCGATGACCCAGTTGTTTTGTTGACCTTGGAATTGTTGTATGTTATTACAACTGTTGTCAATAGTGGATTTTGTGTGAAAGAAAGTTGTATTGTTGTCTCCCTATTGAAGCCATTTATTCTGGATCTTTGTTGCCAATATGTTGCATGACATTGTAGCAAAGTTAAGTGTTGGGTTTGAAGCTGCTTCTCCTGGTTTAGCCAATAGTCTAGTTCATCACCATTTCGTATAGGACATTGTTGTTGTGCCATTTGAATTTGATCCGTTGATTTCGTGATTAGTTTTGGAAGTTGTCCGAAGGTTTCCTTGTTCCATTCCATAAGGATTTCGCCAGTTGTGATAAGCTTTAGCTGATGGTCTAAAGCAGGTTTCGAATCATTTTGTTGATTCCAGGCTGCTTCGACTATCTGCTTGAGCTGTGGGTGAATTAGCCAAAGATGCTCGAACTTGTAGTTTTTTTGCCCGTGCCAGACAATAGCTTTGGTATGTAAGAGAATTGGAGCATGACAAAAGCTATTCTCGGAAAACGAGTAACGCCTACATGAGGGTTGACCGTACATCAATGCTGGGTGGTATCTTGATTATACCAGTAAAAGTTTAGTTCAAGGTTTGATTATACAATTTTATACTACTAACTTATAAGTCGATACTAAAAATAGGGTCTTGATTTTTACATTACTACTCCGTACTAATTAATTATTATTATGAAACTAGAAAACAAAGAAATAGACACAAAGTATAGGGAGAGAAGAAGAGAGAATTCTCATTAGATGTATCTGGAATACAGAGTTCAAGTCTCTATTTATATAGATAGAGGACTTGGTGCCCAAGGTATGTAAACCCTAATCTTAGACACAAAGCGCATCTTAGTAATTAAACTTTAGGTTTATAACACTCCCCCTGATGACCACTGTGGCTAATTCATTACAAATATACTAGGAAAACTCAAAAGAGAAAAACCTGAAATGCATAAGCACATAAAGACTTGAAACAGTGTTAGACACGCAAAATGTGGCCTCGTTAAATCCTTGACAAGAAAAACCCAATGGGACAAAACCTTGACAAAGGAAAAAGAGTACAACGCGATAAGTCCAGTAAATGCACCTTTTATGATGGCGCTCCCCCTTATGAGTACTTCAATTAAATCTTGGCTTGCAAATCTTTGAGTCGCAACTTCCTAATTTGATGAACGTATTTCTTGAATGCAGAAGATTCTTGTTCTTTCGTGAAGAAAATTGATACTTGATTAAGTATTCTTTTGTGTAAGTCTTCTAACAGTAATTTTCTCGAGTCTCCATGCTTCTTTAAATACATTGATGACTTATGTCTTGGGTTGCTAGATTCTCGGAGATGATTTGCAGAAATAATTGATGTAGTTTTTTCATCAAAAGGCCAAGATATAGATACATTACTGTAAATGAACAAAACTGTATTTATTAACACACTGTATGGGGTTCATAAGGACATCCAAATTTCTAGGAGATGGTTATGTTGATTTGGTCTAACAAAATGACCTATTGAATGGTGGGAATCCATCAAATAACAAAAACTGATACAACTCCCCCTTGGATGACCACCATGTTGAAATAACTTGCCTCACTAAAACCTTGCCAGTAAAACCCAATGGGAAAAATATAAAAGGAAAAAGAGCACAAATATCAACATTAAAAGAAATTTAAACGTCCGAGATGTTGCCTCATTAAAACCTTGTCAGGAAAACCACATGGGACAAAACCTGTAACGAAGGGAAAGAGTACACCTTTTGACGTATTTATCGATGCTAACCCAACTATACAAAAAATAAACATCAAAAGAATAACTCTAGTCTATCTTAAAGACGAGTTTATGCTAGCATAATTCTAACTGCAGATTTAAGAAAAGAAAGAAAATGGAATTTATTCTGCTAAAGCGTGGATTTTTGTGTTTTTAAGGACTCCTTAAGAGACCTATATAAAAAGTTGATAATTAATCTGGATTCTTGGTTTCACACCAAATTTGAGACGGCAGCCTTTTTCAATTATGATGGGAGAGAAATATAACTTTCAAAGTTAATGAACACCGACTTCTAGTGGTGTATAGTCTCCCCCTGATTATGGCGTAAATATTTTCATCACATATACAAAAAAAAAGTTTCGTAAAGTATTATCCGATTAATTCGAGGACATATACTCATAATATTTTCTGGGTTTTATGTACCATATATATTGACTACTCAAAAGTCTTTATACATTTACCATCAATCATGGATTTTGCTAGTAATAGCCCAAAACATAGGATATGCAAATAAATCTCCAAAAAATAAAATAAATAAATATTGTAACCTATAGGGCCAATCGGATAATCATCCACCTTCAAATAAAATTACGAACATTTTCTTTATGAAAAGAAAATTGAATAAAGATCAATATAGTCACTACAAGGACTAATGATATATTGGCTAACAAGCCGGGTGCGCACCCACTGACCTTGATTGCCCTATTGTAATCCAACTACAAGTGGAACGGTTCTATATTTTGGAGATCAATATACCAAGAGGAGAAATAAAAATTGTTAAATATCTCTCAGGAAATGCAATTTTTTTATTTATTTACTGGTATTTGCAATTGGCTTAATTATAAGACCTTAATAACGATATCTCATTATACGATTGATAGAGAAAACCAATTTTAATTGGCTTAAAATGTTTCTTATTAAGAAAAATAAAGAAATGATTATCGTTATTGGTTTCATAGCAAAATAAATCCAATGAAATTGTTTCTTGTAAAATAAATCCATCTCGTTTGGTTAAAACGGAAGAGATCACCAACCTAAAGATTTCTTATTAGTAAGATAGAAATCTTATTGTCATGAAATAAAGATTGATGTTATTAACATGGCTTGCAACTTCAAGTGCAGCACAATTTTGGTGGTAGAGATTTATTTTGAACTGCACATGTATTGAATATTAGTTAATGAAGACAAATAAAATATAATGAAAGTATGGGAAAAGAAGAACAAAAATCCTTCTTTATGCCGTCGGCTACACAGATCCGTTATTTTTCTTTTATGGTTTCGATCTCCGATGCCGGTGATTAGAGTTATGTGCTGATGACGTGTTATGAAACTAGAAAACAGAGAAAGAGACACAAAGTAGAGGGAGAGACGAAGAGAAAATTCTCATTAGATGTATCTGGAATACAGAGTTCAAGTCTCTATTTATATAGATGAGGACTTGGTGCCCAAGGTACGTAAACCCTAATTTTAAACACAAGACGCATCTTAGTAATTAAACTTTAGGTTTATAACAATTATCATTACTACTCCGTACTAATTATTAGTAAGTGATGATGTCAAAACAAATCTAATGATTTCTCCAGCGTTCTAAATACTCGGCTTCTAAAAGTACAAATGGTATGCTTTAAACTAAACGTGCCGCAGCGAGAGTAACTGCTTTTGTGGAATCACTTCGACCTTTGTAAATTGTGACCCTTAAAACGCTACTGCTACAAACGAATTTAAGGAGAGGGCATTTTCCGGTCATGATGATCTGAATTGGAATTCATGGGGAATGAATATCTTATTAATAGTTCTACAGGAACAGAATTCAAACATTTCTACAAAATTTTATTTACATTCTTAATGGTCCAATTATCAACCACCACACGAATCAGTGCTCGGTCAAAACCATTATCCCCAAATTTACCTACCTAACCAAGACATTCTTCCACCCTGCCTTGCCAAATATGGATCCTACTTATTCTGCCCCACAGGAAAATCCAGTATGAGTCGTCATGGGATTCACGATTCCGGAATGCAATATAAACAGAAACCTCCACCTCACACCTTAGCTACAGTAGACTTCCATGTACCGCCAATCAAAGTGCCAACCCTTTCTCCCATTATGGCTTTAGAGATGTTACCAGGTTTCGATAAATTGAAGACAACAACTGCAACACAGAGAATTTGTGTTACGAAGGCTTCGTTTTAAACGGTTACAATGACATGCAAATATGCAGGTTTAACTTTTACACATACCAGGAATATTGTTTTCTTGACACAATGTGATAGCAGTCATGTCCATCACTGATAGATCCTTCGCTGTAACATCTTGATAGCTCAGAGTATCAAGAAGGCGAGCTTCCGGGTTCTTTTTAGGATCTTGATCATAAACTCCATCCACATTGGTGGCTTTCAAGACAACTTCTGCGTTTACTGAAATGCCAGAAATTAACTGTTATCTTGCAAGATTTGATGAGCCACTAGTTTGGATATGTTACTAAAAGATCAAGAAAAAATTGCGATAGCTCCATTTGTATGGACACGATCCTACAAACATAAGCAATTTTAAATAGGTGACATGCATGTTCCTTACAAACACCATTGTAGATTTAAGTGAGAGGGAACATTTTGACTCACTTTCTGCACAACGAAGGGCTGCAGCTGTATCTGTGGTGAAGAATGGATTTCCAGTTCCTGCTGCAAAGATCACGACCCTTCCTTTCTCTAAATGCCTGACAGCTCTTCTTCGGATGTATGGTTCTGCAACTTCAGACATACGGAATGCAGTTTGGACCCGTGTTGGGATGCCAATGCTTTCCATTGTTGCCTGCAGGAATATTGCATTCATAACAGTTGCCAGCATCCTACAAAGATAAAATATTTTGACATGATTACAAAAGCCAATGCCAAAATTATACGATATGGAGGCAAAAAATAATAGAGAGAGAAAAAACAAACAGACAGAGAAAAGATTGATGGAAAAGACTGCGGAGCGTCAAATGCTAGCCTACTAAAGTTTCATTGATAGTTAACGCATATGGATGGCCTAGCATGTAGATTTATTTGTAATCATGGTTCATATTTAACAATTTTCAAAAAGAATTGCTGAACGTTCTCGTTTCAGCTTTTGAAGCCCAGGTGCTTCGAAAGGAACAGCTTGTCTTTATACGTAGTGCTTGTCTTTATATGTATAATATCATTTCGTATAAAGACAAGCTTGTCCTCATCTTAGTGGAGTGAGGACTACTTGATTCTGCTTTTGAAGTTAATAATTATCCAATTCTGAATATCTGGTTCTAGCATACTTTGAACCTCAGTACAAGCACCATCCGAAAGCAGAATCAAGTAGTCCTCACTTCACTAAGATGACAAACATTTGTAGCTTAAATTTCAGAAGGCATACATATAAATATGTAGTTGGTGATACATGTCCCACCTTCAACTTGATGCTCGGAACAGAAACTGGTTGCAAATACAACCTTTTTTTTTTCCATCAACCCCAAAAACCTCTGTGAGCACAAACAAAAGAGTTCTGCCAAATACAAAAGATATCATAAGAAAACTAATTCATTCGTACCCAATGTAATCGGCAGATGAGCGTTCAAGGCCACTACATCCAGCCCAAGATGCTCCTCGAAAAATATTTCCCCCACCAACGACTATGGCGACCTGAAGAAGATGAGATTATCATGAGGATAATAAAAGTAAATAAACTAAGATATTCAGAACTCATGCACTGATGATGTGTTCAACTATAGACCCACAACAAGAGGACCCAATCAAGTGATAGATGAGGTTAATTTCATAGTCTCTCTAGATCACATTACAGGGTCGACCCACACGTTCAATTGGGTAATTACACTTTTTTTCTTAGCCATCCAGTCCAATCTCCAATCTCATCTTATCCACCCAAAAAAGTATGTTGTAATATAATCTAACAGGTCAAAAAGAGAAGCATAGGCAATGTACTAAGCAAAATCATACAAGATTATGACATTTACCTCGATACCTAGCCGTGTAACAAATGCAACTTCCCTCGCTATAGCCATTGTAACCTGTAGAAGCGTAACAAGCACTAATGAATGACCAAATAAACCAAAAGCAAGCAAATGACTAGACACATGGATTCTGCATATGTTCCCACCTTAGGATCAATATTTTGTGCTTGGTCTCCAGAAAGCGCTTCTCCACTTACTTTAAGCAGCACCCTACGCCATTTATACGACGGCTTGGTCATAGCAGCTTCATCAGCTGTGAAACCAAATGGGGGCATCATTGACATGTGTGGCTGCCTGAATGATACAAACCAAAATCCATAGTCAAGAATTCTACTCAATTATCTCAACAGTTAAAAAAAAAAACATTTCACCAACATGAGTGAGAATACTAAACGGCAATTCAATCTTCAAACGATACATAAACGACCAAATAGCTAGGATAAGCCAAGGCAATAGGACAAAAACACATACACAAAAAATGGTTAAACCCTAAAACCCTAGTTTGCAAAACCACTATCAATTTCACATACTTAGTTATCTAAATAAACTTGAATTAGTAACATAATTGGCATACCTGGGACTGATTTGGTCTGAGAGTGGACCCATTTCCGACGCCGCACAGTTAAAAATAACTCTTCTGTTAGGTTTTCTCTGAGAAGCCATACTCAAAACATTGTTCAATTTACCAGAAAACGAAGATGATGATAAATTGGTATTAAAAGATAAAGCTGAAACTGAAGAAGAAGAAGAAGAAGCAATAGCCATTACTCCAATCCTATTAAAGAACAAATAAAACCGATAATTATATCTTTAAGTTTCTAATAAAATTCTAGGGTTTTGTTATGAGAAGTGAAAAAATTTGGTTTATGTATGAGAGAGATTTTTGTTTGTCTTGTTTTTTTTTCATGGAAGGAAGATAATATCCTTGAAATACTTTCAAAAGAAATATCCAAAGTGTGGGAAACCCATCTATACTTATCATAACCGTTAAATATTCCTCGAATCGCACATTATATGATAGAACAAATCTGTTAAAGTAACTTGATTATTTTTACCGATAACGGAGCGGTCCGCGAGTTATAACCCCAAAGGTGTCACTATCCATCCATAAAAAACCGATCAAAACACAAAAACCCCCATCAAAACAAAAATAACACAAAACCCCAAATAATTTGATGAAACCAATTTTGAAATTTGGGGTTTTTATATCAATTTTTAAAAATTTGAAGTTTTTGTATCAATTTTGTTTAAGATGGAGTTTTACTTTTAATGGATCACAACATTTGAATGGGGTTTTTATACCACAAGTTTGATCACCTTGGATTTTATGACTAGTTCTGATAACGGAGTGTGTATTATTCACCTCAGTTTTTTTTTATCACAACAATTATATTTATACTCACCCTCTTGTAACAGACATGCAGGTGAGGTGACTTTACCCCTGAGCAAAAGATGAACCGTTAAATTAGAATCAGAGACCGCTCGCTTTTGACACCTGTACGTTCTCTCCAGTTACTGCACCATTCCTCTGACTCTCCCCCGCGACAATAAACAACTGTAATAGTACTATTTACAGCTTCATTTTAAGCAACCCACGCCACCACTAATGCATTACTCTTCGATTCTTCCTTTTTCTCACCACTCCAATTTTCTCAATTTCATCGAAACACCGTTCATCGTCATCGTCATCATCAGAGGTATCATCTCAATTTCCCACTCCAATGTTACTTTTCATTTGATGTTTCAGTAATTTAAGGGGGTTTTTTTTCTGATTTTTTTTCCTTCTTTTTGTGATATTCTGAATCGAGTTTCTGTTGTTTGTTATTTCAATTTTTTGTAGGTTAGGGATTTCTTTCATGCATGTGTGTAGATTATCATCAAAAATATTAATCTGATTTGATCAGTAATGGTTCGTACAAGTAAGAGAGTTGCAGCAAAATCACCACCATCCTCGTCGCCGTCACTCTTTCTTAATCCAGTTTACAAAGGAATCCACAACAAGTGTTTCTCTGGTAAAAATGTGATTTCTGAGAGATTTATAGATTTTAAATCATTTCCTAAATACCCAATTTTGAAATGTTTCAATGAAGAGAAATTGGTTAGTAATTTCCTTCATGTGAAAGGTCGTGCACCTCTGAATCCAGTCCGTTTGTTTTACTCTCAAATACATTCGTTTTCTGAGAAAGAACAGTCGTTTAAGACGTTTATTGAGGGTAAAATACATAAAATTACTCCTGATGTTATTGCTGATTTTCTTGGTTTGGTAAGACCTAATCAACCTGTTCCTTACCCACCTACTAGTGAGAATGATTTGGTTGTGTCAAAAGAAAACTTTAGAAAAGCTGTTTATCTGAATGAATATCGAGACGTGCCATGTGATCTGCGTAGGCCAACTTGGGTTAAAATGAAGCATCTGAAACCTATCATCAATGTGTTGGTTAAGATATGTCAGTTGAATATTCTGCCTAGAGGAAGTAATTATCAGATGGCTAACTTGGAAACGGTTTACCTCTCCTTTTTATTTCTTCATGGATATCCTGTTGATCTCTCATATGTGGTTTGGCATACAATGGCTTATAATGGTCGCCCGATTGCTCGGGCTGGCTATCTTCCATATGGGATCATAGTTGGTCGGTTGTTATCTTATCTTGGTCATCCAGTTAATGCTAATGCTTGCTGTGCTGATATCCCTGATCCATTGGATATGAAAATGTTGGCTCGCCATCATCTTCCTTCTGATCCTAATTGTGTTGCGGAAGGACCAGACACGGAGACACATTCTACTGCCACTTGTCACCCTCCTACTTCTTCCTCTCGTGATGAGGATGATCGTCGCCTTCTTCCCTTTTCTGTTGATCCTCCCCGAGATTCATCTGAGCAATTTGATCAACATCGTCTCTTCGAGTCTATGCAGTCCATTCAGCATACCATGGGGATTATTCTTTTTCGTTTTGAGCAGCAAAGTGAAGTGATAAATCGTATAGCTCGACAACAGGATCACCTTTCACAGCGTCAGGATCGGTCTCATGCCCTATTGATGCAGTATATGCAGCGTGCCTACCCTGATCAGGTAATTCTATATGAGGACAGGGATGTGGTTTTACCCTTGACATCTTTTGGCATTCTTTCGTTATTGTTGATCAATGTGTACATATATAGATAACTTATTAGATTGTGCACACAATGGATATCTGTATCGCTGTGCTCTTGAATTCTACATCAAAGTTTTTGGTACTTTTGTGGCTTGATTACTTTTTTATCTCTATTTATAAGTATCAAATGTATAACATGATAGATTGTGTGCACACACTGTTATTGAAAATATTTAATGTAACTTGCAGGTTATGAGTACTGGTAGATTTTGTTGCTTAGAACTGATTAAAAAGGGGGGAAAAAAGCTTCTTAGGTCCATGACACATTGTCAAAGTTTTAGTACTTGGTCAAACTCACCATTGAGATTCTGTTATTGATCATATGACACCGCTAGTATTAAAAGGAATTCAAGATATGAGACTTATATGATGTTAGTTTAAACTTATGAATGTGCAATTAAGAAAAAAGGTTGGATGATAATCAATGCATTTTTCCTGGTGAAAAGCTCAGATAATATATTTTATGATTAAATTCAGAATTTCATTTTATTTATTTTTTATGATTCGTACCATTAGGTAATGGCTTTTGGATAAATGGATGTGTATGGATGGATTATTAACTGTTTCATATGCAACAACAGGTGAAGCCTGTCTGTCAGAAATGCGGTGACTCAGGCTATGCTGAACTCTTAGTTTACTGCCATTTGTGCCGAATTTCTGCTGAGCATCGGTATGTTGAGCTGCAGCCCATCTTCCATCTGTTTTGTGGTGCCAGATCTGATACCACTCATGTTATACCTACAGCTTAACATGTTTTTCTGGAAATATTGTGCCGCATTAAATGTATTTTTATTTTTATTTTTCCTTTTTATTTATTTTTCTTTCAGCTATTGTTTGAACAAAATACCTAAGGAGGGTGACAACGAAGCTATATGGACATGTGATGAATGTGAACAGACAACTGGACTTGAGTCCCAACAAGGTGTTCAAGCAACCAGTCCAAAGAAAGTAAATGAAGAAAAGTCAAATAGAGGCAAGAAAAGGAAAAGGTTTTGTGAATCTATGATTGTTTCTCATCGATCTGGTATTGAGGTATGGTTGTTTGGTTTTGTCTTTCTTTCCTTCCCATATTGTATCTCATATGTTAACACTGTGGTTTTGGGTTGCTCAGTACACTAACCTAATCTTTGTTAGTAGCATTTGGCCAGTTAGATGCCACTACTCTTTTCTTCAATTTGTTATACTTTGAACTTAGTGTAAGGTGTCTACAAGTATGGTACTTGGTATTCAACTTGTCCAAATTGATATTTTCTTTAACTTGTCTTAATATTGTTTCGTGGCTATTATTTCTGCAGAGTTAAGGGAATGGGAGTTAAGAAAGCTAAACATTAGATGCAGACAAGGAGGAAAAGATTCAGGCCTGCCAGTTGAATTGTTCACACTTCTTTGGAATCTGCATGGATCGTTTTTCAGTGGAGATGAAAGATATTTTTGACCATGTTAAAGTTGGTAGGTTAGTAAATTGAGCTTAGGTTTTGGTCTGGCGGTGTAGGTACTTCAGACAAAGTCAGTCTAGGAATATGTATAAATCTTTTTGCCTAATCTAGTTATCCTCTTTTGAAAATTTAGCCGAGAGAAAAGTGTATTAAATGCTAGGCAAAACTGGATAGGAGTACAGTGTTGCAGATATGCTATTTGCTCTCGAAGTGTTTTTGTTTCTTATTCGTTCAATCATTTTCTTTGTGAAGTCGACGTGTGTGTATTTTACTCACTTAGGTTTCAGGTAATCTTGGAAATCCCATCTATCCTTTGTTGCTGTTTTAGGAATAAGAAAACTTTATTTATATAACCTGAAAAAAAAGAGCTAAACAGCCCAGTAAAAAGTTGCTACAAGGTAGATGCTACTTTACCCATCTGGGCACCTATGTTCTGTTACTCCATTTGACCTCATAAGCCATACAGTCAAAAGAAGGAATTGGATCAAAATGCAGTTAGGTACTTAACATTAGAACGATGTTTCGGGGACTATCCCAAAACAGTGGGGGACTACTTAGTTATTCAAATGTCCACCCTAAATTTTAAGGGGTGTCCTAAAAGATTAGGGAAGACTAATCTGTCCTTATCCTAACTAAGGTTATTACTAATCCTAATAACCCACTAATTTAACCACTACCCACTAATCTAACCCCCTAAATTAAAACCAAAAATCAGTTTCAAAACCTTTTCTTTTCTCTTCTTCTTCTTCTTCTTCTTCTTCTTCTTCTTCTTCTTCTTCTTC
>JAJJMB010007966.1:312465-489708 GCA_023531105.1 Papaver atlanticum | reverse complement strand
TCTTCTTCTTCTTCTTCTTCTTCTTCTTCTTCTTCTTCTTCTTCTTCTTCTTCTTCTTCTTCTTCTTCTTCTTCTCCAACATCAACCAAGAAGTCCGATTCGAGTAAAATGAAAATCCGCAGGTAATTTCCTTCATACCCATTCCTTTTAATCGTTTTTTGTTGAAGAAATCGATTAGAAATCATCAAAAACCATAGAAAATGGTAGTTACAGTATAGATTTCGGCTAGGAGAAATTTTGAAAACCCTAGATTTTGGTAACCGAACTTTCAATATGAAGAACAGTTCGGCCAAGTAGGAATTTATAGGTAACCGAACTATGTAGTTCGGTAAGCTCGCAAAAAAAAAATTCGTAACCGAACTCTTTCTTTATATGCGAAATTTGAGTTCGGTTTAGTCGATAAATTTATATAGGTAACCGAACTTTGATAAAATATAGTTCGGTTACTTCGCAATTTCTATGGGGTAACCGAACTTTGATCTGTCAACAACAAACTTGTAGTTCGGTGACTTCGCAACTTATACCAGATATTGCGATCTTGCCGAACTTGTTCTTTGGAATTTTCTATGGTATAGTTCGGCAACATAATTACTACACTCGACTAAACCGAACTACAAAGTTCGGTTAGCTATTCAATGATCGTGATTTGCGATCTTTCCGAACAAAAAGTTCGGTAACAAAGGGACTAAACTCGACTAAACCGAACTATTAACTGTATACTCTATAAAATTAGTTCGGCAACGTTTTCTGGAAAAAGATAACCGAACTCTCAAAAACCTCCATTAAAACAGAGTTCGGTTACCTGCGTATGCTGAAATGAGTAACCGAACTGCACATACAGGAGAGTTCGGCTACCTGTTTTGCAGAATTGCTAACCGAACTACTTTGACATAGCCGAAATTTCTTCCTGAAATTTTCGATTTGGCCAATTTTTTGCACAATTCAAGCTACATTAACTAAATTTGAGCCATACATGAGTACCCATAACTTCATCTTCTGGTTGTGGCTGATAAAATTCATCATTTGGGTTCTTCCCTCTTTTTCTTCATCTTTTTTTTTTCTTCTTCTTCTTCTTCTCTCTCAATAATTCTGATTCTAACAAAACTATCCTATTAATAACTCACTAATCACTAACTAATCAGTAATTAATCATTACACTAACACTAACTAATCAATAAACTAACTAATTTAATAACCAAGGGTAATTTTGGTATTTAAAAAAATAGATAAGGGGTGACCCAAAATTACTTCAAATATCCACCCCCAAATTGGAAGAGTAGTCCCCCACTGTTTTGGGGTAGTCCCCAAAACATCATTCTAACATTAGGGGTCGGTATGCAGTTAGGTACTTAAAATCAGGGGTCCGTATGGGCCGGTTTTCATCTCACTCGCATCCAGTCCAATTCATTGTGAATTTTCAATTTGGCATCCGCTTCTGGATTTGTATCCAAATGGATGCACGAGTGGACGGATTGGATACGGATAATCCTATGGATTTGTTTTATAATAATCGGATTCAGTGTTGCATAATGAACCGTTTCTATCCGTCTACTCGGCTGTGGCACTTTTATCGTTGTTTCTAGAAAGTGTGTAGAAAATGAACTTTATGATAGTTCAAAGAGTTAAAAACTTGGTATCTCTTTTCAGTCAGTAAAAGATGACCATACCTATCACTGCTATAGAAACTAAAAGAAAAATCAGGATGTCATGATGTCATATAAACTGATGAGCACTCTTTACAGAATGTGCGCAAAGTAGGGATCATCATTTTATTTAATTTTTACTAGGAAGAGATAATTCACTCGATTAAAAATATAAGATTACAGGTTCTGGAGGAAATGGGGGAGGTCAACCTCATTCCAAATTTATAATGACCTGATCCTCCATCTGGAGCCAATTGTGCTGAAAAGGTCTTGGTACCTTGGTATTAGGAAATGAGAAATCATTACCTATATTCCATTCCGCTAACCCTATCTACCGAATTGGGGTATTATAATACCACCACCTTAAACTGAAGCTGTCCTCGGCTCCTGAATATATATACGAGCCCAAATCTCCGACGCTCCTACTGCAGTTATCCGGCAGTGTGGGGTTTTTGACGGGTACCGCTGCGGTTATCCAGCAGCAGCTTCCCAGGAGGTCACCCATTCCTGGATTACTCCCGTCCGAACACGCTTAACTGCAGAGTTGTCTACCAACTCTGGAGGCAATTGCGCTGAAAAGGCTTTGGTGTTAGGAAATGACAAATCATTGCCTATATTCTCAAACTGTCGAATTATTACGGGTTATTACAAAATTCCTGTAACATTATGAAGTCTGTTATATTTTGCAGCCTTATCTGCTAAACCATTAATGTTCCTCTTTACATATTCAAAACGAATGAAATCAACCTTTTGTAGGAGAAAGAGGCAATCATCTAAGTAGTCCAGCTAGTCAGACCCATACTTTTATTGAGATAAAAGATAACATTTCTTGCATCACTTCTTATGCAAGCTTTCCGAATACTTTTAGACTAGATCAACATGGCAGCTTCATTGGATGCAGATCCTGAAGCTAGTTTGCAGCCTTTGTAACAACCTGTGGTACCCATAACAATAACACTCACACCAAAAATTATTAGTATTTTTATCGAAAGAAGCATCAAAGTAAATCAAAATGCAGTCATGAGCAATATCAAAGGCTCGCCATTTTAACTCTATAAACATTGGTAAAGTTGCATGCACAAAGGGCGGGAATAACACCCTTAGTAAGTAACTAAAACTGTAATACACATTGATGAAATATATACTCATCACAACAACACATCACCTTCATTTTACGGGTCCTCATGTCCAACGGATTTTCAAGGTTTTTTAATACCGACGGTTCAAATAAGCATGGTTTTCAGGTTTTATTTGTGCCGGTAGCTACAGTAAAATATCCCCCAATTAATTCGTGTATTCCCCAATTCCTCTTCTTTAATACTATATGGAATTATTTTTTGGTTATCATCCCAATTTTAAGGAAACCATCCCTAGATTTTGAACTAGGTAATTACGAAGTAAATCTAAACAACCCAGATGTATGCATTTTAGGTTGCATTTTAGGTTATAGTCAACTGCATTTTCTTAATTAGTTAAGTTAGTTAACTTATTACTAGTTAATTTTAGGTTAGATTAATGAGTTAGATAATAGATTTGAGTTAATGATAGTTGGAATTATAATCATCGAGGGACAGAAGGGCAAGGAGAAGAGGAGTCGTAAAATTAGGTTTGAGATTATTGAATTCAGATGAGTGATTTGAGTGACAACTCCAACGAATTCGAACCTTTAACTTGTAGACTAAAATTTATAATGTTAATCTTCACAACAATCTAGTAATTTACGATCCAAACGAAGAAAACAATTCATGTATTTTTTTTATTTAGTTTTTGTTGCTTGGCTAAAACTTACTGAAAATGAAAACTTTTGTAGCTAGGTTTCAGCTACGTCGATGTAAGTCCAACTACCTGTTGTTTAGATCTTGTCGCCGAACTTAGCTTTAACGGATTTTTTGGCTTAGTTCTGCTACCATATTTCAAGAACAAGTTGTTTTAGATTTTACAGAGTAATGTCCGGCTTGGTCGAGTCCACCACTTTCCTAGCCAAACTTTTAGTTAGAAATTAGCAGGAAAAAGTGAAGTATTAGGTTCGTCTAGGAGGGGAAAGTTTTTACCTTGCCGAAATTAGTTTTTTGGTGTACAGAAGAATTTCAGCAAAGGAGAATTTTAGCAACCATGTTGAACCTAGCTATAACAGATATTATGTTTGTATTCGACATGGTTGAAAAAGTTTCGACCTTAACGAACCTGAGTATTTTTTTGTATTTGCAACTTATATCCTGATATTTTTTGTAGATCCAACTTAAACCTGTACCATTGGATGATCAACCTTCTTTTGTTGCTATTTTTTTAAGAAGATACATCTTATCACTATGCGAATGACTTAGTAGGTTGCCACAAATTATGTGTACTTCAATATTTTGAAGTAAACTCTCAAATTTTGTAACTTTACACTTTTCTCAATGTATACATGGGAAATCCTAATGAAGCAAAGGATTGGGCTAAAAAACATGCAAAATGAGATACGTGTATTAGTTTTGAATGAAAAATCCAGCAAAAACCGCTTTCATATGGTTTCTAAGAGAAGTCGCAAGCCAGAAAGTCACAAAAAGAAGAGTTATGCATATAATGGAACGACCAGGAGGAAAAATACACTATCTTAAAAAAGATGAATTTCCCATTTAAGCTTGTATTTAGTATCATCGAAGATTTGAAGAAATAACTTCTATAAAAATTTGCGGAAGGTCACCATAAACACCCTCATCCAAAACATATTGAATGATATTCAATTGCCACAAGGCTCACTCCTCAAGAAATTAACAAAATAGCTAAAATTGGGAAATTACGTATTCCACCAATTAATATGCTTCGCATAATAGAGGAGGATAACCATTCCTCTTTTCCCACTATTTACAATGCAAATGAGACGTTAAGAAAGAAGGAAATAAGAAGGTAATAAAACAATTGGTTTTTTCCAAACATCAGAAAAACTACACGATTCAAAAGCAAGAAGGTCCGGAAGGAGAAATAACACATCTCTTTATTGCGCATCTGACGTGTGTTCAATTGGCTCAATGCTTTCATCAATTTCTTATAATAGATCGTACTTAAAAGACTAGTAAGTACGAGACGCCAATGTCGAACGTTGTTGGATGTACTCGACCAGTCACCGTTTAGCGTGGCGTTTTGTATTTTGAGGGAGAAGAAGGAATCAAGTTACACTTGGACGCTACAACAAGTGAAGGAAATATTTTGAGGTGATAATATTCTTGGATTTATGTGACAGATAACGAAGTCGTGTTGATGAAAACAATTGAGAAAGTATTCGTGTTATCATATAATCTTCTTCGAGGTATAATATGATGAATATGTGCTAGACTCGAATTTTACCACCAAAGAAAATAGCATATGATGAGATTAAAAATCTACCGGAAGATATGTACCGAAAGAGGAATTTGATAAAAATAAAGTTAGAGCGTTGCTCGTTCGAACTCACAAGTGTTGCTATCTCAAGCTTGTTGTCAAATTTAGTTGTCAAAACTATATCTTGATTTCTAGTCTACAATTAGTTAAGTCTCTGACTAGGATAGAAATGTAGTTGAGAAACAGAGGATCACGGCAGTCATCTGTGTGTTCTACCATTTGAAGGTGAAGATCAACCGAAGATTTTGGAGAACTTCATCAACAAAAGGTAAGTGAAGACTGAACCACCTATTTTTCAAGTTATATTCACTTTTCTATCATTGAGACAATGTCGCATAACAAATTAGACTATTATGCATAG
This sequence comes from Papaver atlanticum, assembly GCA_023531105.1. Classification (NCBI taxonomy): domain Eukaryota; kingdom Viridiplantae; phylum Streptophyta; class Magnoliopsida; order Ranunculales; family Papaveraceae; genus Papaver; species Papaver atlanticum. The sequence continues at coordinate 484,344 of JAJJMB010007966.1, read as the reverse complement.
ACAAGAATTTCGAGTCAAGTTTATCTTGGTAATTAGGTCTCGAAATATAATGACCAAGCTTAATGAACATTTGTTCATACTTGATGAATTTCGGTTAAGAATAATTTATTATTCGGAATCAAAATCATGATTCAAGTTTTATCATTCGAAAATAGCTCGGAACAGTGATTTGTGTCGTTGATGTTATTCGGGAATGTTTCGAATTGATTTAGAGAGAAATATGGAACTACTACAGATTCAGATACAAGAAAGTGTTATCAGTCTTACAAACTGGGAAAACTTTTATAATTTTGAACCCGTATTACATGTACTCGTACACGTAGCAGAGTAGCTATATATCAACTTACAGATTTATGGTACGCATATTATTATGTGTATCATATGAAAAATCTGTTTAACTCGTGAACCGGATCGGTATGCATACGAATATGCAAACCATTTTGGAACTGAGGTTACGGAACCAGGATTGGTATCCAAACTGGTACGAAAACTAAAATAGGTTTGTGTTCCCGAACTCGGCTGTGTATCCAAACCAGTACGCAAACCAAATTAGTTATGTGAACTCCGGAACCTGTGATAGTCTTAAGGTTTCCAAACCGGTACGCAAACCTAAATAGTTCTGTTAACTCCGAAACTGGGTTTGGTTAAATGTTTACAAACTAGTACATGTACTGTGACTAAACCGACTCACCAATGACAACGGTATTTGTATCTTATACACCTACTAACCATGTCGATTATATTTTCAAGTGTGATTAAATTATTTCTACGAGATAATTAGCATTTGATTAATTCTCTAAAAACACTCGACTTGTTTGATCACATGATTGTGACTCAGAGTTAATGTCTTATGTGTTCATGAAAATGAATATTAAGCTTTTAAGTTCAAATCGGATAGTTTCGGCTAACCATGTTGAACATAGTCTTTGTACACGGTTCGGTTACGGTTTCACCTAACCAGAGTGTATATCTTGCTTATGAAAATCACATTCAAAGATTCATCTAACGGTGGATATTGTTTGCTTGGTTCCAAAGTTATCTTAGCTTAAACCTAAAGCAACATATGCTTTGAATGTCAATAAAAGAGGAACTTCAGGAAACTGGGATCTTTGAATCCCGATACTACTTTTTGGTATGTCCTAGTTGTATATAGAGTCGTCCTCTTCCTAACCCTTTTAGGGTTTAGCGACTACAAAGACTTCACAGGGATTCGTGAAGCCAGGTCCAGTTATTTTTCCTTGATAACTTGCGTATCCTAATCTTGATCGATTGTTGAGCTAATCACTTGATAAAGATAGATAGAAATCATCAAAGTTCTCTTCATCTCAAACTTTGTTGATTCCACATGTTTTATACTTGTGAGGTGAATAATAATCTAGGCTGCACTTCGGGTTGCATAAGTCCGGATTTTGAGGTTAGCTAGACTTTTTCTATTGCTATTGATTTCAATCCCTTTGATCAAACTATTTGATTGTAAAAGGAAATCATATATATAGGATTAATATGTGGGAGGCAGATTGGTTCAAAGTCTTCAATGGAGTTGAAGCAACTCTTAGTTGGTGTGACGTCAGCTAAAGGAATCAATTGCGCGGAGTCCTGATGGGATTCAAGAGGCATAAGGAGCGCGACCGTACCTTAATCGGTGGGATACCTTTTAGGGTTCAACAACATTCCAGTCCGAAGTTAATTGGTAGTAGGCTAGTGTCTGTAGCGGCTTAATACAGTTTGGTGTTCAATCTGGACTAGGTCCCGGGGGTTTTCTGTATTTGCGGTTTCCTCGTTAACAAAACTTATGGTGTCTGTGTTATTTATTTTTTCGCATTATATTGTTTATCTTTATAATTGAAATATCACAGGTTGTGCGTTGATTAATCATAGTACATATATCCGACCGAGTTTGTTGGACACGACTTGATTGATTCTTGGACATTGGTCTTTGGTATCATCCAAGTTATCTTTTTTTGATTAGGTTCACGGATTTGTTTCTGTAAATGTTATAATCACAAGAGAGAGAGATATAACTCTAGATATTATTCCTTGATTGAGTTTAACTCTCGGAGTTGTATTGAGTTTGTCCATACAGATTGCCTAAGAAAAAAGAGGTGGTGTATTTTGGTACCCCCGTTTTTTTTTTAAATACGAAGTAAATGAAGCTAAATGGGTTAGTTTCTCAGTTGGATGAGACTTATTAACTTGATCTTTTACCTAGGATGATTCTAATCCAAATCTTGCGATGTTGATCAAACATTGGACTATCCCCTATATGTACCGTATTTTATTGACCAATACTCGGAACCGCACAAAGAGAGGTTTGTTTACGCATTTACCAACCACCATAAATATTTGGCCAATCAAGCTCGAAAATTTTGGTAGAGTTGACTCACCATCGGTTGATGAAGAATATTTTTGGATGTTTTCAAAATTTTGCAACCGTGTTTGATGTTATGGAAAATTACTTCATTAACGACATTAATAACATCAAAGTAAAGTTCCAAAAAAGCTAAATCTTCAAGATTATTAAATGGGTCGATGAACCGCTTCTCAAGCAAATCCATTATAACATGTCTCATGCGTGTATTAAGAATTTCTCCGTAGAAGTGAAGTTTATTAAGGATTAGGGAACTAAGCTTTCTATGGGATCCCTTGTCGCCATATGATAGTTGACTGTGAATATTGTGTGATTCCTTCAGGTGGTATTGATTCATTTTTGGAAACAATTAAGTTTTACCCCTCCTCCTACGGAAGTGCCTAACGAAGACTTTGGGGATACTGAACTTATAAAAACTGTATTCAAGATGTACCCAACATGAACAAACTCCAACAACAACTATTTTGGAATGACATGAGGACAATCCTTTTTCTACACCTTTTCAGATAATGTTTAAGAACCAAAAAAAGGCAAGCCCAAAGGTCGTCCAAGCAACAAACAAACAAAAAATTAATAAATAAATAAACGCAAAGGCATTTTCTATGAAACACGCTAACATCAACGTCAATCATAGAGATCCTTCATCCACGAGTATATTGTGGCGATGTACGTGAAGTAATCAAAGAAACAGGGTCGGAGTAGTGAGTAAACATGTGAACCAAGTGGAGGAGATATGAAGAAAAAAGGTTCAATGTTTCCATCACCACCAAGCCAACCAACTTCATCGCCACCAAGCCAACAAACTCCATGATACATGAAGCTAAAGGCTGCTATGTTTCCCAACCAACAAAAGAGTCAAGTGATCGATGATAAACCAATATTTGTTATAAAATTTTCTCAGAAGTTCCACCTCAATTCATTCATGAGTACTTCATATCTAGCGACGACGTCCCTCTAGATGGTAATTGTGGTTTTCACGTTGCGGTTGGATAGCTAGGACCCTTTATAAATCGTGTAAAGGAATACAATGGGTATAAATCACTTATTTGAGGAAAAGGATATTGACGCAACTATGGGATCCCGACATTTACAATAGAGTGGTGATATGGACGGGTTGTGGGTTGAACGAGGAGTTTGTTAAATTTCAGCATCGTCTATACGGGGGGAAATCTTATTACAAGGGCTCATTGGATGCAAATGTCGATATGTTGGCACTTAATATCCTCTGCATTCAACTTTGTGGTTCATCATTTATCAAAAGGTTATAGTGCTACATTCACCCCAAAAATAAGCATATGTGTCGACCAACTTTAACATAGAAGATTGGTGATTTCCTTGGTTAGAATCCGCTTATTCAATGGCTCCGGTGTGCAAAATTTACTATTGGGGAGAATTTTACCTCGACTTAATGAAGATTTGGTATACTTTGTATGAGAAAAACATGGCGATGTGGAGTGCTTTAAAAATATCGAAGGAAATAACATATTCCAAACCAATTGTTTTCGAGTAAATGACATATATAATTAAATGTGCTTTGGAGGTCATATTATGAATAAATATAGATTTTTTTTAATTGTATTAGTCTTTAGGAACAATTTTGTTTTTTGCAGAACCTTAAGTTTGGCCCGTAAGTCTCTTTCCGATCTTCCAACTTTTAATAACATTTTTTTTTTGAAGTTTCAGAGTATGTTCGGCTAGAAGGACAACTTATCTGGTAGCCAAACTTGAGAAACTTTTACTAGAATTTATTTTGTCAGCGGTTCTTCTAGGAGACAAAACTTAGCAGGCAGCCGAACTTGACCAACATTAACCAGGATTTAGGTTGTCACGGGTTCGACTAAGAGAAGTAATTTTGCAAGCACCGAACCTAGAAACTTTTTTTCAGGACCAATATTGTCAGAGGTTCATCTAGAACCATAAAATTTACAAGTATGCGAACTTGACAAACTTTTACCAAGCTTTATGTTGTTAGAGGTTTGTCCAGGAGGGTTAATTTCATAGGTAGACGGACCTAGATAGCACACACTTTTGGTTGTCTTTGGATTGTGTTGGGTTTGGCTAGATCGTAATTATCCAATTTTTGTCGAATCTACCACTACCGACAATTATTGGACTTCAAAACAACAAAAACCAAATAATCTTGGTTGACAAGGATTTAAATAACATACCAAGTTCAGCATATTACTAATACTGAATTATAAAGCTACAAAAATTATGACCAATGTTGCTACTAAGATTCAACTAGAAGATAGAAACCAAATACGTATTTTACTACTACCACTCAATTAATAATTTTCAACATCCTCAATGTCCGAAATGGATAACGAAAAACTCCTTAAGGATGTGGAAATGGCTTCGAATTTGAAATTCTTTCTTTTTAATCTTCACCATTCCTCTCAAGATCTCACTACAACTTCAGTGGTAGTTTCACTCCTAAGTCAATATCGATGCACAATACGAACTAAAGATATAAATTTTTGATCTCGTTTCTTATTTTTCCAAATAGACAAAATAACGATTCAGGATCATGGTTATGAGGTTACCGGTGTCAGTACAAAAGTTTTCATGAATTTCAACCTAATAACTCTGGATGAATAAACTATCTTGCCATCGTTCTTTACCTCTTTTTGGATAGTACACTATATAGTTTTGCAAATAAATAAATATTTATCTAAAGTAATTTAGGATCATGAACTGACATTTTTAGGATATGTGATTTTTAAATGTGAATTAATAAATTGGTATGTATTAAATAGAGGTGTATAAGGGCTATATTTAAAAATATATATATATAACTGTCTCTCAACAAATATGTAAAACAGGTAGATTTTTTGAAGTTACATAGTAAAGTTCGGCTAGAATAACTTTAAAGTGAATATATCCAAACCTTACAACTCAGACGATGGAATTTGTTATTTTCCAAGTTCGGCTACCTGCATATTATCTATTCCTAGCCGAATTATACTTTGTAACTTCAAAATTGGATTTGTGTAAGTTTAGCTAGATTGATATTATTTATTCCTAGCCGAACTATTTACTTAGTTAGAGTTATTGGACATTCATCAGCTGCATATTAGTTACATCAAATAACAATACTCATTTAATTATAAAGTCACATGGTTACATTTTTAAATTTTATCAAACTCTTAATTAAGAACTTAGATCCAACTCACTTAATACAATGAATCTTTCTGGATATCTCTTTAATGGATCTTGGAGCATATCTCTTCAAAAACATATAACAAGCCTCGTGCTCGAATGTTCCTCCATGTCGTATCCCCCAAAGGCTTTGAATTCTAACTTTGTGAAATAAAATGAATTGACAAGTTAGTATTCAAATAAAAAATGACTTTTTTGCAAAATAAACCCGTAAGGATACTCACTTTCTCTTCAGGAATAGCTTTGCAATTAAGCGATATCATTGCAGAGCAATCATTCCAAATCATTGTAGAGTTATTTCATATCGAAATTGAAATTTTAGTAGGTTTGACTAGATATATATTGTCTTCACCTATCCAAACCTAAACTTTTACTTAGATAGAATTATTGGAAATTAATTCAACTGTAATGAAAAGGATTTAACATAAGCATAAAAGTTCAATGCAAACCAAAGTACGAAATCCTTTAACTAAAACTAAGAGACCGTAACCATCAAAATATACAACAAACCTAACATACGAAATGCATAACTAAAGTGTAGCTCAAGCTTCAAGCATCAATATATACTAAAATAACACCTTGAAAAGAGATTTTTATTTCAAATATTCCATCACGGCGACCACTATGATGAACTATTTTACAACGTCTTGGACCACGAGCTTGTTCTTCAACTTCCTCGTCGGTTTGGGCATCATCTCTGGTTGGTTCTATCGTAGTAGCAATAGCTCCACTTGAACCTTCGCCTAGTTTTCGACTCATCCTTGTACTGGATTGTCTCCATATCTGTGTGTGATAGTTCTTTATTTCCGCTAGAAGTAAAAGTCGGTTTGCTCCTCTGTCGACATCGGATCTACATTGCGGATTTTGGTCATTATTTTCTTTGAGATTTTCTTACCCAGAGAAAATAATATGCAGCTGAAAGCAAATTAACCTATTTTCAATTAACCCGAAAAATATGCTATTTTATTTCATACTTTATAACAACTTGAAAAGCACAAAAGAAAGCGAATATCTTGCCATAAGAAGGCATCTCCTCGTGTTCAACTCACTTATTTTAGCCCTCTTCTCCTTCTCCCTTTTCTTCGTCTATCTCAGCACGAGCTTGACTTTCTCTATTTATTACAGGATGAGCAATACCTTGATACTATTCCATGTACCATTCTACAGTGGCAGTTGGGTTATCCTACAAAGTTATACATTTTGTAACCTCAAAAGGTAGTTTTCAATATTGTCCCAGTGATCTATTGTTGGAGTTGGGTAATGCTCTGGCTTAAATAAAATCTCGGTGTTATTTGTGACCTTTTCCACAAAACAAAAGTTTTTGTTCTCGATAGTTGGTATATTTTGGACACAGTGAACTGGTCATAATACTCTCCAACAATTGTAGATAAAGTAACCGCCAGGATAAATAAGTGGTCCATATATAGTAACCCGAGAATGAGAGAACTCATGCAGCTCGTCTTCATCTAATTTAAAAAAGTTAAGGTGAAAATTTACTTATTTAACATGCACATTATCAAAATCCTCCCTCAACTTTGTCAATTGATCTTTTAGACTTCTTTTGCACATGTTTATAAAAGTATTTTCCTACCCTTGGTTGCTCATAAACCCAACCTTCGTTTTCTGAAGTCGAGTTCAATGCATAGAAGTGGCCATACACCTTCACTTATGCGAACGAGATTAAGAAATGTTCGACAAGCAAAAAATATAATTACCTCGGTCGAATATTACTCTGCGGTTTATTATTTTACTCATGAACTAAAAAGTTCGGCTACCTATGACATGTTTGGCTAAATATAATTTTTTTTTATCAACCGATTATTACTCTGTTAACCAGCATTTGTTAAAATTGAAAGGTTAGGCTAGGACACATGTATATTTGTTTTTTTTTTTTACTGAAACCTTACACAAAATTAATGGTTAATGTTGAAGGTTACCTGAAAGAGAGTATAATAGCCCCCAATTTTTGAAGTATTAGTCCTATGACCTTTCATAAGTTAAATTGGACTATTAGTCCTAGAATATTTCCTAAGTTGGTCTTGAAGTTTTGCAAGCACTGAAATTCCCCAAGAGTAGTTATCGATGGTATCGAGGTCGTTCGAAAGCTGAAGATCTAGAAGGAAAATAAAGCTACCTAGATGATACAACAAGTAAGCGGTCACGTGGTGCTTATTCTTATCCTCGTCCATCACCAACGCAATTTTCTCTACTATATTTCTTGTCCTCCAAACTCTCTTCAAAACTACGAACTCGAACTGCCCACCTTCTCCAAGTCCTTTCCTTGTTTATCATGGATCATATGTTCCAACCAGGTTCTTGGTTCTCTAGCAGCGCGTCTGACCTAAAAATTTGTCCTTGCTTTGTTCCATCCTAACATATTTTAAGAAAATACTTCAAGATTTTGAAAACTCATCTGGTGAACATATTTTCTATCCACTCTTAGGGCCTTGATTCTCGACACGTCATTAGGAATGATTGCCATCTCGCCAAATAGGAGATGCATGGTTTCTATTTTTGGATAATGTCTCTCAGAGAATGCGGATACAGTTAGAATGTTGTAGATGTTATGTATAACATACCATAATAAATATTGTTTAACTTTCTCCACCACTTCACCACCCTCCTCCATGACATCCCATCCAACCGTTTTTTGGGGTTTCAAGAGTCGAACCACATTGTCATGATCCAACAAAAGAAACATCATATTATTAAATTATTACCATAAGTATATATCTATGTATATTTAAGATTCAATACCTTTGTTGCAAAAATTTTGGCATCCTATGAGTGTTTGTAGCCGAACAACACTTTTGCTCCATATCTTGGTGTACTACAAGTTGGGTTATGTTGAGGTAACACACATGCTTCAATAAGGAATACGTGAATATCTAACACAAGGCTTATTAGGCTTCTTATTCTCGTTAACAAGAACAATAACAATGTTTTGTTTTTGTTGTCATCGTTGTCGTTCTTATTTTTCTTCTTCTTCTTCATGGATTATATCCTCAACGATTTCTTGGTGGAAATTATGAATTACATCCTTCACATTCTCTTAGTATTTTATGGTGAAGGGTGAGAGTTCTAGAATCTTCCACTACTGTTTTCTTAGCTTTTTTGTACTCGCCACTAAGGAGAAAAACCAATATATAACTTACCATGTATCCAAGTTTGTCTAACAAGATAGAATTTCTGTTATGACAAGTAAAATCTCGGGTAGCTAAAAATTGAAGTTCGGCTAAGAATGATGTAAATGAGAGACACGGATAGAGGTTCGGCTAGTAAGAAAAAAATCGACTTAACCAAACTCAATAAATCATATTATATATAAAATAGATTCGGTTAAGAACAAATTATTTTCTTCCTAGCCAAACTGTTCTTCGTGTTCTTCATATTTAAAAGTTTGGATTGAAAAACTAGTGTTTTTCAGAAATCTTCAAATCGAACATCACTCTGCAACTTCCAATTTTACCTTATTTTTATGATTACTACTCAAATTTGTCAATCAAAAACGAATTTGAAGTAATGGGTTTGTAGAAAATACATTCGAATGTACATATTGAGAAAATCAAGATTCCCTTATCCTTGTTCTTCAACTTGTCATTGATTTGGTTGATTAGCGGCCGCTAAAATCCATGGATTCGTTAACATAATCATAGTAGTTTTTTTATGCCGGCCCATTCATGGACAAGATCAATCGACGATGAAAAAGTTATGAATCGGCGATTAATCAACAGTGAGGAACGATTATAGAAGTGGAAGAGGGAAGAAGAGGAGAATAGAATAAATTGTTTTTATCAATGAATTGGAATTTTAATTAGATTTACAGGATTATGTTTAGGTGGTTATTGGTTTTGTTTTGGATTAAATTGGGTTAACTTAATTAAGGGGTAACTTAGTCATTCCCTGCAGTTAGGACATCCCTTAGCTTTGTAGTACAGATGACCTAAGCATATCATGGTCCCCTAAAAATTGGGTTGTTACCGAATATATATATATATATATATATGCGCCAGAAATACCCTTAAAGACAAAAAATAATAATTGCGCTTTAACTTTTTCTATCTTGGCAAGCCTATATTCCTAGATCTTCAAGTGCTTTATCATCTTCTACCTTGTCAAGCCTATTTCTCTTTGCATCGTGTCAATTTTTCCATGTTTGTTTCGCTTTTTCTTGAACTAGTTGTGCACTTGCAATTGAAGGTATGGATTTTTACTTTTTTACACGAACAACATGTTCTTTCTCTTCAAATTTTTCTTTTAACCTCCCATAATTTTGAACAAGATCCAAAAATGAACACTCCGTAGCTTTAGTATTTTGCTTCCGGTCTCTGTGACTGTCACTCTTATATGCAGATAAGAGTTTCTCTTTTTGAGTGATCTTTTCTTCTTAGAGACCAAATACATACTTACGGCGTCATGTATTTCTCCATTTTCTTTTTCATGTGCTAAGGAGGCATAATTCCTTATTTCCAAATTTGTTTCCTAATTTGTTTATATTCAATGAGGCGCTTATACTTTTCACGATGTGCCCTTTTATCCGTTCTTACATTTTTGTTGGTGGAGAAAACCTCACGTGTTTATTATTAGATGGTTTTGTCACCACTCTTTTGCTATTCTGAGGGCGTCTCTTTCTCAAACGTTTTTTACTTCATTACTAATATCTTTTACACAATAAAGGCTAAGCGCACAATACATGAAATCCCCACTAAAAATGGTGGTACTATTGTAATATCAAAAGTTCATTACATTCTGTAATCGGTTCATCTTCTTCTACCCGACCAGCAACCATCTTTAACAACACACATATAACATATACTTTCTGGCTCGAGAGAAGCATTAAAACAATAAGTCATGAATCCCTATATCTCGACTATATGCTGAGTCGAACCCATTTTTCCATTCGGCGCTGAAGCGTCAACGAACATAAGCTCTTCCAGGTGCACAGATAAATCAACATGGGTTTCAAGAAGGCTTCTCTTGTATGTAGCCAATACATTTATTATATATAACCCATATATAAAATAAATGATTAAAGTAATCAAACGAACTTTTATAATTATTCCATATAACCCACAAAATATACACACTTAGTTGGTTTGAGCAAATGACTCAAAGTCCTTGTGTCAGTGGTTCAAATACACTTCTAAGGAACATGCGAGACAGATTTCCTCCAGTTCCTGCAGGGTGAGAGACGAGGTGCAACAATTATTATATATATCCCCAAATAATTCAATCAACCTTAATTATTCATGATTGAGAAAAAAATAATCTTAAAGGATAACTTTTTCATAGACTATGTTTATCATAAAATAAATTTTATTATAGATCATGTTTATGGAAGTTTAATTTAGAAGATCGAGTTTAAGAAATTAATCAAAATCTTAGTTAATTCAGCTTTGATGTGTTGATGTGGAGATTTTTTAAAGGATAATTAGAAGTATTTAAAAATAAAATTCAACCTGGATCAAAGAAAAAGTCTATATTTAGTTCGTTTTGGGGGGGAAAGTAAGAGTTAGGGTTTTTAGTTGGTCAATTTAAGAGACTAGTGAGAGAAAAATTCAAATCAATTTGATATACTAATTTAGTTTGGATTTTTTTTTAAAGGTTTATTTTGATTTTTGGGAAAATAATTTAAGTTAGGTTGTTAATAAATAATTAAGACTTATTTGATTTTTCATTTTAACTTAAACTTTTTGGGTTATAAATAACAATTGTGTGGGCTACACATAAGAGAAGACTTGGGCTACACATAAGAGAAGACTTCAAGAATTGGTCTTATAGTTCTAGATTTTGCATAACCACACTTTAACCATTTTCCCGGAACTTAGGTACTCAACCCACACGGTAGGTTCTCTCCCATTTATTACATCTAATCCCATTGAATTCAAATCAATCGAGGCAAATGACATAAATGAATTGATATCAATTGTCATATAACTATTACCGATATCAAATTCCACAGCAAAGAACTTTTCCTTTCTCTTATTGTACTTTAAGAGACCGTTACCAACTCCTAATACAGATAGGTTTGAAGTAAGCAAGAGGCTTAAAACATCACCATACATTGAAAGAAGTAAATGATTAAGATGGTGATGGAGTGATAAACAGCGTAGAAAAGGTTCTGAATGAAGAAGTTTATAAATACTCATGGTCAGGGAATATGAAGGTAACTGTGAAGATGAAGAAAAATAAGTAACTAGCTCATGCCATTATCTTGAAAATAAGTATCACCAAAAAAAGTATGGTTACTTATAGAAACATTGGATACATAATGAATTGAAAAATTCAATATCCAGAAAATAAAAATTCATAAACACAAGAACCAATTTAAAGAACACATTAAGTATTAAGAATAAAATTTGCAAAAACGTAAAAGATTTCTTGATATTTTATGGCTTCAACAAGCATACCCTTCTTCTTGTAATGCCAATATTTCTTGAATTTTAGTAAGAATTCTTCTTACTGGATAACCATCTTATTGTAAGGTTAAGAAGGTAATATTTTACACAGAGCTGGTGAGAGAAAGAGAGAACAGAAGTTTGAGAGAAAGTGAAAGGAGGGAGAGGGATAGAAGGAGTAAGGAGAAAATGAAAATAAGGGAGAAAAAAGAAAAACAAGTACTCGGAATGAAAAACTAATCGTATATACGATTTGCAGCTTGTTAACGTGATAAAAACAGCAACGCTTGAACTTTGTTACTATTTTGTATATGTCATGACTACCAGTGGTGGATTTTCGTCAAACTGTTCTATACAACTTGCCGTGTAATATAAATACCCACTAACTCATGTACAATATTCATAACATAACATGAGGGAGGAGACTAACAAGTAGTTTTTTTTTTTTTTTTGTTTTTTTTTTTTCTGACTCAATGGACTCGTATAAATCTTTCTTATTACATCTAACTTAAAAATTATCAAATAGCAAGGTTATAAAAAAAAAAATTTTTGTTGAATCCAATCAAATATGTGCCTAACAAGTCATGTACAAAACTATACCTGACTCAATACCTTTTAGTCAGATCTCAAGTCAGATATAAGAGGAAAAACATATTAATAATCTAATTTCTGACTCGAACCGAGTCACACATCGAGTCAGATCTATACAAACAAGATATGCAAGATTGGAAACCTACGTACCAAGAATTGAGACTCAAGGTCAGATGTCGAAGACTCGAACCAGATGTGGAATACCCAGATCATAAGTTGTCAAATATGACAAAGATACAAATATAGACGCGGAAGACCTGAGTCCAACGTCGGGAGATGAGAAGAACCTAAAAGCTGCCAGGTGAGTTAAGACTTGGAAAACGAGATAGTTATAACGAATAGTTCTCATAGGTGCGAACAAGTGGAAGGCACGCAAAATAATTGGTTCATAGCCGTCACGTGCTAACTTAATATGAAAATCATTTACATGTAATCCCCATCTAGAATACAAAACAAAGCTTGGCTAAGTTAGGCTGGATAAAGAGCGGCCGAGATTTGTCTAGGAGGGATAAATATACGGTTGTGGTTTTTTAAACTAACCATTATAAATACTTTATTAATTAGTGTCCTATTAATTGCTCATGATGAATGATTAATTAAATTTTTTCATTTAATGAATCTAATAAATACATATTTTTATTAATAAATATAAGTTTATTAAAAACTATATATATATTGATCGGCAAAGAATTTGGTGCTGGCGAGTTTCGAACTCAGGTAACCGGTATCATCACCCAATGACTTTACCACTGTACTACAGTGACCCCGGTTTAAAATTATATTAATAAAATTTTAATGGTGGTAGTGAAAGAAGCAGTGGGTGGTGGAAACAGTGACGAGTATTTGTGAGTAGTGGAGGTGGTAACATTAAATGTTCATTTAATGAATCTAATAAATATATATTTTTATTAATAAATAATTTTATTAAAAACTATATATATATATTGGTAAAGAATTTGGTGTTGACGAGTTTCGAACTCAGGCAACTGGTATCATCACCCAATGACTTTACCACTGTACTACAGTGACCCCGGTTAGAAATTATATTAATAATTTTTAATGGTGGTAGTGAAAGAAGCAGTGGGTGGTGGAAACAATGGCGGGTATTTGTGAGTGGTGGAGGTGGTAACATTACTGGTGGTGGAAAAAATAGTGGGTGTGGCTGGTTTTTACGTACGGTGGTGGATGTTAGTGAATAGTAGTGGACAATAATAGTTTTGTGTCTTTACAAAATGGGCAACATTTTATAATGATAGATGTAGTTGGTTGTTTTTAGCACAACTGGTAAGCACAAAACATAAATATTTTGAGGAGGATACTAAATCATATAAGACAATATGATCATGACGGTTGGATCAACCAAATGGGATCCCAGCTATTTATGGTACCCGATCGAATAAATCACGGCTTTTAGTATTAAAATAAAATTGATTACATTTCCAGAATACAAAACAAAGTTTGGACAAGTTAGACTAGATAAAGAGCGATCAATTTATACTTGCAGAACATAAATATACCGCTATAAATGATCACGTTTAATTAAAATTTAATAATAAATGTTCAATTGATATTTCATAATAAATGTTTCTTTAATTAATCAAATGAATATATTTTTGTTGATACATAATAAATTTATTTGATATTAACCATATCAGTAAGCATTAATGGTGGTTGTGATGGTGGGCAGTGGTGGGGATAATGGTGGTGGGTATTGGTGATATTTGTGGAGTGGTGACGATAATGTGGTGGTGGAAGAAGTAGTGGTAGTCGGGTGAGAAAAGGGGTCCTAAGATAGGTAAATTAAGCACTAATGGTGGTTTTGATGGTGGATGGTGGGTATTGGTGAGACTGGTGAGACTGGTGGAGTGGTGACAATAATATGGTGGTGGAAGTAGTAGTAGTAGTAGTAGGGTGAGAAAAGGTGTCCTAAGATAGGTAAATTATGTAGTCACCCTTGGTTAATTTTTCTTTGTTTTCTTTTAATTTGATTTTAGTTTTCAAATTACTTTTTTTATTATTTTTCAAAATTAAAACAATTTTTAAAGGCCAGATTTTTCCAGAAAAGAAGATGTTGTGATTTTAAGATTTGCCGAGTGGCAGGAAGAAAAATGAAACTTATAAAAAATTTGACCAAACACAAGGCTACACGCGAATTAATTGTAATCGGTTCAGTTTCTCACATCTCTCTTTATTCCCCTTTTTTGTCATGGTTTCTGTTTCTGTCATTATTTCTCCCTTACTTCATGGGATTATGCAAGGCTACGCGTGAATTAATTGTAATCGATTCAGTTTCTCACATCTCTCTTTATTCCCCATATTTGTCATGATTTCTGTTTTTGTCATTTCTCCCCAACTTCGTGTAATTATGCATGCTTGAGAAATAGTTCATGATAATAGGTAAAGAGACAAGAAAAGAAATGGATCAAGAATTAAATATTATTATAAATTTTAGGAAAATGAATAAACACAAATCTATGTAAATTGGGAACCCAACAATTTATATCAAAGTGAAAAATTAAATTATAATGCTAACAAATTTTGCAAGATTAATCTAATTGATTTTAAAGTAATTTTAGGTGTTTTTTTGTTTTGTTACAAGTTTGGTGAATGACCTTGATATTTTTTGAAGTAGTGAACGAAGTAATGTTCTACTACCCATAGGATTTGGTCTAACGATTAACTATGTTTGTCCAAAAGGGTTGTATGACTTACATACACAATATTAAAAGATTCGAGGATAAGGACATGTTTATTAACCAACTCCTCAAAACATTTAGACCTGGATCGATCGGTTCGATTCTTCTCAGACAATTACCACACGTATGAATAGATGGATACATTTGAAACACATATCCTTGCCCGTGCCGTTATGACACGGGTTGAGACCTAGTGTTCATACAATGTATATATAAATAGCCAGAAAGGTTTATGATGTAAACAAGAACATTTAATTAATATAAATCATACTTCAGACATTTCTCTCTCCTCTCTGATTATCTTCTAACCACTTAAAAGGTAATTAGAAACCCTGACTTTACATCACCGAAAATCTGACCAGAGATCAAAAATTACAGTGGAAACCAAGATTGTATTCCCAAATCAAGCACTACGATCATCAAATTATGAAGGTATGCTTATCGGTAGAGTTGACGCATCTTCAAAGGTTAATTTATCAAGGAAACGGCTCAGTCTGAAATTTAACCCATATAAATCTGTAATATAAACTTTTAATATATATGTGGAAAAAATGGTTGCTCGTCAATGTTCACTGATAATGATTGTCCCGTAGACTTGATGTTATACTCAATTACCTTGCACATATGGAGTGCAAAATAAAGAGAATTCACGTAAAACACTTTTAAAAATTAAGTAGTTCTGACAACAAAAATGAATTCTGGATGAAACTCCCTAAACAATTTATCCGCCAACTCCTTAACAAATGTGGACAAGATTGATGATTGAACCATGAGGATTTTCACCATAGATATATATTTCCTTATTTATTTAACCAATTGATTTTTAAGTAATAATCCGTAGGTGTTTCAACAAGAGCGGTATGTGAGAAATTCAAAACCATCATCTATAGTGCACGAAGATTCATACAAAAGTCTTACCCGAGAATAATAATTTCTGATGTTTTTAGGTAAGATATTAATATTCAGAATAAGATAAACCTTGATTGATTCCTAACCTGTTTCTCGTCTGGCTTTAACAACGACACTAAGTTTTCAAGAAAATAAAATAACCAAAACTCTTGGCAATAATTCATAGCTTTATTCCCATCATCTCCAGAAATTATACTCATAAAATCTTTAACCCGTGCTATAATAATTCTTGAAGACAATTTATCACTCTCATCACGTCTTCATAACCGATGTATAAAGGATATCAACTTTTTTAACAACTCGGTTTTCACTAACACGCTAAGACTGTTTCTTCTTCTGTTAGTGTATTGTGATGATTCCATGGGTTGTAAATAAGTAGACCAATGTTGAAACTTGAACAAGAGATTCAGACGAATAACTAAACTTTCACCTATAAAATTTGCTAAAGCATTTTGAAAGCTAATGTTTTTCATGTTTAAGAAAGTTCAAAACTTTATTGTACTGGCAAAAGTTTACTCCTAAAATAAATTTTAGGAGTCTACTTTCATTACTTATAAACTTGTACATCCAAATTAGATTTTATTCTTTTGGCATGTATTGAAGGTGGAGCATTTCTTATTCTATAGTGATTAGGAATTAGGACTTCGCCTCTAAAAAAAAAAGTAAATAGGGCCTAGTAATTGTGAAGATTTCAACTTGGCATGGAGGCTAATAGGGGTATCGATTCTCGTGAGTGTAAGCAAAAATCTACATAAGGCAAAAAAATTATAACCTGTTGATTGGTAAATCCCTAAGAAAATTAGTATCCATATTATCAATGTTATAACTTGGGAGTTTCCCATTAAAATCGTACATCGCTTGTCATCAGTGTAGCACCAACCTTACATGATTTCAAAGCTAACCTTCCCAACAAATCTTCCTTCTACCTTTACTGAGCATGTTTTCATTGATAAAACGACACTTCTTTCAAATAATGATAATAATTGGAAATGGTGTATGATAGGTCATGTGTGCAGTGAAACTTTGGTCCCTACAGCTTCAGTTAGAAATTATATATGTTCTCAGTGGCTTTTAGTTCAAACACCTACATTAACTACATTAAGTGGTGTTTAGAATAAAGTTCTCATAAGGTTCCTATATGAAGATGATTTTAACAAGTATATGAGTAACATTAATGGTATGTTTGTGGGTATCTCACCGCTCTCAAATGTTACCAGTACAGGTTGGTCAACAAATTGTCAAACCTCTTTATCGGATGAACTTATGTGACTCATTCTTTGTAATATACCAAATGAATGTACTGATTTTAAAAATTTAAGAAAACTACATTTTTAGACTTTGGAAGCTTATCAAAGCTAAGGAACCATATTGAAACCAACCACTGAAGAAGTATATATGTCTCCAAAAATCTCTGCCTAGTGGAATTTCTCTTGTTACGAAAGGAAGAATAAAACCCTTCTTTATTGAGTATAAATACTTCATGGTCCCAAGATTCTTTTGTGAATCATGTTGCATTATAGACCATAGGGATGCCCTATGCCACATGATGAAATCTAAATAAAACATGAATCAAGGTGAAGCTAGTCATTCCTCAAAATTTATCGCAAAGGAAAATAAGGTATAATAGCTATAAATTTGATATGTATAGAGCTTATGACAAATTCGAACAATCTTTTTTTTAGCAAACTCCTTAGGAAAATGGGACTGTGTGACCATTGAGTTAATTTAATAATTCAATGTCTCTCTACAGTATCTTATTATATCCTCCTAAATGGTGTTCCTACTGGTTTAAACAAACCAGAAAGAGGTCTGAGACAAGGAGATCCTCTTTCTCCCTATCTTTATATTATTTGATTTGAGGATTTGTCTGTTTATATTGGTAAACTCATTAAGACTGGGCTTATTGAAGGAATTATAGTTATTAAAAATGCCCCTGCCATTACCCACCTCTTTTTTGCTGATGATTATCTCCTATTTTCTAAAGCCACTGTCAGTGATTTCCAAAACATCAAAGATTATCTCCAAAAGTATTATTTAGCTTCTGGCCTGGTATTCGTTTTAACACGAAATTCCTGATTATGTGATGGATCAATTATCTTTGATACTAAATATCCATACTCGTGATCTAGAAAAAAAACACCTCGGCACTCCCATTAAAGCTTCAAAAATACAAGTTGATATGAGTATTCTTTAAACAGTCGATGCCAGAATTACTACCTAGTATGATAATAGCTTATTTCCCAGGCTACTAGAACCTCCCTGGTTAAGCACATTGGTAAAGCTATTTTTATTTACCAAATGGATACTTTTATTATCCTTAAGTACATCTGCAAAAAAATGGGTTCCCATCTTTGTCAATTCTGGTGGGGTGGAAATCTTGATCCTAAAGATAAGAAGCTTCATCTTTTTGGGTAGGATATCTTTTGCTCTCCAAGATCTGAAGGAGGTCTAGGCTTTACAAAAACTGAGTTGAACAACTTGGATATGCTGGATAGAAACACTTCTTGATAACCTTGATTTTCTCTTAGATCTACTTGCAGTTTCTATGGGACTTGGAGATGTCTCCACATATTAAAGATGTCATTAAGCCTTTCATCTCTTGGATTATGAGGGATTGTCAGTTTATTGACCCCTGGTGTGATAAATTGATCCCAATTTCGGGCTCTGCTAAGGAAAATTCTAGGCCCTCAAGACCCCAGTAATAAAGTTTGTTACTTCATTGATCATGAAACTAAAACCTGGAATATAAGTAGATTGATTACCTACTTTGGTAATGATTCTGTTACTATTCCCTTAAGCCAGATTTGCACTCCTGATAGGAGGGATTGGGATCTTTCAAAGAATGAAAGATTTAACTCTAAATCTTCATACTTGGGTCTTAGAGGTTCAAAAATCTTCCCCAAGTAGTAACTTTAGAAGTGCATTTGGAAATTTAGAGTTTCTTATCGTATTCAATTGCTTTTATGGATGGCTGCTATAAATGGCATTCCTGCTAAATTAGTTCTTTAATCCAGGATAGCTATGGCATCTATTGAGTATACTAGATGTTGTATTGTATTCATAATAAATCGGTGGTGCATGCTCTTGTTCTCTATCCTTTTGCTAGTCATATCTGGTTTCTGTCACCTTCTTGTATATATGCTTCACACATTAACGATAAATCCTTTTTGGATTGCATTTCTTTCCGGATCATTGACTGTGTTTTTTGTCTTCCTAAGGATTCCAAGTGTTTATTTGCGGCCATCTTGTGGTGTATTTGGAGTAGTATGAATAAAGGTATTTTTAATGCTAAGAAAGAAAACCCCGCTGCTGCCTCAGTGGAACCAAAGCTATGATAGTACCTAGAAAACTTACCATACATATTTCTCCTAACATTATTGTCGTTAGTAATGATAACACCCCTACCAACCCACCACCACCCTTTGGGTGGAAAAAATGCAATACTGATGATGCCTTTGATAAAATATCCTTATGGTGCAGGACATGTGATAAGAGATCATACAAATAAAGCCTCATTTTGTGCATCCTTGGTATTTGAAGTTACTTCTCCATCAGAAGAAGTTGTGACCCGTGTTATCTAGTCAGTCTTGAAGAAATTAGTGGAACTGAAGTTTACGCACCAATCATTAAGACTAATGCGAAGTAACTGATCGACCAATATTCAGCAGGAAAGATTGATGGTGATCAAAGAACGAATACTCTTTTGAAAGACATTTCCTTTTATAGCTCCAAACTAGTGGCCTGTAAATTTACACTTCAACCGTGTACTTGTAATGATGTTGCTGATACTTTGGCTAAGTGGCCCAAAATTAACTGATTTTTGCGTTTTGGTCAACTCCTTCGATTCGGTTCTCATCAGCCGTTCAGGCTTGGGCCACACATGAACCAGATCGAAAATCGAATAATTTTGAACCGAACCAAGACGAACCGTTGATCCAACGGTAGGTGACATTTTTAAAAAGTGAACAGTTTATCTATCGGCTCAGTTCACGGTTTGAGGTTTAAGACCGGCCGAGTCGAACTGATCAGGCCGGATAAATTCTAACCATTGATAGTTTTATCTAATCCTATCCCTCAATCTTTATAAAACCCTAAATCATAGTAGGAATTGTTCAGAATAGGACGGGCCAATTTCATATTTCTCTCTTATGGACATGCCATTTCATATTTCCCAACTAAGGAACTCTATACTGAGATGGGTTAAAAAAGAAATACTAATGACCTGTAAGTCCTTTTGGTGTCATGGACAACGGAGAGTATATCGCTTACATAAGCGAATAATGTTTCAACAGACCTGTCAACGGTTCTCGATTTCCGCAGACCTTGATCTCGGATTCCCTCTTGAAGCAGACAGGGTTGTAGAGATCGGAGGAGAAATTGATTCAATTGTGTTGACTGTTTAACATCATGGAAGATCTCAATGGGTTTGAGTTTGATCTTTGGTTTCACTTGTCTTTTTTATTATTATTTGAGTCTGATTTCTAATTGAAATTGTAAATGTTGTTTAGTTTTCTGTTTGATTTGATTATGCTAGTTCAGAACTTCATATCCATGATCAATTCGTTGTATGTGATAGTTTTGCTTGTGAAATTGAAATATAAATCAATGTTGTACTTGGATTCCGATGCGGAATGACAAATTCATGATTTTCATTTTGGTCAAACTAATTAACTAAGCTCAATTTTGATGAATTGCTAAAAACGGGTTGAAATAGGGAACCGACCCAAACCTAACCAATACCAACACATTTCAGTTACGGTTTTGAAATTAAAAACTGAGCTATATATAGTTTGGTCGACAGTTTTGGCTGAAAACCGAACCGACCGTTGCACAGCCCCAGCTCACGTAGCTCTCTAACATTTTCTGAAGGCCTACGTTCAGTGAAAAAAAAGAAAAAAAATACTGTATATGGTTACGCATGGAACTATGGAAGACACCTGGGATCCGGTAACCCCTTTAGCCGCCTTGGAAACTATGCACAGTTGCACACATTCCGAAAAGAGTTCCAAATAGATTTGAATTTTGAAAGACTCATTAGCACTCTAGCAGCAAATACCCTCACATTTAATAAGTAATACCTTCCCGCTTTGCTCCAAAAGCAGTACCAACTAATTTCTGATTCTTCACCTCGCTCTCACAATCACGGTTTCATCTTATCATACTCTTTCAAAACCTAGGGCTTCGTTTCCCTTTCCTCAAGTCCATTGTCTACGGTTCCACACTTGTCTCCCTCTCTTAGAAGAAGAAGAAGAAAAGACTAACTGCAATTTTTGACCGCTTCATTTCCCTCACCTCAACTCCATTTACACTTGTTTCCTTCTCTTTTAAGGGTTTACCTATACCTTCCTCATTTTGGAACTCATCTCAAGGTATTATTCCTCTTCTTTGATCTAATTTTTTTCTTGAATTTGATTTTTGTTTTAGTGGTTTAAATCCCTAATGTTGAATGAAATTAGCTCGCCTTCTTACTGTATTTCTGTTTTTGTTGTTGTTTTTGGTATTCTTTTAGGGGGATTTGGGTTTCTGTTACATTTCATGTTCATCCCCATGATTTTTCTCTGAATATGGGTACATTATACTGATCGTTTAGACATGAGTCGGATCAAAAGAGCTAAAAGAGAGTCCTGTTCTTCCTCATCATCGATTTATCTAGATTCTGAATATCAACACAAGTATGAAACAGTTTTTTCTGACAAGAATATGATTTCAGAGAGATTTATAGATTACGAGTCTTTCCCAAATTACCCAATTTCACAATGTTTTAGTGGAAACAATATGATTAAAAGTTTTCTTCACATTCAAGGTCCTGCTCCTCTAGTTCCGGTTCGTTTATTTTACAACCATATACATTCTTGTTCCCCAAAAGATCAATGTTTTCAGACGTTTATTGAGGGTAAAATACACAAGATTACTCCTGATGTTATTGCTGATGTTCTTGGTTTGGTAAGACCTACTGACGCTGTTCTGTATCCACCTACTAGTGAGGATGATTTGATTGTGTCAAAAGAGAAGTTCAGAAATGCTGTTTATCTGGATGAGTATCTCAACATGCCGTGTGATCAGCGTAACATTAAACTGAAGCATTTGAAACCTATCATTAGTGTGTTGGTTAGAATACGTCAGTTGAATATTCTTCCTAAAGGAAGTAATTATCAGAATACTAACTTGGAATCGGTTTACCTCTCGTTTTTACTTCTGCATGGTTATCCTGTTGATCTCTCATATGTGATTTGGCATACAATGGCTTTTATTAGTCCAGACCGCCGACTTCGGAGTGTTCCGTACGGAATCATTGTTGGTCAGTTGTTGTCTTATCTGGGTCACCCCTTTCCAGCGGACTGTCTTTGCGCTGATGTGCCTGATCCTTTAGATTTGAAATTCTTGTCTCGATTTCGTCTTCCTTGTGATCTTCAGTACATCAAGGATGGACCACTGTATGAGCCAAGCTCCACTAGTACTTCTCTGTCTTCTCCTCCTCCAGCTGCCTGCAGTGATGACCAGAAAGATCCTTCTGTAGAGCCATCTGTATCATTTGATCAAGGTCACCTTTTTAACTCTATCCAGTCCATTCAGCATACCATGGAGGTTGTTCTTTCTTATTCTGAACAGCAACATAAAGAGTTAGGACAGCAGCGTGAGATGATAGATCGTATAGCTCGTCAACAAGATTGCCTTGTTAGAGTTCAAGCACAAGAGCATGATGGACCTTCAAATGAACCTCACTCTTGTAATGTTCCTCCTCCTCCTAGTATGGATGGTGATGTAGTCGTTGATCATAGTGAGCTCCTACCTCCTAATGATTCTCCCACAGAACAGTCTGGGGAATTAGTTCGATTATCAAAATTAATCCAGTCCCTTGGAGATACCGTGGAGGTTATTCTTTCTCGTTATAGAGTTCATGCGACAGAAAATTACAGTTGATTATCTTGCTTGCCACCAAAACCACCTTGAGCAGCAATTTGTACAACAGCAAAATATGATTTCTAAAATTGCTTCCCGACAAGATCGCTTTGAGCAGCAACATGAGGAGTTTCTACAACAGCAAAAGGTGGCTGATCGTATTGCTCACCGACTGGACCACCTTGAGATGATTGATTGCATAGCTCGTCAGCAGGATTGCCTTGATAGAGATCCAGCTCTTAATCACGTTATTCCAGTTGATGGTGACAGTACGGTTCGATTTTAACCTCTTGAGGCATTCTTTTCATTTATGTTGATCATCGTGCTAATATAATTGTGTGGTATACACTTTAGCGGACTGCACACACTGCATGTTTAGATTGCTTTTTGCTTGCTATCTCCATCAATTCTGGAGTACTATGACATTGGCGTTTCTGTGCTCCTTGATCCTCTTATTGTGGTGATATCTTTTTTGTACTTCCTCAAACATTCATGACAAAATTTGTATCTTATCCATCTCGAACAGGTGAAGGTGGAAACCGTTCCGCGTTACTCAACTTTGGATCAACCAGTGGAAGCATCTCAGCTATGTCCAGTACTCCATACTCCTCATCCATATCCTCATCAGAAGAAAAATTGCGGGCAGAGGTGCTCTTGGAACATGTATGCTGCTCAGGTTTTGTTGCTTTCAGTCGACGTACATACAAAAGAAAGAATAGCTTGGTGCATTTTCTCGGTGTAGATTTCTTAAATGTTATTTGGCCTAATGTAGACTCATAGGCATGCTAATAAGTAAAAGGCTAGGCAATTGTTTACAGTTAGAGTGTTAGACCCAGAGTTTCATTTATACCTATCTGAGGTAAAACATCTTTTTTCACCACAAGTTTCCTGACTACCTGCTGCTGTGAGCTATTGATGTCCCACTGGGAAACCCTAAAACAATATAAGGTTCTTGCTGAAGGCCACAAATAGACACCACCTGATATACAACTGTTTCATTTCACCCTTTAGCCACTATTAGAAACGATAATCTTTAGAGTCACCCCAGACCACATAAGGATCATTTTCCTTGATCTACCAAACACCTTGTTATCTGGCGTTTCATCAGTGAGGACCACATTTTCCAGTTCTATGCATGCGTTAATTAGTTATTGATATGTTCGTGTTATCCTTTACATCCTGCAATTTATTTATTTTTCATCTCTAAGTTATTCAACATCTGTATATTGCAAAAAATGTAATCGCTCTCCCAGTTTTTGTATCCTCCTCCAGATAAAGCGTGAAACATTTTCAATTGTTAGGTCCTGTATGAGCAAAATGAATCTTGTTTAGTTTTAGCATGCTAAAAATGCTCAATCATTAAAAGTTTGCTACTGTCTGGGGCTCTTGTTCTCAGAAATGCATCCTTTTTGTTCACTGTATAATGTTCATGGTCTATCTTTCTCTGCAGAATTAACTGTTTCACTGTGCAACTGCAGGAAATTTGTTAGAAATGTGGCCAGTCTGATGACATGGGGACCGAGATATTAATTCCCTGCAAAATGTGTAAAGTTCCTGCCAAACACCGGTATGTTGAGATGAGAACCATTTGTTTTATGGTTTCCCCTGTCTTATCATAATAACGTCCCCACCCTTTTTTGTTGTTGCTGGAAATTTTGTGTTCTAGCTGTCTATCTTGGGTAATATTATGCTTTGATGTAATTCACTTACTCAATTTCATTTCCTATGTTCCAGCAATTGCTTAGATACAGCACCCAAATCTGATGATGAGGAACCCTACTGGTTTTGTGATGGATGCACACAGAAAAATTGCTCGAGTCTCCACAAGTTTAATTACCAACCAAACCAATGAACTATATCACATAATGTGAACGAAGAAAAGTACCACAGCAACAAAGAAAAATGAAGAAATGCCAGCTTTCTGTCTAGAGGGATGATTACCAATAGAATCCTGGTAGAGACTAACCGAAAAAATTATTTTGCTGTAGATAAATGCATGTAAAAAACTTTCTTGTCTCTGTAATATATAATCTTTTGACTACCCGAAGCATAGATATACCATGAGATGGCCTGAAATCGGCATCAAAGTCCAAAACTGGAGGCATACTGGGTTCGTCAAATTGCTTGTGTGAATTTATGTTGATCTCAACTAAGACGGGTGTATAATAAGGTAAAACCGTAAAAGGGACTTGATCCTTACCCTAACAAAGTGATCTTTCCATTTAAAGCGGAAAAAAGTTCATACTTCATTTAACGATTAATTATTAACTATAATTATAATTATATGATTTCCGGTGATTTTCCTCCGTTGTGTTAAAAGCTGAATCAAGCTCTCTTCTTAGAGCTTCTAACCCCACCAAAAATATATTGACCAATAGAAACCTCAGGATTTTTCCCACCACCAATTTTTGGTATTTTTTGACCATAAACCTTCTTTCCAAACCCCAAACAATTTTTTTCCCATTCAACGCCTCCTTTACTCTCCTCTCTTCTCCCTGTTTTTTTTCTTTCTCTAGCTGGTTCGTGGAATGAGAATTATTACTATATACCTTGATAACAGGTTAATACAATCTCCTTGCGGTTGATTCACATACTACATTGGTCCGTATGTAGTTAATTTTTTTTTTTTTCCATATTGTTGTATAGAAATTCAGGCTAGGCACGATATCTCACGGGGTAGTTTTCTCTTGCATGATTCTTTTACTTTTTCTTACACGACGGTATTTTGATTTGGTTGAGTTCTTTAGCTAAGACCTTCCCATAAGTTTGATTGTTTTGGAAGCTGGAACAACTAAATAAAAAATTTGTTTTTTGTTATTATGGATACGTCGTTTTTCAGTTTCCAAACTTACTTACATAGCTACCCATACTATTATTTATTTCATGTTCTTCTCATGGGATTATTTGCACAACATCCATCCCAGTGAATAAAAGCGCCGGTTGGATCTATGTTGCTGGATTCTGTTTGCTGCAATGATTACCTAAGCTCTATATTTGAGCTGCTTCAAAAGCAAAATAACTTGGTAAAGTAAACTGATAAGAGAAATATCCCCATAAGCTGCAAACTCTTCATCTTTTCAATGATAAACATTTGGATATTGCCGATGCAGAAAACAAGCCAGATAGTCAAACTGCTCGCCCTTTGAGCTTCTGAATCAGGTACATTCAAAATTCGTTACTTCGTGAAATTTAATTTCCTTAGGTGATCTACACCAGTACCCCAAAACTTTAGGCTGCAAACCATTTTAAGCCACCGGGAATGAAATATGACTAGAATATATTCAGCACTTCTCATTAATGCAAGTCCTTGAAAAAAATTACAAAGCCAAAGTTCATACAATTTTTCACTTTCTTTCGTCAGTGCACTTTAACTCTTCGAATGATGAATCTTATCCCGTGCAGAGCACGGGCGTACAACTAGTTAATGACTCAAACTAGACCCCCAAGTCCCAACTCCCAACTGCCAAATCTGAAATCTCTCGCTTTATAAACTATCAACCGGCCGAAGTGCAAATGCTGGTGCAAATCACTTGAGACGAATGCTGAAATTCGTCTATACTACAACAAACGATGTTTAGGAAACGTCCGGTATGATGTTGCACCGTCCGTTTCCGTTTTTAAATGTCACTGTTATGGTCAATAAGGGTCAAAATAACGGTCCAGGTCCGACTCTCTCACACGTGCACTCATACGTGTGCATACTTGTATTACCGTGTAGAAGATTCCTAGAACTGCAGCGGTAGATCAGAGAAATGGGTAGGAATTAGTCACAGAGGAAGTAAGAGAGGAAAAGAAGAAAGAAACATTCATAGTAGATGGGTACAGGTACTTATCGATTTCATTCGGCAGATCTTTTTACTTCAAATCAAACTCTGTAGAAGTCTTCGATCATGGTTGAATGTCAGCCTGGACAACCAAATTCCACTTACCCTCCGGTAATTCTACTTTCTTTTTTAATTTATGAACCCTTTTTGTTTCTGATCTTCCTCAAAATTTCAAAACCCTCTCTTTTTCATACATTACAACGCTTGTCCTGTAACAATTCAAAAAAAAAAAAAAAAAAAAAAAAAATTTTATCATTTACATTCCTGTGTTTTACCTTTTGAAAACTCTACATGTTGGGCAAATATTGTGGAGCAGGATATGATTTTTTTTTCTTTTTCATGAAAGATTATAGGAATTGATATGGGTGCTTAATTTTGATAAATTGCATTAGAGGAGTGGCCAATTTCATGTTAATTGAACATGCAAATGGGGTTTAAAGGGAGACAAAAAAGAAAATACCAAGTTGAAAAATAGACGAGAACATACATGTGAAATTGGTAATGGAGAACACTTGGTACTTAGACAAATGACTAGTAGAAGGAAAGCTAATAATTACTCTTCATTGTGAGACATTAGTCATTACACAGGAACTCCTTTTTCACTAGGTGTCGAGCCAAATTATTTCTCAAATGCAAGAAAGGTTAACCTAGAACCGTCATTTTCTTCCTCCAATTGCCGTTCTTGTCTAAGTTTCAAGTTAAATGATCTAACTTGGCTACAAATTTGTTACAAAAAAAATTCAGTGGTGACCTGTAGAATTGTGTGAGGGTCTACACCACTAACTATTTCAGTTTTTTACTGTAGGTTGAAGTTTGTCAAAAGTGTGGTGTCACAGGTTATGCCAATCTTCTAATATACTGCGATGTGTGCCGTGTTTCTGCTGAGCACCTGTACGTTCAGCTTTTATTTTCCTTCTGCTTAGAGTCTAGAAGTTTAATTAGACTATCTTGATCTTTTTATTTTTTTCTTTGATGAAAAGACAATATTTTTGTTCAAAGTGTGTATGTTTGGAAATTGTGTTCTACACTCTCCAGCTATTGTTTGGATAGAGTCTCTGAGGTTACTCAGGAGGTGGTCGAGTGGTCATGTGAGCAATGTGTACCAACATATTTCTGCAACCAACTGCAACCATCCGTCATAGTTGAAGAAAGAAATGTCAAACAACTGCCAGATGAGCTCTGTGTCGGTGATGCTTCAGAGGATATTCCACCAAATCGTCCTTTGGTATCCAATGAGAATGCATATGGGCTTCCAATTACTGATCATGTGAGGAGGTACTATGTTGCTCTAATTTTATCTTTCCTTTGCATCTAGTTTTACAATTGTTCTTGTGCAAGAGTGTTGGGCTCTTATAAGGTTTTCTCTTATAATTATATTAGTGCCCCTGAACTTTATGATATTTGTAATCTTATCAATTGGGCGAATACTTTGAAGATAGTTTTCTTACTGATAACATAGTGACATTTCTGTTCCTTAGTGTGGAGAATCTCTTGCAGAAAAGTCAACTTAATCTGCAGACATCCACGGCTGAAGCAGAAGCTGCTACTTCTGATGGTAAACAATCTGCATCCTGGAAGTTGGACAAGACACTTGTCAAACAAGAGGCCCAGCAGGATGTTACTGAAAACAATATTCCTTACGAGGAAAATACTGACTTCGAAATCAAGATGAAATGTTTGAAAAATAGATTCAATAGGTTAAATAATAGATCCAATAGGTTAGAGGAGATAGAGAAGGCATATCTGGAGAAGAAATCTGAGATGTGTACACTCATTGCTAATAGAGTGGAAACTGTTGATGTTAAAGAACAAGCTATGATTGATCGGGTACAGGAGCTGAAAGACATGGCTGTTGTTGCTATTAAAGAGGCGCATAGTAAATCAAGTGAACATACTGTTGTTGTTTTTGATATACAAAAACGTGTAGAGCTTAAGCAGTTTTGCATAGAGATGGATAGCAAAGGTCTCTTGAATTACATTATGAAATATGAGAAATACATGGACGCAATACGCGAAGAAATCCCTTTGGCTTTAAAAAATGCAGCTGAGCCAGCCCTTTTCGTGCTGGATTTTCTGAAACGGTTCTACCCTTGTCACAGTCAAACTACATTATGTCCAAAAGAGGGCACAAGCGATGCAATAGAACTCATGTCCATGCGGAAATCATGTTTGATGTTAATTGAATCTCTCGCGTTGGTGCTAGGTGCTGATGATTCAGTGGACCGTATAACCAAGTGGCAAGCCAAAACAATTGCTGACAGTTGGAAATCTAGGCTGGACAGCCGTGATGCTGCTATTGGTTATAATTCGACGGATAAAGAGGCTTTTCTGAAGTTGATTACAACATTTAGAATTACTTCTGATTTTAATGACGAAGAGCTTTGTAAGC
This sequence comes from Papaver atlanticum, assembly GCA_023531105.1. Lineage (NCBI taxonomy): Eukaryota > Viridiplantae > Streptophyta > Magnoliopsida > Ranunculales > Papaveraceae > Papaver > Papaver atlanticum. The sequence continues at coordinate 455,110 of JAJJMB010007966.1, read as the reverse complement.
TTGTTCTTGCTGTTTCTCATCGCCGGCAAGCACCTAATCTCTGTCGTTCTCTTGGCCTGAAACACAGAATACCAGGTTGGTTGTTCAACATTCTTTCGCTGGTGGGGATTTCCAGTGGGGTTTCGTCGAAGCTAGACATTTTTTTTTCCTTTTTTAGTTTTAGTTTTAGCCCTGTTCATGTTATGCTTGTGTCCCTGGGGTGTGATTTAGCTCAGGCATATCCCATCATATGATGGTTGAAAGTGGGGACTTAACCTGACAACTGTGTCATTCCTTCAACTGATGGTTGGTGTATAACCCCGAACTTGTCAATCGGAGCATGCACTTAGGAGGTTCTATTATACTTACTCTAATTATCCTCCCTTGATGTTTTGGCAGGTATGATTGAAGTGTTGATCAGAAAGGGGAGACGAATTGATGCTGTCCATTTTGTGCTAGCCTTCAAGCTCACTGAGAAATACCCCCCTGTGCTTCTTTTAAAGACGTATCTGAAGGACTTGAGGAAAGATTTACTGAGTCAAATGAACAGCTCAGGAGGAGATGATAAAATTAAGGTGCTTACCCCATCTACTAACCATGACAGAAGTCAAGAACTGTTCCTTTTATTCTCCATTACTTACATATCTGCATGCACAAGTAATACTCAAACTGTGGGTACCCTGTGCATTTTAGAGCGGTTTGCATGTAAAGGAGCTTGCTGGTATAAAGACTGTGATAGAGTGCATTGAAGAGTACAAACTTCAAGCACATTATAAACTTGATCCACTTCTGAAACGTATGATTCAACTGGAGCAGTGGAAATCTAATAAGAAGAGGATGGCAGACAATGCCGTTACAAATCAACAAAGAAAAAGGGCTCGAGAAGATAATGGAATGAAATATGAGCCTAACGTACCTGCAGATTTGGGGTCCTCCCCGCTAGTTTATAACAATAGGAGTTCAGAATTACATGAGAGTTACAGATCGGAGCTATCATCCTCATATCACAGCCTTTTCTATCCTTGACTACCTAAGGAATGACTGTGTTCTGGTGGCTGACTCTGCATCCGTAACTTGGTAAGTTTCTCGTGTATGTTAGTTTGTTCCTTGGCGGTATTAATGTTGGAGACTTGTCTTATGCTGCAATGCTTTTTAGTTCCGTGTATATTGTTTGTTTGTTTTTGATCGGCGTTCCGTGTGTATTGTTGACAGGCCTTATATATGTTCTCTGCAGCATTAATTGCTGCACTTGCAACTGCAGGAAAACCCATATGTCAGAAATGTGGTGAGTCTGATGGCACGGGGACAGATTTTAGTTCACTGCAAAATGTGTAAAGTTTTTGCTAAACACCTGTGTATTGAGCTGAGAACCCTCTGGTTCTGGAAATATTATGTTGCAAAATATCTATCTTAGGTATTTTGTTTTAACTTACTTTACTCTCTCTTATTCATTTCCTTGTTCCACCAATTGTATAGAAGTACCAGAAATCTGTGATGGGGAAGTCATATGGTTTTGTGATGGATGTGTACAAAAAACTTGCTCAAGTGTCGGCAACTGAACCAAAGAACTGGTACATAATGTGAAAGAAGAATAGTGAAACAGCTGCAGAACAGAAGGAATGACAAAAAAACAGGCAAGTATGATGACTATGATCAACCATGTATGAAGGTAGAGCAACCAATTTTCGTTGTTCTCTTGTATATGTAATTAACAATACTCATCCAGGGGTTAGAAAGAAAGTCATCATTCGATCTGTACGTACAGTTTCACCCTTCTGTATTAATGTTGTAAGATTATCGTGTATCCATTGTATGATACTGTTATTGTGTCAGAGGTATAAACAGACAATGAGGTACCTTGAAACCAAAACAGCTTAAAACCAGGATCCATGGCTTAAACGCCCAGTTCAGTATTCACACAAGTGAAACTTTATGCTTATTTTTTCACAAAAAAATGGTTTTGCTAGGATTCAAAACCTGGCACTAAACATAGGATTGCCTCTGTAAACTACCACTGAACCATGTGGGTTTCTGTGATTATGGTTGTGTGTACTATATACATACCAAATTACATCATACACTCATCCAACTTATTTGCTAACCTGCTTTTCACTATAGCAATTACTCCCTTTGTCCTAAATTATTAGTCCGTAATACAAAATATACCTGAGTATGTAAAAAAAAATCATATTTGGTAATTTTATTATTTTTAAAATGTTTATAAAAAAGATAAAAACAAAAAGAATTATGGATTGATTATATAAGGAAATAATAACTTTGAAAAGCGAAAATCTAGTTTATTTCCTTTCCCTATATATACACTTGACCATGGAAAATTTCAGATTTTGTCATAAATGGTTCTGATCCTCTCTCACGTATATATATATCCCTGTTAAGTGTTAACCATCCCTAATCCACCGAAACCTCCTACGCCTGCAGATCTCTCTATTCATCTTTCTCCCAGAAGGCAACGAAATTGCAGGTACACACTTTATATCTATTTTAATCTCTCTCTATTGATCGTCTTTGATAATATCGTCGTTATGATTTTTTTGGTAAGTTTGCATATGTGTATTGTTCATTTACCAACATCATTATCCAACTACTTTGATAGATTTTTTTTTTAAAGAAAAACTTAGACTAAAGTCTAAGAAACAGTCATAGTGTCAGCAGTGCTTGTGCCAAGCCTGCTTACATTGTTCTTACAAAAAGTAGCAATATTAAGAGTATCCAAGTTTTGAAATCTATGGATAATTTTAAGGCTAGTTAACACAAAAGAAATTGGATTGATTCTTGAGTAATTGTCTTCATCATCACTTCTTAAGGCTTCATAGTGATCGAGGTTGATTCTCCCCTTGATTGCCTGATTATATAGGAATTGAAATCTTAACAGAATTTCCCTAGTTTCAGCTTGTACTTCAATGTTCATGTGCTGCCTCTCCTTAGCCCAGGTGAAAGCTAGATCTGCTCCTCCTGTTGCTCCCCATTCTCCAGTGTGGCCTGGGTGTCCTCTGCTATCAATGTTGTTTCCTGCAGCATCCAAGATAGTTAGTGCAGAGAAGTAAATGAAGCTTTCAGGGTCCTGTATGGTACAAATTTTGATGATAAAACCAAACTCCTGTGGAGTAAGTTGATTTAGATCATAAGGAACTGTACTGTCTTCCTCAGTGTCAGACTCTTCACCATTTAGTGAAAAATGATTCAGAGCATGAGCTGATAGATTGTGAACTCTGTTATAGTCACACAAATGTTGCTTAATGCATAGAGATGTGTGTTTGGCATTAGGCTTGGTGTGATTGAAGACTAAGTCACACCTAGCCTTCCATATGTACCAACAAGTAGTAGCATAGATATTATTTTTTTCAAAGTAAACTCCAGGAATAAACCAAGAGTTGAACCAATCCATGAAGTTTGTGGTATTATCAAACTTGCCATGAGATGTTCCAATAATTTCATACCAAACATCAGTAGCTGCAGGCCAGTTTAAGAAAAGGTGTGTCATGGTTTCCTCCCCACTACTGCATACTTGACACATAGGGTCAATATAATGTAGAATGCTTGCAATCTTTGCATTAGCGGGTAGGATTTTATGAGCACATTTCCAGGTAAAAATCTTGATAACTGGAGCAATGTTCATTTTCCAGATAGCCTCCCAATTTCTTGTTAAGATATATAAATTGTCTATCTTTGCCTTGTAAATGGCTTTGACAGAAAACTTGCCAGAATCATTTAAATTTCATTGGATTGTGTCTTCTTCCCCTGGGTGAGTGTTCATAGCCAATATGGTTTGAGCAATATTAAAGTTGAAGATGTGTTGAACCAAATGGATATTCCAGTTCCCATTGGGCTGCATAAGGTGTGCCAGTATTTCAATGTGGTGTGGGTAATTGATGGGTTTTATGAGCTTATATGTGGAATTTGGGATCCAGAGGTCTTCCCAAATTTTGATCCTCTTCTCATTTCCAATTCTCCAAGCACAGTGTTGTTGTATATTTTGTATACCTTCAAGAATACCTTTCCAGATCCAAGAGTCTCCATCTTTAGCTTTTAGATCCATATTTAGAATATTCCTCCCCAGAAGGTACTTAGCATCCATTAGTTTATACCATAGAGACTCTTTATCCTGTTCAAGTCTCCATCCAATTTTTGTAATCATAGAGATGTTGAAGAGTTCCATGTTCATGAATCCTAAACCACCCAGCTTCTTGGGTTTGCAGATTGCTGTCCAATCCTTTGGATAGTAGCCTTTGGGTTTTCCAAGTTTTTACCCCAGAAGAAATCTCTTTGAAGCTTGTTTAAATCTTGACAAGTTTGTTTTGGAATTCTGAAGCAGTTCATTTGATAGATGTTAGCTGTTGAAGTAACAATTTTAATAAGAATTTTCCTTCCCGCAGGATTTAGAGGAACATTTTTCCAACTGGATAGTTTCAACTTTAGTTTGTCAACCCCTGGTTTGAAAGACTTGATTTTGCTTCTGTGAGTAAATAGGGGAGATCCTAAATATTTATCATCCAGTTGCAGAACTTGAACTCCCATAATGTTGCTGATGATAGGGATGAGATTTGAATCAGTGTTCTTGCTGAAAAACACTCCAGATTTGTTGAAGTTGATGAGTTGGCCAGAGGTATCACCAAAGATGTTAAGAATGTCCATGAGATTCTGAGCTTCAACTTTGTTAGCTTTGCAGAAGACCATGCAGTCATCAGCAAAAAGGAGATGGTTGATAGAAGGTGCACCTCTGCAGATCTTTATTCCATAAATGATACCCAAGTCCTCAGCATGAATGAGAATTCTGGATAGAGCTTCCATACAGAAAATAAAAAAATATGGGGATAGGGGATCACCCTGTCTTAGACCTCTATAAGGATTGAAGAAAGAGTCTGGAGAGCCATTTATAAGAACATCAGAGGTGGTGGTAGTGATGCATTGCATGACTTTTTGACACCATTGGTCATTGAAGCCCATCTTGGTCATTATGGTATTAAGAAATTTCCAAGCCACTCTATCAAAAGCTTTTGCCATATCAATCTTTATGCCCATGCTTCCATTTTCACCTTTTGCACCTCTTCTGGATCTCATATTATGAATGAGTTCATGGGAAATAGCTATATTATCAGAGATTTGCTTCCCAGGAATGAAAGCAGATTGATAGGGAGATATTATTTTGTTGAGATAGGGCTTCATTCTTTGGGCTATGAGTTTGGATATGATTTTATAGGTTGTATTATAGAGGTTTATAAGTCTAAAATTGGTTGGAGAAGTAGGGTTGTCTATTTTAGGAATAAGAGAAATGAAAATAGAATTCATCTCCTTTAGCATATGACCAGATATGAAGAAATGTTGCACCATTTTGAAAATATCATTTCCAAGCAGCTCCCAATTGGCTTGGAAGAAATTAGGTGGGAAGCCATCAGGTCCTGGTGCTTTGTCTTTTGCCATGCTGAATAGGATTGCTTTAACTTCATTGTGATCCGGTGTTCTGTTGAGCATATTGTTGTCAGTTGTGGTGATGGTGGTGGGGATTAGGTTGATGATTTATGGGTTAATGAAGGTAGTTTCAGCAGTAGCCATTCCAGATAAATGTTGTGTGAAGCAGTTCTTCAGCTCTTGATAGTCAGTAATCCAGTTCCCTTTGCTGTCTTGAATAGTATATATCTTGTTTCTTCTGGTTCTGCTCTTGGTAGCTCTATGAAATTAGCTTGTGTTTTGATCTCCTAGTTTTATGAATTGATCCCTACTTTTAGTCTTCCAAAACTTTTCTTCAATATCTTGCCAATCTCTGAGATTCTTTCTGGCTAAATTGACAGCTTGGCTTCTGTCAGGCCTGAAGTAGTTGTTATGTAACCACAAGAGATGCTGCTTGCATTCTTCAATGTTGGTCTTAATATTACCATAAAATTCCTTGTTCCAAACTCTAAGATGAAGTTTGACATCTTCAAGTTTTATGGCTATAAGAAAGGCACTGGAACTAGTGAGATTCTTTCTCCAGCACTCAGCTATGATATTCCTGCAATCCTTATAGTCCAGCCAGGGACCAAAGAATTTAAAAGGGATTTTACCAGTTTTCCAAGTGGGATTAGAATTAAGAAGGATTGAGTTGTGATCAGACCCAATAGATAGCATGTTAGATATGGTAGTATTTGGATATAAGAGTAGCCAACTTTCAGTTGCTAACCTCCTATCCAATCTTTGTTCAGTGAGAGCATGGCCACTTCTTTTGTTGGACCAAGTGAAGGGGAAACCAGTGGTGCCCAGATCAACTAAATCCAGATCAAGAATTTTGTTGCTAAAGAGAACATCTTCATTAATATCAATAGGTTGGGCACTGAATTTTCCAGTGTCATGAAGAATGAAGTTGATATCTCCAATGATCAACCATGGCAATTGGTTATTGGCAACAGTGTCTTCCAACATTTTCCAAGTATCAATTTTACTATTAGTGTCATATGGGCTACCTTAGTAGCCAGTGTATAACCAAGGAGTGCCACTGACAGGCTTGACTATAGCATTGTTATGATTTAAGGAGAAATCAAGAATCTCAATATCAAGGTTGTTTTTCCATATCAAAGCTAAACCACTAGCCCCCCCTGGATTTACAAACCAACAGTGTTAGATTGATACCGCCAAACTGGTACTAGTGTTATGGAGTAGTACAATAGTACTCCATAAATGTTTGTCTTACTGCCTGACTTATACTACTGTACTTGCAGGTGGTTTAGAAAATTATGTTTACTATCAAAAATACTAGAAGTGGAACAACTGTTATGGTCCAGATTTGGGACAATAAATCTGGACGCTTGATCACTCCCATATTCAAATACATTGAAGCCGGTGTTGACCAATGACAATAAAGATGCAAGGCTTCGTATTCGCTATCAATACTCGAAAGTTATCATGTCCCTGGTACTTCATTCAAAAGTATGTACAATTACGCGCATATTGATGAAAGACGGTTCTATCTAATTAAAGAGTCATAGGTGAACGTTTCACCACCAAGGTAATGCTTTTATCCGTTGTTGCTCTTCCTAGGTTCGATGAAGGGTTTTATGGAAAAATTAGATTTTTTCCTTTCATTATTGAAGAGCGGGAAAAATGCAATACAGAAGCAATTTTATATGTTACCAAAGATGTCATCTGGTAATGTACGATAAACAAAGTTTTGTCAGCAATCCGAAACGAATGGTCACGAAGCTGCAATAAGGAGCCTATATTTATTCAACGAGACAATGAGAGACGACACGTTGACCCAGATAATCAAGAATTTCTTGAAGGTACTTCAAAAGATGGATATGATATTCGCTTGTCTTTCCAATCACCGAACAGTCTAGATTTTAATGTCTTAAATCTTGGTTATTTTCAGGAAATTCAATCACCGCAACATCAATATGCACCCAAAACAATTGATGAATTGGTTGAAGCGGTAGAAAGCGTTTTTTTTCTCCAGAATTTACCATCTGAAAGCCTCAACTATGTTTTTCTGGCATTCAAGGCTTGCATGATTGAAACTATGAGAGTGTTCGAAGGAAATAATTTTAAGGTGCCGCATATAGGAAATGGTAATCTGCTCATTCAACTTGAATGTGATGTCGGGATCATCGATAATGTTCAAAACTACCTCAATCAGTAAACTTGGGAAGCTGGAGTATTTTGTCATGTTTTAATTTTCATTTGGTTTTCAAGATTCATAACGTATTAGAGTTTGTTTTGGTTATCTCAAGTTTTAATTTTGTTTGGTTCATTTGCAGTTAATCTATCTACTCGTGTATAGACTAACTGCTAATAAACCAAACTAGAAACTAAAACATGACATGACCAAAACAAAACACCATGGGAACCAAACGAAAATTAAAACATGACAACACCAAACCAAACACTAATTACCTACAATTATCTAGATCGAAATACTTCAACTGTAGACAGAGTTTACTGATTGAACTGATTGAGGTAGTTTCGAAAATTATCTATGAACTCGACATCACATTCAAGTTGAATGGGTAGATTACCATTTCGCGCCAATTTGTCTTTCGCCATATGTGGCACCTTATAATTATCTTCCCGAACACTTTCATAGTAACTATCATGCAACCTTGGAATGTCAGAAAAACATAATTGAGGTTTTCATAAGATAAATTTTCAAAAGAGTCTTCCACTGCTTGAACTAATTCATCAATTGTGTTGGGCGCATACCGATATTGTAGTGATTGAATTGCCCGAAAATAACCAAGATCTATCAGGACTGTTTGGTGGTTGGAAAGACAAGCGAATATCAAATCCATCTTTTGAAGCAGCTTCAATAAATTCTTGATCGTTTGGGTTAATGTGTGGTCTGACATTGTCTTGTTGATAAATATAAGCTCCGTATTGCTATTGCGTGGCCATTTGCTTCGGATTGCTGGCAAAACCTTGTTGATCAGACATGATCGAATGACATCTTTGGTAACAGACATGGTTGAATTATAACATCACCATCTACCACTTTGGTAGCACCATCCGATATACCAAACCTCACCATCTAACGATTTTAATTTCGACCTTTAATTTTCAACGGTTGATTTTCAAAGTGGTAGATGGTGATGTTATACGTTTCGGATTGTGCTCATTTTTGTTAGGAATCTAGAGTTTAACAAGAAGAACAATCATCAAAATATTTAGTTCAAATTCATTGTCATTTGGACTCCAAAAAGAGAAAAAGATCTGTTGTTCAATCTTGTATGAATAGTATATATATAAGATTGTCCATATGGATCCTACCTCCACGTATCTCTTTGGCTTATAAAATTGATACATGATACATATTGGCACAGACTGATACGTATCAAAGGATCTTGTGTCAATGCCGACACGAATCGGCCGTACGGCAAACAATAGAGTAAGCAGGGAAATTAAAATACAACATTATCAATTTTGTAGCACGCGCGTCTCACGTGTGCAAACATGAGAATATAGTGTAAATTCCTGGTGCTGTTGAGTTGGATAGGGGCAGAGTTTAGAAAGGGAAAGTAATGACAATGAGAGGGGAAGAAGAAGACGAACAACAGTGAAAATGTTCAATCATTGAAGGATACTACTGACCGAGTTAACTCATCGACTCCTTTCCAACCCTCAAGAGTCCATAATTCTTGAATCATGGTTGAATGTCTGCGTAGTGGACAACCGAATTCCACCAACCTTCTTCAGGTATACATAACTTTATTTAAGGCTATTTAATCATCTTTTTTTCTTATACTTTTACTTTTTTCTTCATTTTTTTCTCCTTTTTCATGCATTTTTCAAGTAATTTTGTTCTTAAAATTTTAAAAACCCTTCTTTGTCGTACATTATTTATGAAACCCTTTGTTTTCCTGCATCATCATCATCATATACATTGTTGGCTTTACCCATTTGAGAACACAGCGAGTTTTACTAAAAATGGTATGGTAAGGGATTGTGGAATAGGAATACTGTTTGAGTTCTGGGGTTAGTGCCCCTATAGAGGGAACTAGTGGAGTTAAATCCACTTGGTGATTAATTTGAATAAATTGCACCTATGGGAATGGGCAATTGCAGATGGATCACTCAGTGTTTAGGGTTTAAGTGCAAGTGAAACTGTGGAACAAATAGAGAATATAGAGGCGGGTAATACATGTTAAAATGGTTTAAAGCACACTAAATATTTAGAGAAATGACTAGGATTGGAGTAGACGAAGAGCCAGTTACCTTGTTTGTCTGATCGTTCATGGGGACTCCTTTGAGTCTAGATGTCAAGGATAACTATCTCTCACGAAATGAAGAATGGTTAACTTAGAAATGTCGACCATCATTCTTATTGTAATACCCATTTCTTGTCAAAGTTACTAGTTATAAATGTTTGGTAATTGCTTTGTTATAAAATGAGTTAACTCTCTCTTTCAAGTTTTGTCAAAGTTACTAGTTAAAAATGAGTTCTTGGCTATTATTCTCCAATTGTAATTGCTCTGTTATAAAATGTTTCCAGCTAGATTACCTGTGAAGTTGTGTGTTGATGAAAAATATTGGCTCTATACTAACTGTTTCGGTTTTCAAACTATATAGGTTGAAGCCTGTCAAAAGTGCGGTGTCAGAGGTTATGCAGATCTCTTAGTATATTGCGATGTGTGCCAGATTTATGCTGAGCACGTGTATGGTGCCCAACTGTTTGGTTTGTAGAATTAGAGTCTAGAGGTTTTATCAGACTATCATTGTATTTAAAGTCTGTGTTTTTGAATTGGTTATAAAAGAGTGTGTTAACTTGGATTTTTTTTCTTCTCGTATCCTCCCCTTCTTCAGATATTGTTTGGATACAATATCTAAGGTTACTCAAAAGGTGGTCCAATGGTCATGTGAGCAGTGCGTACCGCTATATTTCCACAAGCAAGTTAGTTTGAGACCATCCCAAATAGTTGAAGAAACAAAAGGCAAACAGCTGCGAGATAATGAGAATGTATATGCACGTAGAATTACTGATCAGCCGCAGAGGTACTGTGCAAGTGTGTTGGGCATGTACTAGGTGTTATATAGTATCACTGTTATTGAACTACATGATATTTGTGGTTTTGTCAACTGGCCAAGTATGGTTTCTTACTGATAGTATGGTGATGCTTCTGTTTAGTGTGGAGAATCTCTTGCCGAACAGTCAACTCAATCAGCAGACAGTCACAGCTGATGCAGAAGCAGTTAGATCTATTAGTAAAAAATCTTTTTCGGAACAGTCAGGTAAGGCACTCATCGAACAAGAAGCTCAGATGAATGTTTCTATAAACAGTGTTCAGTACAAGGAAATTCAAGAATACTTTGAAGACAAGACGGGATGGTTAAAAAATAGGTTCAACGAGTTAGAGGGGATTGAAAAGGCGTTTGTGGAGAAGAAATCTGAGATACGTACACTTATTGCTAAGAAAGTGGCAACCGTCGATGTTGAAAAACAAGCTATGCTTGATCGGGTTCAGGAGCAGGAAGACATTGCTGTTGCTGCTATTATAGGGGCACGAAAAGAATTCATCGCTCACAGAGTGGCAACTGTTAAAGAACAAGCTATGCTTGATCAGGTTCAGGAGCAGAAGGGCATCGGTGTTATAGAGGCACAGAATAATTCAAGTATACATACTGTTGGTTGTTTAGGTCGACAACAATGTCTTAGGCAGTTTTGCCAAGACATGGACGCAAAAAGTCTTTTGAATTACATTACGGAGAATAAGAACTATATGGGTGCAGTGTGTGATGAAATTTCTGTAGCTTTGAAAAGTGCACCTGAGCCTGCCCATCTGGTGTTGGATTTGCTGAAAGGATTCTACCCTTCTCCTGGTCCAGCCACATCTCGTGTAAAAGAGAGCAGGAGAGATTCCGAGGACCGTGAGTGCATACACAGATCATGTTTGATGTTGATTGAATCTGTTGCCCCGTTGGTGTTAGGTGGTGATGAACTTCTGGACCATAAAACCAAGAGGAGAGCCAAGGTAATTGCCGATGATTGGAAGTTTAGGTTGGGCAGCTGTGATCCTACCTGTAGGAATTCTTCTCTGGACGTGGAGGTGTTTCTGAAGTTACTTACAGTATTTGAAATTACTACAGAGATTGATGAAGAAGAACTTTGCAAGCTTGTTCTTGCTGTTTCTCATCGTCTCCACATTCCTGATCTCTGCCATTCTCTTGGCCTGACAAACAAAATACCAGGTTGGTGACTTGGTACTCCTTCGCTAGTAGAGACTTTGTTTGGGGTTTCGTAGAAGCTGAACACTTTTTTATGTAATTTTAGCCTTGTTCATGTTATGCTTATGCCTCTGGAGCATGATTTGGTAGACCCACATGTACAGTGGGTCAAGCAATCGCCATTATATGATGTCGTGTCATCCTACATGAACAGTTTTCAAGTCTCCTATAGCAGCATGATTATGTTTTGCACTTTATCTTGACCTCGTTGCATTTGGGGTCACAAGAGTTGTTTTCTATCTGTCTAGGTGATTGTACATAACTCGATCTTCTCAAATGGATCACGACACATAAAGAAGGATCTGGTAATATTTACCGAAGTCTAATCATCCTGTTTTGGCAGTTTTAGTTGAAGGATTGATCAGCCGCAGGAGACAGATTGATGCTGTTCATTTTGTTCAAGCCTTCAAGCTAGAGGAAAGCTTCCCACCTGCGCCTCTTCTGCAGACCTACTTGAGGGACTTGAGGAGAGATATACAAATAAAAAACACAAGCTCAGGAGGAGATGTTAGAATTAAGGTGCTTACCCATTAGAAGAAATAAAAATCTACAGTTTTTTTCCCTAAATTTTGCATCTTCACATGTCCAGTTTTACTTAAAACTTATGTTCCCTTTTCTAATTTGTGCATTTTAGAACAAAGCACATATGAAGGAGCTTGCCGCTATAAAGAGTGTGATCAAGTGCATTGAAAAGTACAAACTTGAAGCAGATTATCCTCTTCATCCACTGCAAAGACGACTGATTCAGCTAGAGGGTTGGAGATATAATGAGAAGAGAAGAATGTGTGGGGATTTGATGATAAATGAAGAACGAAAGAAGGCTCGAGTAGATGATGGAAGAAAATATGAGTCTTACAGGCATCCTTTGGACCCACTAGCTTACAGCAAGAGGAATTTATCTTTACATAGGAACTACAGAATGGAGCCATCATCTCCGCGTAACAGCCGTTAATATTTTTGACTATCGAAGGGCTGATTTTGGATTTCTAACTTGGTATGTTTCTCTTGCATGTTAGTCGGTCCATAATTTAAAAAGGCTTATCTTATGATTCCCGTTTTTTTGTTCAACATCCCCCTTGATCAGACACTCGATTTCACACTGTCACAGACCTCTGAAGCCTACATGATCAAAGGGCTACTTTTTTTTTTTTTTTTTTTTTCGTTTATTTATTTATTTATTTTCCTTCCCAAAGACAATCCTGTCTTTTGGAAAATCACAAATGGTACCACTTTTTTTAATCTTGCTGAATACTACTGAAATGACTAACATTACTACATAGTTCCCTAGTTTTGTTGGTCTAACAAAGAGCACACTCATTTTGTGCAGGGGACAGGTTGCTGATGTGTAGTGAAAAAACAAGCTCAAGTTCTTTTTGGTCAGTCATGGTGTGTGCTACAATAGGTATCTCTACAAATATCTCAGGTTTACTAACCGGTTGACACCTGCATTTATCATATTTATGTAACTTTTGGGATTGTTTGTCCAAGAGAGTCTAGTTCTCAGTGTTCTGAGCACCTTTCGTTTTCTTCTACGAATGTATAGCTAAAAGCTCGACATACTATTTAGCTGTAAATAACATTGCATATGTATTTTTCTTTTCTTTACATTTTAGACTACTCTAACAAAGCCTGGTGACTCGCCTGGTAATTTGGTTAAGACACTCCACTCCGGTGGAGAGCGAATTGGCCCGAATCTGGGAATATTTATCCAACCTTTTTGAAACCCCCAATAAGCTCATTTATGTTGTGGAATTTGGTGAAACTGGAATTAAGCGGTGCAGGCTACTGAGAACGACACACTAAGCAAATGTAGGCTAGATGAACTTCACTTTCTGCTGGAAACTCAATCCAGCGGATGCAACCGTGAATATTGCATTGTCAGTGTCGAAGTTGATGGTGCCAACTGCCAAGTACATCAGTATTGCCCAGCAGGCAGCACCAAAGTTTTTTTTTTGACCTCGTTCGCCTGCCTAATTCAGGGTTCCACACAACCATGTAAACGGTACAATCGGGGTTAGGCTTAGGCAAGGGGTACCGAGTCAATGATAACACGACCGAGTTGAAACGAGTCAACCAAACATGATTCAATCACATGCACTTAGAGCACCTCCAATAGAGGGTGAAGTTTTTTGTTTTTCACGACACGTAGTATTTTAGACCCCCAATTAACATAAATTCATCTCCAATGGTTGGATCCTACAAATTAGGAGGGATGGGAAAATAAATATGAAGGTGTTAAAGAAAGTCTTATTTACACCTTCACTTGCACCTCCACGTTATATTTTTAATTATTTTATTTTTTAGAAATTAGTTAAAGTAAAGATAAACGGTTAAAATTTTATCATATAAGGAACATTATCTATATACCCCTACTATGAGGCGCATTGCAAAATACCCTTATGAACTTTATAAATACCCCTAAGCTTAATATATTACTAAAATACCCTCCTTTGAAAAAAAAAAAAAAAATAGGAAAGAAAGAAAAATCTCTACTGCCCGCCCCACCACCGCTGCCGCCCTCCACCACCGATGACGACCACCACTACCATCACTGTCCACCACCGCCGCCGCCTACCACCACCAACCACCACCGACGACCACCACAACCACCACCACCGACGACCACCACTGTCCACCACCGCCACCACCAACCACCACCACCGCCGCTAACCAACACCACCATTTCCCTCCACCACCGCCGCCAACCACCACCACCGACAACCAGCGCTATTGTCCACCACCACCGACAACCACCACCACTACCCACCGCCGCCAATCACCACCAACAACCACCAATTCCACCACCACCATCTGGAGGCAACTTAGCAAGTTGCCTCCAAATCTGAAGGCAACTTGCTGAAGTTGTCTTCAAATGTGGAGGAAACTAGCTCAAGTTGTCTCCACATATGGAAGCAACTAGGACAAGTTGTCTACAAAAGAAAAGTATACACAAAAAAGTGTACCTGGCGTGAGTCGAACACACATCATCTGACATGGAGTCAGTCGTGCTACCGTTGCACCACAGGTTCGTTAATGCAAAATGACATATCAAAATCACATCCAAATAGATATACTACACCTACTGATGTATAAAACTAAACAGATGTTCATGGTCTGTAACACATACATACCTAGTAGTTTGCGCACATCCAACAAAAGTTCATATTGTATCTCGCAACTACCCCCACCACAACTGCAACATCCACAACCATCACCACTACTGCTAACACAAGAAACCACATCCACTGCGACATCCACTACCTCCAGCATTGCTGCAAACAAAGAAAATTGGAAGCTCAACAACCATGTACATTCACCTAATATCCACCAGTTCAACTGGCTATAACAGCAACTTAACACAACCTAATCTCCACCAGTTTAACTGGCTATAACAGCAACTCAACAAAACCCTGTGTCACCATTGCACCACAGATTCTTTGCAAGTATTCTAAGATATATGTATAAGATAATTTCAGATGCATGAATGGACCCAAAAACATAACCAAGTTGCCTCCGAACTGGAATCAACTAGCTCAAGTTTCCTTCAAATCTGGAATCAACTAGCTCAAGTTGCCTCCAAAAGTGAAAGCAACTTTCTCAAGTTGTCCCCAAAATCTAGAGTCCAAGAACGAAATTGAGGAAACTAGATAAAGTTAAACTATTGTTAATCCCAAGCCAAAATGGATCTATGTATGTATGTTCTTGGCCAGATAGACTCAAGGATCAAAAAATGCATCAAGATAGAGAATACCTGAAAGAATATGGAAGAGAATCTAAATATAAACTGGTTAGCCATCCTTCTCAACTCCATGATGCTCTTGGGAATAGTGTTTGAGCACTTCATAGTGGTGTCCGGGAATAAATCATAGTGGTGTCAGGGAATCAGTAATTCCCCAACCAGCGACTCCTGAATCAGTTCCCACCATAGTGACTAGAGGGGAACATCAATGCATCTATATACACATGTCAAGACAAAAGAAATGTTGCAGTATTGAGTATTTTGCATGCATAAAAAACGAAATTGTCATTACAGATACATATACCAGTTCTGTAAGATTTTTACGTGCATAAAACAAGAAATATTCATTACAGATACCAGTTCTACAACTATGTCAGCATTTCTAGTTCCTGGCATTTGTAAATGTGTAAGAGTAGCTAAAGTTAGTATGGTCACACATATACACAGTCATAATTTCCTTCACGAAGGAAAATGTAAACATCATTTTATTCTTACATCATGAGATAGTGCACCAAATGATACTAAATCATGCTACCTACAATTAATTTTTGTGGTAACGAAGTTAACATAAGCACTCAAAAAAACTCTTAAGTGTTGCTATTAAAATTACACTGTATTCTAATACTAAATGTGCAACAAACTAAGTGTGGTGCAGAAGCTTGAATGTAGCTTTAAGCATGTTGTGTGAAAACTGGAAACATAAAGTAAACTGGTGATATAAGAAGTTATAACCGCTCCACCCTAACCGTGTATGTGGAAGCATGTGGACTATAGTTACTACAAATATCGTTTCTTGAATGCGCTCAAAACAATTGTTGGACAACCAATAAAATGGAACATACTTTAATAACTATTCACAGATGTGTAAATTAAAGAGTTAAAAAAACTATGCATTTACCAGGAAATGGCACTGGCCAGATACCAGATCAAAACGATCCAACTAGCAACATCCAAAAGTAAAAACATCTCTTCCAAGAAATAGAACACTGACACTAACTTAAATAAAGCATTTTGAGACAGTAAACAGAACAAGAGATCAGCTTAGGTAGTTACCTTGTCGGCAGCAGCAGACCCACCACATATGTTTGCAAGGGTATCACCCATTGATTAGTAAAACCTTGTTACGTTGACCACCTTTTCCTCCACCATAACAGCCACCACATCCACGATTTCCACCTTGGTATCCACTACTCCTAAATATCCCCCACCACTCTCAATTCTGTTATAACCACCACCACCAGTGTTACATGCAAATATATCATTTCAACAAGCAGAATCATTACCAAAACCAAATCAAATCAAATGATATTGAACAAAAACAACTAAATCTTACCAACTAACTAAATCATTACCAGTGAACACTTAAAACACAAATCATATAGAAATTATCCAAGATTATAGAAACTGATTTTGTTGAAATTAATTGAATCAAAATCAAAATCATAAAAAGCATAAACTAGTTTAAAAATCTAATCTTCATGTCGATTGATATTAAATACTACATCTATCTGAGCAAAATTTCCCAAATCTGAAATTAAAACGTAATCATTAATTTTACCCACATCTAATAGATTTGTTGTTAGGCTTCGATTATAAGAAATTTTGAAATCTTCTCACCAGAATAACCATAAATTGAATCCCAAGATGAGATCTCTCAACAGATCGGAGCTTAAGTTTGGTGATGGTGACGGTGGTGATAACGAGATGTGGTTTTGGTGGCGGCGATAGAGATTTCGTGGCGGCGATGGAGATGGTGGTGGTGAAGCTCTGTCTGATCCATTTTCCATCTACCAAAACCAAACCAATCCAAACCAATTTGATAGATCTAATGATAGTAATGACGAACATAACGGAGGTGGTGGTGCTGGTTGTGGTGGAGGCGATTAAGATGGTGGTGGTGATGGAGCGATGAAGATGGTGGTGTGGGAGCGATGGAGGCATGGAAAATTTTCTTCTGGCTTTGTTAAAGAAGAAGGAAACGAATTGGAAAGGTTAAAAAAGAAATTCTGGAAATTCTGTTTTTGATAAAAAAAAATCAATTATGCCATCAGGGGTATCTGTGAAGACCTATCAGGGTATTTGTGATAGACCCATGGATAGTAGGGGTGTTTATAACATTCCCACAATATTTTAAAGATTAAACCCTTCACTATTGGAGATAGTTGTTTAACCATGAAGTCCTATATTTACTATAGAGTCCAACTTTGTGCACCCCTCTAAAACCGGGGTGCACATTCCGGTCCTCTTGATTGGAGGGATTTTCGGTCAAAACCAGATTCGATATTTATTTTTTCTGTTTTAAAGTACAAATTTTCCATTAATAAAATATATATTCATGCTTCATTTATTATTTTTCTTTTTCTCGTTCTATCTTCTTCGTTTTCCTATCTCCAGATTGTGATGCTATAAAGGTTCACTAATAGTAGCGTCAATTTCAATCATGTAAAGTAGTTTATACACCACCGATGTTGATTTCTGATCGTTACGAAGGTGATGTTTAAAAGAATGTTAGTGAAGGTAAGTTACGAAGAATCGATTGAGAAAAGAAGAAAAAACTCTTGGACTGTTTTGAAACAGAAAGAGTAATGGTTTCCATTACAGCCTTAAATTAATTTGATGAATAATTTACCCCCAAATATTCAGTAGCATTTTCAACACCCGCCCCTGATCAAACTACCAAAAACAATTATTCACAAATTCAAATGAAGACTGCAAATAAATTTCAAGTCACGACTAATAGCACTAGGATCTTATTCAATAGAGAAAGCAAAATTAGATTTTGATGATTCTGGTGTTTAACATCATTATCGCTGCTACCACAAGCTCCATTTTTGAAATTACGTTGATTGATTGTTTATCAGAGACCTAGATCATTTTCAGTAATATATATATGAGAAGAAAAAACCCAGTAACAATACTAAAGAAAAAAATTGATGACTCAAGTTTAGTCTTTGTGATTCAAAGCTGTTAAATTTCAAAGTTACGAAACATTTTCATGGTGAGCGTGATTTTAATCAAACAAATAGACAGCTGTAGAGATATGAATCAAGCTTTTTAGTTTTGGGAAGAAGATAAGAAAAGTGTTGGCTTAGAAAATTGTGCTGTGTTTTCTATAATTGCTAATCAGAAAAAACATAAAAATATATTAAAAATGAAAAAAAGAAGAAGAAATGGTTTTGAGATTTGATGAAGTGGTTTTCCAAATTTTATCGGCGAATAGTATGGACCGGAATGTGCTCCCCGGTTTTAGAGGATGTACAAAATTGGACTCTTTACTATACGTGTAAAATCCCTTAAGTAAAAGTCTTAATTAGACTTGTATGTAGGATTTTTTACACCCGTTAGAGATGCTCTAACGGACTTAAACACTGTTTTGACGGCACCGTCGTTGGTTTCTTAACTTCCAAACGAACTTACCCAGGCTTCTTAACCTCTTTCCTGGTGTTTGTTTGACTCTCATTGGCCATTCCTCTTTCAATCAGTCCCCCAATCAAAACAAAATCTATTCTCTCCCTCTCTCTTTTCTCTCTCCACCTTTGACAATGGGCAGCTAAGAGAGCCTGGCTGAGACAACAACTTGTAAACCCTTAGATCTGATTTTTGAGGTGAATCCTTATTTTGTTGAATCTCAATTACATATTTCATCTCTAATCAGAGTCTCAAATCAAACATATTCCTTGGTAAGTTCTTATCTCTTTATCCATTCATCATCTTCGATCTGGGTCAAAATATTTATCTGATTTTCTGTTATAAGGCTGTCAGTTTTGAGATCTGAGGTTTAAATTTCTTACCTTTTTTGTTTTTTGGTTTTTGGATGTGTAAATCAAAATAATAATGGATAGTAAAAATGGATATACAGCCATACCTAAGAATGGATTTGTAGAATTACAATTACACCATACTAATAATCATAATCATGATAGTTTCTCAGATGATCATCTTGAATTTAAGAATACTTCTAAATCTGATCAAGAGATAGAGAATGGGCATATCAATGATAATGATGATGACATTCTTCCGTTTATCGTCGAAAATTCTGTTAAGAAGAATAATGGGTCAGGAGGGATATCTGGGGCGGTATTTAATCTTGCCACGTCCATTATTGGTGCTGGAATTATGGCATTACCAGCTACTATGAAAGTACTTGGGGTAATTCCTGGACTTATTTTGATATTTTTAATGGGGGTTTTATCTGAAGTTAGTGTTGAGCTTCTTGTTCGCTTTTCCCTTCTTGCTAAAGCGGAGTCCTATGGTGATGTTGTTCAGAATGCATTGGGCGCTCCAGCAAGGATTATTTCTGAGATTTGTATTATTATTAATAATGCTGGGGTTTTGGTTGTTTATTTGATTATCATGGGAGATGTTATGTCTGGTTCTTTTCATCATGAAGGAGTATTCGACCAATGGTTAGGACACGGGTTTTGGGATCACAGGAAATTGCTCATATTGTTTATTGTGGTAGTGTTTTTAGCGCCGCTTTGTTTCTTAGAGAAAATTGATTCGTTAAGCCTTACTTCAGCTGCTTCTGTGGCTCTTGCGGTTGTTTTTGTTGTGGTTTGTGTTGTCATTGCTTTGATTAAGCTTGTCGAAGGGAGGATTGAGACTCCAAGAATGACCCCAGATTTTGGATCAAAGAAAGCAATTCTGGATCTTCTTGTAGTGATACCAATCATGACGAATGCTTATGTTTGTCATTTTAATGTTCAACCTATTTACAATGAGCTTGAAGATCGGTCTCCTCAGAAAATGAATCAAGTTGGAAGAATCACTACAGTGCTGTGCATTGTGATTTATGCATCAACTGCTGTATCTGGGTATCTTCTCTTTGGTAATGATACAGAATCGGACATCTTGACAAACTTCGATAAGGACCTTGGAATACGTTTCAGTTCAATCTTAAACTACATTGTTAGGGTTGGGTACATTTTTCATCTAATCCTCGTGTTCCCTGTTATACATTTCTCTTTAAGGCAAACTGTGGATGCCTTGGTGTTCAAGGACTCAGGGCCGCTGCTACAGAACAGGAAGAGGTCATTGGCCTTAACGGTGGTGCTTTTGGCTCTTATTTATCTAGGGTCTACCATGATTCCCAGTATTTGGGTTGCATTCAAGTTTACAGGTGCCACTACTGCAGTCTCATTAGGTTTTATATTCCCATCTCTGGTTGCGTTAAAGTTCAAACAACGGGGAGAGGTTTTGAATAACAAGGAGAATATGTTAGCATGGTTGATGTTAATATTGGCGATAACAGTCGGAGTTGTAGGAGTAATTGGGAATATTTATAGCATCAATAGCAAATCTGGATGATATCATCTGTCTTTTTCATTTCCAGAATTTTTCTCACCAGGCAGTCGACTGTGATCTTGGCAAAGAAATCTAAGTGAGAGACTTGTGCTGATCTGGCTTAGTCACTCTTTAGAACAGTTCTAGAATTTAGAGCTTGGTTCATGAAGGAAGACCAAGGTAACATTATACCGATATGACTGTGTTGGTGCTTGGAGATACGAGGAATGCGACTTCTCTCCTGCAACCTTCGGACCTTAAAAGAATGTTCTCTGTCTCCTTCGTCCCAAGTAGGGATTGCATATATTTGAAATAGTAGCTAAAAGGCTTTCTGCAGTTGGATCGCTAGATCTGAATTATAGGGAAAAATTGCAGAAAAACTGTTTCGAAGTTTTTGATTCTTATGTAGCCCCATTTTGTCTTCACCTATACTGAAACAGGGGTAACTGTCATACTGTATAATGTTGCAACTGCGTTGCCATTGAAATGATATAATTCATTCTTTTTTTATCATCTATTATTTGCAAAATATATTTTTCTCCCTATTCTTGATTATGTATAATTTCTATGTGGTAAAATAGTCAGTTCACCTGGCAAGATCTTGCTAAGAAATTCTCCATCAGCTATCCAGTTGATTGGTTTATGAGAAACATTCTAGTTTGGACTCAGGGTACAATGAGGACCCCCTGGTTTAAACCATTCACCATGCTCTACCCTACCGAACACGGCTGGTCCTGGAGGGATCTTCTGAATGTTAAAAACCATTTCAGACTGAAAATTGATGTATAATGGAAAATATCTGCTGCAAGCATGGCAAACATCACTCAAATGTAAGGTACTAATTTAGGCTGGTTTTCTTCTGCACTGAAAGGATTCATTAGAGGAGATGGAGGGAATGCTAAATGGTAGGTCGTTCTCATCAAAATGAAATTTTACTACATACAGAGAACAGTAGCAGAACACATATTGCTTATAAGCATATTTATCCACAGACTAGGGCATGTTACACATTCTACGCAATCCAGCAATTCATATGAAAGAGAAAAACAGACATGGGTATTTGTCCTGTGCCCAAGTAATACCTTGAAGATTTTCAGTATGTTACTCATGAATTGATTCTCAAAGGTAACTTCTATGTAAACTATTTGATGTCTAGACACAATATTATCTGACAAATACTAGGGACAAGAATAGGGAAACTGACATAGAAAAGTACCAAAAAGACCAATTAAAAGAAAGGTGTACTTTTTATTAGCACCACATCTATATTACCTTCACAAGCAGAGGGTTGGATCCAGAAATGCTGCATAGTAGACTTAAGGTTACACGAGCACCAATCCTCAAGATTATGATGACGCTGCAGAAGTCAAAAACAACAAAAGTAACGCGTCAACTGTTTCTGCAGCCCAATAATTTAAGAAGCTCCATGATGAGGAAAAGGAGTCGAAAACTGTGTTTCCCATAATGCTGTAACACCCTGTAAAAATGGTAACTGTTTGATGTAAACTAGTTGGAAAAATATATAAAGTAATAAACCATACACGAGAAAAGGATTCAGACCCAATGCAGCAAGCACTTAAAATTTCATTATTGAAAAATTCTGAAGATCAAACAAAAAATACACTTTCAAGCATTCATCGTGGTCTTCATACTAAAAATGTATCAGGAAACATTTACAAGTGCACATTTGAAGCCAAGAACGGGTCTTAATAAAAATGGGTTTGAGCTGAAAACTACATCCAACTCCAACACCACCATCACCAACCACCACCACCACCACCACTTCCAACTCCATCATCTTGTAGTATTCCATCAGTTGGCAACGCAGATACTAGTGGTATAAATGGCCTCCTTGCTGGTAGGACTGGTAATGGAGCTTCGCCTTTGAGCATCCTGGCTGCCTCTTTCGCAGTTGGTCTCTCGGCATAATTATAATCAGCACAAGAAAGACCCTACCATTAGCATTCCCTCCATCTCCCTCTTGTTAAACCTTCCCATCAAACCGGCATCTGCAGCCTCAATCAGTTTCCCGTTAGTCCACTTGTACAACACCCAATCAACTAGGGTCCTTCCATCATTATCTACCGGCCGCCTTCCTGTGGCCACCTCCAGTGTCACCACTCCAAAGCTGAAAACGTCTGTCTTCACAGTGGGAACTCCTGCATGTACATCTTCAGGGGCAAGATAACCCCTTGTTCCTGCGAGTAGGGTTGGATTCCGTACGTCTGCACCAGGCTCGTACAGTTCAGCCAAACCAAAATCCCCAAGTTTTGCAGTAAAATCAGCATCAAGCATTATGTTACACGCCTTGACATCTCTGTGAATTATCTGTCTTTCACACTCCTCATGAAGATACGTTAGTGCCGAGGCAACACCAAGAACAATCTTTAGCCTGTCTTCCCATTTGAGCTTCGCAACTGGTGAGTCACCAGTTCTCTCCAGCAACTTGTCAAGACTTCCATTAGGCATATACTCATAAACCAAGATTAGCTCACCTCCCTCGCAACACCAACCTTGAAGCTGAAGGAGGTTCCTGTGCTTTAAACAACCAATTACTGCTGCCAGTTCATTAGTGAACGGATCACTATAAAGATCAGCCGTGTTGATCTGATGAAATCGTTTAACTGCCACTTCCTTGCCAGATGCAAGGTGTCCTCCATAGACTGTTCCTGACCCCCCCTCTCCCAACACTCTACTACGATGGAAACCCCTAGTTGCAACTTTAATCTCATCAAGTGAGAGCCTTGTTGGCACTTGATTCAGTTCAGTATTATAACGTTGATGTCTCGAATTTCCTGTATCACCATTTATTTCCTTTCTACACCAACGTGCGGCTGTAATGATGAAGGAAACGACTGCGAATAAAACCATCTCTCTCACTTCAACAAAAAGGTCATGCTTCCAGCTCCCTGTATTATTTGGTTGTAATGAGGGTAGCCTAGAAGTACTATTTGGTCCTCCATCATCAGGACCACACATAACACAACCACCTTCAACCCTTGTATCAAAGGAATTAATGGAAGGAAGAGACCCGTAAGTCCCGAATCTCCATTTCTCGACCACTTGTTGTGCTGATCCCTTTCCATTTGATGCAGAAAAACCAATGAACATAAACTCTTCAAGGTACATAGAAAGATCAATATGCGAAGCAAGAATTGGCCTAATAGTTCTAGATTTTGTATAACTGAGCCAAACTTTCACCATCTTCTTGGAGTCAATGTATTCAATCCACACTGTCGTTCTTTTACCATTCTTTAAATCAAAACCCATCGAAGTTGAATCAACAGAAGCAAATGACATAACTGAGTTGATGTCAATTCCTATATGATTATCACTGATGTCTTCAAGACTCGGGTCAAAACTAGTATCAAATTCCACTGCAATATACACTCCACTCTTTTCTTGACTATTTCCATTCGAGAGACCCATATATCCATTACGGTTTCCAACGGTTTCTGGATATGAGGTTATGATAAAGGTTAAACCATCTCCAAACAGTGGAGGAGAAGATGAAGAATCAGATAATGGGGTGATTTAAAAAGAAAAACGACAAATGAAAGAAGCATTGGAATTCGTAGAAGGATCAAGAAACCTAATTGGATGATTGTAAAGAGCCCTACCAACACCAATTGAAGATGAAGGTGATGGAGATGGTGAAGGTGAATAAGGAGTAAGGCAAATCCTGCCATTTTCTTGGAAATAAGCATCACCCAGAAGAGTGATGTTATTGATGGAAACATAAGCTACGGAATGAATTGATAAATTCAATATGCAGACAATGAAAATTAATGAACAATTTTGAGAAACCCATTCTGTATCAAGAATGATTTTTTACACAAACTTACAAGAAATCTTGATTTTTAATGGAATACCTTTTTCTTGTAGTGCCGATGTTTTACCTTCTTCTTGCAAACCCTAGAAGGCGCCTCTTTTTTTCACAGAGCTGATGAGAGATACAGAGGGGTTTGAGAGAGGAAGTAAAAGTGAAACGAGAGCATGAAAAAAAGTAGGAGAAGATCACTGAAGCACTTGAAATAGGGAAAAGCTGAGACGGAACACAAAAGCTCTCTGAGTCGGTGTTCTAACACGTCCCTTAATCGGTGTTCTGGCACGTCCCTTAATCGGTGTTTTTTTCCCCTTAGTCCTATGGGTGCTAATCTAGCAGCCCATGCGCTATTTGGTTCAGCGCAACCAATTTCAGCCGTTAGATCAAATTTTGTGATTTTTGTGATTCATGTGATTTTTGTGAGCGCTGAACCATTCAGCGTAAAGGTGATTTTTGTGGCGCTGAACCATTCAATCTCGCTGCTACTTCACCTGCGAGTACATGCTAGGAGAGAGAACTAGTGTTAACAAATAGACCACACTTTTTTTTTGAACTGCAACACTTTTCTGCTAATTTAGATGCTCAATCTAGACCATAGGACTTAGTCTAAGCAGATCCAGCTTAACCATATATATTTACACGACATGATGACTGAGCCCTACCTTCCAGACCCTATCTAGGCAAGGGAGTTATTGGTAGGGAAAAAAACGGTTTAGTCCAAAACGGCCCCCAAAAATATGGATTAGTCCACCCCGATCCGACTAGGAACAGATCAATCCAAAGATTATTTAAAAATGTGTAAAGACGCTGCTATCCTTCGTACGCGTCTCATAAAGCACACATGCAGCGAATAAAAACTGTTTTGTAACTGACACAGTTAATGTGGAAGTTACACGTTCGTTCCAAAAAATAAACTGAAATTAAAAAATGAAGAAAAAAAAATGGAAATATTAGTACGAGTTTCATTTAGCGGAGAGAAGAGAAAAGAAAAATCTCAGAGAAAAGAAAAATCAGGGAAAAGCTTTAACCTAAAATCCAAAATCGAAACCCTAAAGCTTCATAATCAAACCTTAAATCTTCGTATAAATTATGAATACAGTAGTAGTAACATCACGGTGATAGCGAAAAAACCAGTTCCAAAAGGGAAATCACAAGAACAATTGAAAGATACAACGACAATAGTTGAAGAAATAAGTTCAAAATCACTAGGACCGAGGACAAGATCAAGATCTTCAAAGAATACAGCGGTTTCAACATCAACTGAAGCATAAGATACTTCAAAATCACCACCACCGAAGAAGAGATCAAGATCTTCAAAGAGTTCAGCAGTTTCAGCATCAACTGAAGCAGAAGATACTTCAAAATCAACACCACTGAAGAAGAGATCAAGATCTTCAAAGAGTACAACAGTTTCAACATCAACTGTAGCAGAAGATACTTCAAAATCACCACCACCTAAGAAGACATCAAAAAATTCAAAGAAATTAACAAAAACTTCAAAGAAATCAACAAAAGGTACTGCTACTTCATATGTTTGCCTTTTTTTTTTCCATTACTTGTCGTACTAGTGTACAGATCTGTACACTGGGATGCTATTTCATCTTCATATTGCTTGATGTGTGTGTTTTCAACATGTTTTTTTATTACTTGCGGTACCAGTGTACATATGAGTACACCAGCATGCTATTTTATCTTCATATTGCTTGGTGTGTGTGTTTTCAACTTATTTTTTCATTACTTGTGGTGCCGGTGTACATATGAGTACACCCTCATACAATTTCATCTTCATATTGCTTGATGTGTGTGTTTTCAACATGTTTTTCCATTACTTGTGGTACCAGTGTACGGATCTGTACACCAGCATGCTATTTCATCTTTATATTGCTTGGTGTGTGTGTTTTCAACCTGTTTTTTCATTACTTGTGGTAATAGTGTACATATGAGTACACCAGCATGCTATTATCATCTTTATATTGTTTGGTGTGTGTGTTTTCAACATATTTTTTCATTACTTGTGGTACCAGTGTACATATGAGTACACCCTCATGCAATTTCATCTTTATTTGGCTTGATGTGTGTGTTTTCAACCTGTTTTTTCATTACTTGGGGTGCAATTGCACATATGAGTTCACCCTCATGTAATTTCACCTTTATTTGGCTTGTTGTGTGTGTTTTCAACATGTTATCGCATCACTTGTGGTGCCTGTGTACACATCTGTGCACCAGAATGCAATTTCATCTTTATTTGGACTGATGTGTGTGTTTTCAACATGTTATCCCATCATTTGTGGTGCTGGTGTACACATCTGTGCACCCTCATACAATTTCATCTTCATATGGCCTGATGTGTGTGTTTGGAAGATGTTTTTGTTAGATTTTTGTATGAGTGTAAAGATTTGTACACCAACATTGATTTATGGCATGTTGTGTGAGAATAAATGTTGCTTTAGTTAGTTCTCTGTAGGAGTGTACACAGCTATACACCTGTATGATATGGTCCTATTTGTGTGTACAATGATATGATTGTTTTATAGTCAAGAGTAAATGTATTATTATTATTGGTTCATTTTCATATATACCAACAAACATTATAGATCAAGTTTCCATCTAATCAGTGACTTTGTGAATAAAAACTTTGAGGAAGATGAAAAAAGAGAGGAGGAAAAGTATGGTTCACCGATTATCAATTAAAGAAGCAAAAGGAAGGACCATTCTGGCCTGTTGTAGATATCTCTGTCCACAATAAAGCAGATTAGAAAGATGAAAAAGATCCCAGTAAAAAGAGAGATGATATATGGACTAGGAACCCAAAGTCAATCATGAAAGTTGTGAGACAGTACCGCCATGAACATTGTGACACAGGGGGTCATTATTTCATGTTTGATACTCCCAAGGAGAATAATAGAGTGGCGGTAAAGATTGAACCTGAAGATTTGTTTTTAATTTTTGGGCTAGAGATGGTGGCAATAGAACTTGAAAAAGGAGAAGATGAAAAAACTGCAGCTGAAAAAAGATACGGTCCGCTGATAAACAGATTGCATCTAAAGAAACCAAATGAGTTGGGTAAACTAGATGTGGATAATGAAATCATGCATATCATGAAGGAAAAACCAAAGTCGCAATTGGAGATTGAAAGAAACGCCGAAGACTTAGTGGATTGTTTACTATGTACCTATGCATCACGGTCTTTTTTACCCAAGCAAACGGAAGTATGATTAGGAAGAACAAGTATGCACACTTTTTTGAGTCTTTGGATAGGATGAAGAAAACTTGCTGGCCGGTTCATATACATGAGTATCTGATGGGAAACATTAAGAAACATATTCATTCACCACTTAAAGTTTATGGTTGTGTGATTTATCTGTTGGTGAGTTTACATGTGCACACAGTTTTACACCTGATATATCCATTCACCATTTTAAATAATTCTGTTCATGGTGTTTGTCGCTTTCTATTACATTTCTAACTATTCACCTATTTGTTAATGCAGTATTGGTTTGCTGAGCACAACAAAAGCATGCGGCCGACCAATGTTGAAGGTGTGCCAAGGCTTCTCAGGTGGATCATCAACGACGTCAGTAATACAATTGAGAAAGACATGGATGATGCCATGAAAAAGATATCTCAAATAACTTTAACAATGTGTAGAGGATTGTAAAAAATTGGTGATAAATTTGATTTTTTTTGTCATGTGTACAACAATGTACACTTTTAACACATGTGTAGAAAATTGTACACCTATGATAAATATTGATACTTTGGCATGTTTTTGGATGTAACCAGGATGGGTAAAGTCTTACAGTGATCAAAAGCGATTGCTTTTGGATGAGTACCGGATGTTGAAACAAGAAAATAGCATAGATGCAGTGAAGGAAAAGTTGCGCATATCAGATATGAAAAGAAAGGAGTTGCACGAGGAGCTTACTGAAGTTCAGGATAGGCAAGAAAGGCTTCTTAATTTCATTAAGAGAAAAGCCTAAAAGTTAATGAAGTTGGTCTGATGAACTTGACAGAAAGAGAAGTGAATGATTTTTTTAATTACACTTTGGAGGAAATCTTTAAATTTGCAAAGGAAATACGACTTGAAACTGAGGAGGATGAGGAGGTTGGGGTTGAAGTTTAGGTTGAGGAGGAGGAGAATGAGGAGGAGGAGGAGCACAAGGATGATGAGGATGAGGATAAGGATGGTGATGTTGAGATACAGGACAAGGATGTTGATGCTGGGGATGGCGGCAATACTGTTGGAGATGACGGCAAGACTACTAATATGCAAAGGTATAGCAATATATTTCTTAAAAATAGCAAGTCATTGCTTTTCATCATCTCTATATGTGTGCAATATTGTACACCAGTGTGCTGAAACTCATGCCTTTAATCAAAACTTGCTTCTTTTAGCACTCCTTCATCAAAAACTAGTGAGGAAAATGAAGAAAATAATGGAAGTGAATCTGAAAAAGGAGTTGAGCATCAAATTGCTAACAAGCCGAGGTACGATGATCCAAGCTTACATTTGTTTTTATTTTATATATGTGTACCTACTTCTACACTAGTGCTAAAAATCGTATATATAATTCATACACTTGTGTACAATTTTGTACACCCTTAACAATTTCGTACATAATGCAATCGTATATAATTGCATTTTTCAGAGAAGAAGATGAGGAATATGGAACAAGCCGAGGAGTTGAGTCTAAAAATGACAAAGTAGTTGGGTGTGAAGCTGCTCACAAGCCAAGGTATGATCTCAACTTACATTTGTTTTTGTTTTCAGTATGTGTGTACAAGGATGTACACCTTTATTACTTCTTCTGTATTTGTGTACATACCTTCACATTAGTGTACAAATCTGTACACCATTGAAATTTCTCATAATTTTTTTTGCATTTTTCAGTACTTCTCTACCAAAGACAAATGAAATTCCTGAAGATCAAGAAGACCAGGTGAACCTTGAAGACCAGAATGTGATGGATACCACTCAAAGTGCTGAAATTGATGAAGCTACGATAATCGCAGCTCAAGCAATATCTCTGCTGGACATGTTGCCAGTTGAAGAAGATGTACTTTTACTCACACAAGGAGAAAAGCCAGAGAAGGAGCTTTATACATCAATTGATGACCTTCTAGATAACTTGTCTGAAATTGTGTTCATAAAGCTTGAAAAAGGTTGTTACAAATTGGCACCACCTGAAATGAAGGAAAAGATGGCAACCCTGATCCGCGAAGATTGTCCAAGCTTTTCATTATTGAGCCAAGAAGAGCCAAAAGAAGAGTCGCTGCAAAAATCATTATCCAATAAAGATGTACGAGAAAGGATCGTTGCTGAAGCAGTGCAGTTCATCCAAGAAAATCCTAGTGAATTTTTTAGCAGTCAAGAAGTAGAACAACAAAAGACACCAGTGAGGACAAGAGCAGGGAAGATGAAGGAAGCAGAGATGTTGAGGACAAAAGCGGCTGGCAAGTTGTCCAAGACACCACAAAAGAGAGTTGCAAATAAAAACCTAGATCCATAGTTCACTGCCGAAGGTAAAACCAGACCGGTTAGGATAAAAGCGGATCAAAAAGACAGGGAGGGACAAGAACCAGGCTATCCTGCTACTAAAGAGAAAGGCAAAGGAGTATCGTCCTGCTCATCTATTGCAAGATGTTCGTCAATCTCCACTATACCAAGCAATGGAACTAGGAGAGGACAAAAGAAGGATACAAAAGTTCTTTGACTATGCAAACCTGAAGTAAGTTCAGAAAACACTACCTCGCACTATCCACATGATTGAATCTTATAATAAAAGGCATGTGCACCACTATGTACACAAAGTTAACATTTCCTTTATGATTACGCAGCTCTGTAGCTTGGGAACTAACCAGACTCCAAGATCCAACAGTCACCGAAGATATTCTTATTGTGGGAAAAGTACTTCATGAACTGATGTTCAACAAATATCTGGACCAAGAGGTACTGCAGTTCTACACTGTTAGAGCATAGCTCGGTTGAACCCACCAAGCGTTGGTATGTCAAGTTTGATTGTCATATTTTAGTGAATCAAAACTCATTTAAAGAGTCGCTTGATTATATACTAGAGTCAACTTCGTATAGGTTAGCTTGAAAGTATTAGGATATGAGATATTACAAGTATTACGTGAAGACTTGAAGAATGTGTAGAAGTAAGGAGCTACAACGACGACATCATCCTTCCATTTGAGATTAGTAATATTTGACATGAACTGTTTCATTCCCTAACGTATCTTTCAAGTCGTGCATATTGAAGAAAAAAACTGCGAAGTTATGAATGATTATACTCTAGTTAGACGTAGTATTAAGGAATACAATACGAAGTATAACGCTTATCTTTTAAACTTCGTATATAAGACATTGACATAATTGTTTGAATGCTATTGTGATTATGTATGGGTATGAGGTGAAGATTTCATCCTAGGAAACAATGTTTTACATTCGTTTAAAGGAAGTAAATTCATGAACTTGTTTTGTGAATCGAAAGAGAAATCGCTAGGCTTATTGGTATTGTTATTCATCGCATATCTTTTGAACTACTAATATGTGTGATTAGTATAACCGCTCATGACTTGCTTATGTTCTTGGTAAAACTATTCACAAGGCCTGACTTTTGTATTGGTATGACTTTTATTAGTGAAACCGATCTTAAGTAATCACCTGAGATGGTATGATCGATTTGTTGTAATTGGTATGACCAACTCTAGGAAAAGGGGAACCGATCCTAGTAAGAGGTGCAACCGATCACAAAAGGGGAATCGATCCTTGTAAGAGGTGCAGCAAGTTTCTAGTTATTGGGAACCGATCCTATGAACATGTGCAACATGTTTTTAGACATTGGGAACCGATCCTATGGACATGTGCAACAAATACAAGTTAGATACCATATATATGTGGGAACCGATCCTAGCACCTAGTCAACCAAGTTTTGGTAACTAGCGTGACTAATTCTAGTACCCACATGGAGGTAGAACCGAAACTTGTTTTGGTAGAACCGTGAAACCCATGTTTGGTGATTTGATAGGATAATCAATCACATAGTTCTTGGAAGTCAGATGAATCAATTCTAAACTTGTTTGGAAGTGTGGCAAATCGATTCCAAGATTGTAAGTATGAAAGAAGACTTACAAAGTAAAGATGTCGACATACTTTGAACAAGTGCAGTGACGCTTATCTTTTATTGTTCAAAGATATTCCTTAAAAGCTAAAGGAGAATCCCGGATCGAAAATAAATTAAGAATCTTTTAATTTTATATTTGGAAAATAAAAACTAGTAATGTGCATTTACTAATTGGAGATTTTCTAGTAAGATTTCGGTCAACTTTTTGACAAAGCATTTCCAGGAATTATGGAAACCGAATTTGGAATATATTGCATACCTTGAGAATATTTTCGGTTTTGGAAATTCCTTGGTGTCCAAACTTCCTTGGTCTATAAATATCAAAGTTTTCATTTCGAGCAAACTAATCCCCGGAGCCAGCAAAACTACCTAGTTGTGTTGTTACTGGTGGAGCCGCCTATTCGGAGAGGAAAGTAACCTAATTAGGCGAAATCTCTTAAGGCCGCTAGGTTTAAAGACTTCTTTGGGATTGAGAAGCTCTATTAGTACCGTTGGTGGGAAACTAGATAATTGCGGTTTATTATTAGTTTTCGATTGATTTGATTGACTAACGGTTGTTAAACTTTGATTGCACCTAGTTTGTTTATGCTTGAGAATCTTCTCTTCTGATATAAGATTCACTCAAACTAGATCGAAGTTTCGACGGGGATCTTTAGACTGTTTGTAGATCTAAAGACGTCTTGTGATAATCCATTGTTAATAGAATCCATTTTGTGTGTGATTGATCACAAGAGATTCATGTTGATTGTGTGCATGTGTTTATTGAAGATCTATGAAGATTTGAAGACGAAGAATATTTATGATTTGGGTTCATAATCTTTGGTGTGCACAATACTTGTTTCGGGTAAAGAGGATCCAACTATAATTGGTTTATCTTTGTGATATATTGGATTTATTAGTTGAGTAGATCGGCATCAATACAATTCTTTGTGATTCAAAGTATTGATTGTAAAATCTTGACAATTACTTTGGTAGTTGTTATTTGATAGATCTAAGGACCTGACAAAGAAGTTTATTGGGATAAACTGAAGAGCCTTTTTTCGAACTCATATCACTTGATTGAAAAGAGTTGTTACCGAAAAGATTTGTTGTTCCTTTACTGTTTGGAATACGAACCAAAGGAATTGTTCCAAGTGCGTGACTTATTAACAAGTTGGAGGCGCAGGGATACAGACGGAACTAGGTGAACTATAGGTTTAGTTGCTTGGTCTCAACTATACGAAGTTGGTTTGATTTTGTATAGCGGCTTAATCCTGAGAGTATTCAATTCTGGACAAGGTCCCGGGGGTTTTCTGCATTTGCGGTTTCCTCGTTAACAAAATCTTGTTGTGTCTTTTACTTTTCTATTTCCGTAATTATAATTGTTTTATTATAATTAGAAGTAAAATAAACAAACGTTAATTCCTATTTACTTGATAGTAATCCTATTGTATTTGGTTAAGTCCGAACCATTTATCAAGTAAACATACTTCGTTGTTGTATTTTATCGATCTTGTATCCATAGTCAATCATACAAGTTATCTTGTTGTCGTATTGTCTCGATCTCGTATCCATAGACGATCACACGAAGTGTGAACCGATTAGTTGTATTGTCTCGACTCAGTCTATAGACAATCACTTTCGGAGAAATGACTTATAGGTTGAAAAGTTTTAGGTTGAGGTATATTTTGGTACCCTCGTCTTTTTAATTGGTATCAGAGCAGGCAAACACGAAAAGATCTAACAATCTGTGTTTGGTGCGATCCAACCTATAAGAATGAACTCGAGTTCTCATGAATCGACTTCAATTAATGTACCGCCAAGATTTGACGGAACAAACTATCTATGGTGGAAATCTTCTATGATATTTTTTCTTCTATCACGAGACTTTAATACATTGCTAATAGTCGTCGATGGTTATATTCGTCCAAAGATAGAAAATTCGGAAACTGAGTTTAAGCGCTTAGTAGATTTTTCAAACAAAGAAAAGGCTCTTGCAAAGCAGAATTCAGATGGTTTGAATGCTATAATACATGCTATAAGTCGTGATCTACAACATCATGTATCAACATGTCAAACTTCGAAACAAGCTTGGGATAATCTTCAGATCGTATTCGAAGGAAACACATCAGAGAAAGAAGCTAGACTTCAAACTCTTACATCCGATTGGGAGAACCTTCGAATGGATGACAACGACACTTTTGATAGACGCATTTATGTGTTTATTTTCATCTCTATTGTGTATAATGTTAGTACCCATTTTTGTACTTATTTTGGTATTTTATCTCTTTGTAGTGTTTTTGGAGAAATAAGCTTTTGTGGCGAAATTGACTCGAAAAGTTGATGAATGCAACCCAAGGGACGAGTGTTATGCGGACTCCAGCAACGGATAAGGGGCGACCATTGGATAAGGGGTAACCTTCCCCTTCAGTTCAAATTCTGAATTTGGGCGGGAAACCAAAAACTTAAAAACGTGTTTCCTGGCAGATTTGGTGATGGATTTTTAGAGGTGTTTGAGGTCGATTAAACTTCTGATTTTCATAGGGTAGACTCCTTATGGGTCTAGGAGTCTAACATGGGTGTTGAAATCGATTAAAATGGGCTCAATCGACGGGTTTTGATCTCAACAGCAAAATATGGAAAGTCACATGTGTGACCCATTTTAGGAAATTTTAGAGAGATTAAAGGCAATATTTTATTCCCAAAGCTTAATATATATCTAAGGAAGAGTTTAGAATCAAAAGGAAAGCCCAGATACGCGTGGAAATTCTAAAACAAAAAATTGCCGCAACTTTGCCGTGAAGAGAAAGAAATAGATTTCGGAAGATTTTGGAGAGATTTAATCGCTCTTTTTGATATAAATAGATTGGTTGGGTCATATATAAGGGGTGTCGAGAGTTTGGGGGGCTTAGAAGGGCTGAGGAGGCGAGAATCAGAGGTTTACAGGCCGCTGCTGCTGCTGTTTTCTGCTGGTGCGGAGCTGAAGAACACGAAGAACATAAGACGCACACTGAACAGTCGCGAAGAACACGAAGAACTTCGACCCACACCTAACTGTCGCAGAAGCAGTCTTATATACTCGTTTATTAACAGCACTTCAGTTGTATCGGTGATTCTGTAACGCCATTAAAGCATTGCAGATTCGCTGTATTATTATTTCTCTTCAATAAAAACACCTTTTGAGCCATGTTTCTATCTTTTGAGCATGTTTTTACCATGAGGAGCTAAACCCAAACACTGGGATGACGGAGGAAGACGAATATCATACTTGGGGTAATTTTATTAATTCTTTTTAAGACTTTTGCATTAATTTTAATTGAAAATATGATTTGAATTAATTGGTTGTCATTTAATTTGATGATGTATGCTTAGCTTAGGTGTTTTGATACATCATGCTTAGGATTTACAATCAATGTTTTGAGAATCTACCTTGGAAAAAATAGAGTCCTTGTTTTTCTTGAGCTAAAATTGTCAAAGAATTAATAATTGAACCTTATGTTTTGAATTCGGTGGAATCCTGAATCCCAGTACCTCTCACCATTGTTTAATATTTTTGTATATATTTTTATTAAATTTAAAAACTCGAATCTTCACAAGTCCGAGTGAACGACAACCTTACTTACCACTTTAAAATTACATCAACTTTTGAAGAGTTTCATATTAAACTCTCTGAGATAATTAATGTTTCTTTCTCTCTTGGAAAGACTATTTCTGAAAAGGATATAGTGTGCAAAATTCTCAGATCGTTGCCATCTAGATACGATTCTAAGAAGCATGCAATCATAAAAGCAAATGGTCTTTCAACCCTCTCACGAAGCACACTTGTTGGAAAGTTAAAGATCTTTGATCATGAATCACAGTCTATTCAAACAAAAGGAATCGCTTTTAAAGCTGCAAAAGTTCTGAAAGCTCCAATGGAGAGGAATAGACAGATGGATGATTCAGATGAACGGATTGCAGAAAATTCTGATGATGAAATTGAACAATCATTATCATTGATTACTAGACAGTTTCGAGATCTCTTAAAGAAAAGAAATAAGAGATTCATAAAGGATACTCATCGATCTTCTCGTCCACATGATCGAGTTCCTGTCAAAAAGGATCATGAAGAAGATGATGAATATCAGCCGCAATGCTTTAAGTGTAAAGGGTTTGGTCATATTGCTAAAGACTGTCCCAATCTTAAGAAATACACTGGAAGCAAGGCTCTAGCTGTAACTCTAGATGAGAGCTTTGATTCATATGATTCTGAAGAAGAGGAAACAACTAATATTGCATTAGTTGTCAATCTTATTTCTTCCTCCTCCATTAGTGATTTACCCATTTTAAAAATGGACATGACCTCCGATGTTATTAAATCATCTAATGGTAAAGGGAAAAATAAGGAAAGATGCAAAAACTGTCTCAAAAACAGATTTGCCAAAAGTTGCATAGGCAACCTAAGTCAATCTCAAGATACTTCGTCAGTTCGAGGTAACAAAAGGAGATCCTGTCATACTGTACTGGATAAAGAACACTCTGGTTGTTCAAATTCCGTAATGAGAGAAAATCTCATTCTAATACCAACTGATCGGTATTAGAATTCTTTCCTCACCATGTATGCCGAATCTTTGAGTGGGAAAAAAAAAATATCAAAGCAATTATTTGTAGATTATGGGAATAAAATCCAGTAATTGAAAATATTTGAGATATTCGTATTTATAGGAATATTATATTTTCGTAAGTATGAAAATTATAAAAAGATCATTCTCCTTCTTTGGTCATTCCTTGTCCGAACCATGAGTCTGGATCCAACATCTTCTCTTGGTAAGATGCTAGATCAGAAAGATCAACTTAAGAATAAGTCTGCATCTTCTCTTGATATTGAGAGTAAAATCAAAAAGAGAGATTGGCTTAGCAAGAAGGAAAGAGAGAATATGCTGAATAAAGATCAGGGTATTGAAGCATTGACACATTTTTGTTTTCAATCAAAGACAGAATTACATGCTCTTGCAGAATCCTTCACGAAAATTTCACACCTGCAAGAAATTCTGGTCAAGCAACAAGGTTTTCTACTTGAAGAAATTCACAAGCTGAAGACTGAAAGTAATAATCTTTCTTCATTTTGCACTGATATGAAGGACTAAGTTGCAAAGAAAATAGACATCAGTTTTGATTTCTTTCAATAATTGTATTAGGTCTATTATGAATTAAACTATCTTATTATGAATAAAATTATTGGTTTATGATTTTTCTTGTGATAGTTTTTGGTTTACATAGCCTGTGCTTGAATGCTTTATCTTATTGCTATGTATGTTTATGGGATGTTTGATTTCGGTTTTCATAACCTTGATATTCGATCTCATATGTTGTGAACCCTTATGGTTTGGGTGACTTTTTGGTTTAGCAGGATTAAGTTCTAGCCCATGTTGGTAGGCTTTATCAAAGGATCATGAGGGGTTCTGATTGAAACAATATGTGAAAAAGTCACAATATGTTGAATCGTTTGGTTTAGCATATGTGTTTCAGGG
The DNA here is from genome assembly GCA_023531105.1 of Papaver atlanticum. Lineage (NCBI taxonomy): Eukaryota > Viridiplantae > Streptophyta > Magnoliopsida > Ranunculales > Papaveraceae > Papaver > Papaver atlanticum. Next base: position 417,964 of record JAJJMB010007966.1, on the reverse strand, counting down.
TTTCAACTTTTGCTTGCAATAGTTAAAACCGGTTTTCAACCTTTCTTTGGTAAAGGTTGGTTGTTGTTGTTCTTTTGTCTTGCATGAGGATGACAACATAATGATATTTCGGTATCAATTCTCCTTGGAAAGGAGATGCAAACATTATTGGAGAAAAGGATGCGAAATTTGAGGTAACGACTTTGTTAGTTAATCGTTTTCCTGTTTAAGAAAAGCCTGATTTTATTGCGTATATTTATTGCTTTTGCTTAAGAAAATTTCGGTACAGTTGATATTTATTCCGTTGTTTGTGTATGGATGTGTGTGTGATTCAATTGTTTACGGTTAAGAAAAACTATTGTTATCTTGCTTTATTGTTTGGTATCAATCGTTTAGGCTTACAAAATTTCGGTGCAATTGCGGTGCTTTAATGTCTATGCTGTTTCAATTGCTTCCGGTTGAGGTAAATAATTATGCAAGTTGATTTAATTGGTTTGTATGAATTTTTTATGGTTAAACAAAACAAAAGGTTTTCGGGATAAATTGTTTAGTCCAATTTGATTCCGGATAAGAAAAACTAAGTTAATTCTGATCTTAGTTAGACTAATCAAAGTGGAGGTTTCGGTTATTCAAGTCTAATCGAATGGCTTAACAAGAAATGCGATTTAACTAACCTAGTACTTGTCTTCTTTAAAAGTGAATGGTCTAAGTTATATGGATAATTAGAACCTGATGAGAAAATAGAGTTATCTTTATTTTGGTCTTATCGAACAAGCGATTGTATTTGTACAATCGGTTTAGCAAAGGAACTAAGGTGCTTAGTCGATTTTTGGTTTGCTAAACTATTAGGGAAAATTTCTTCGGGCAATTGTTTCCTTGGTAACATATCAAAACAAAATTACTTTGTAGTTTCGGTTTTGATATTGGTTATCAAAAAATGGTGTGTGGAACCCTCGTGCTTAACTCTTATAGGTTGCAAGTCTTTTAAGATTTGTAAGATCCTTTCGGTTTGTATTTTATTTGCTCGTACCTTTGTCATTTTGTGACAAAAAGGGGGATAAATATATGGAGTAAACAAGTGATACTGGTATTGATTTATATTGATTGGTATCACTAAGATAAAGGACAATGGTGCTTAAAGGTTTTATCTAACGAAAGAGTAAAGCATAAACTAAGGGGGAGTAGCATATCATATTGATACTTGTAGTTATATGGACTACAAAGGGAATAACAAAGACGTGCGGATTGAAAATCTACCTAGCTTACCTTTAGGGGGAGTATTAGCTTTGTTATTATAATGTCAACAACGGCATTTATGGATTGAATGTATACAGGTTATTGTGCTGTTGAATTTGGGAGTCAAGCGTATGTGTAATGAATTCTTTTAATTTGTTTATCCATATGATGTAAGAGTTTTGTCACTAAAATTGACAAAGGGGGAGATTGTTAGAGCATAGCTCGGTTGAACCCACCAAGCGTTGGTGTGTCAAGTTTGGTTGTCATATTTTAGTGAATTAAAACTCATTTAAAGAGTCGCTTGATTATATACTAGAGTCAACTTCGTATAGGTTAGCTTGAAAGTATTAGGATATGAGACATTAAGGGTATTACGTGAAGACTTGAAGAATGTGAAGAAGTAAGGAGCTACAACGACGACATCATCCTTCCACTTGAGGTTAGCAATATTTGACTTGAACTGTTTCATTCCCTAACGTATCTTTCAAGTCGTGCATATTAAAAACAAAACTGCAAAGTTATGAATGATTATACTCTAGTTAGACGTAGTATTAAGGAATACAATACGAAGTATAACGCTTATCTTTTGAACTTAGTATAACGCTTATCTTTTGAACTTCGTATATAAGACATCGACATAATCGTTTAAATGCTATTGTGATTATGTATGGGTATGAGGTGAAGATTTCATCCTAGGAAACAATGTTTTACATTCGTTTAAAGGAAGTAAATTCATGAACTTGTTTTGTGAATCGAAAGGGAAATCGCTAGGCTTATTGGTATTGTTATCGCATATCTTTTGAACTACTAATATGTGTGATTAGTATAACCGCTCATGACTTGCTTATGTTCTTGGTAAAACTATTCACAAGGCCTGACTTTTGTATTGGTATGACTTTTATTAGTGAAACCGATCTTAAGTAATCACCTGAGATGGTATGATCGATTTGTTGTAATTGGTATGACCAACTCTAGGCAAAGGGGAACCGATCCTAGTAAGAGGTGCAACCGATCACAAAAGGGGAATCGATCCTTGTAAGAGGTGCAGCAAGTTACTAGTTATTGGGAACCGATCCTATGAACATGTGCAACATGTTTTTAGACATTGGGAACCGATCCTATGGACATGTGCAACAAATACAAGTTAGATACCATATATATGTGGGAACCGATCCTAGTACCTAGTCAACCAAGTTTTGGTAACTAGCGTGATTAATTCAAGTACCCACATGGAGGTAGAACCGAAACTTGTTTTGGTTGAACCGTGAAATCCATGTTTGGTGATTTGATAGGATAATCAATCACATAGTTCTTGGAAGTCAGATGAACCAATTCTAAACTTGTTTGGAAGTGTGGCAAATCGATTCCAAGATTGTAAGTATGAAAGAAGACTTACAAAGTAAAGATGTCGACATACTTTGAACACGTGCAGTAACGCTTATCTTTTATTGTTCAAAGATATTCCTTAATAGCTAAAGGAGAATTCCGGATCGAAAATAAATTAAGAATCTTTTAATTAAGGTTTTTAATTTTATATTTGGAAAATAAAAATTAGTAATGTGCATTTACTGTAAGATTTCGGTTAACTTTTGGACAAAGCATTTCCAGGAATTATGGAAACTGAATTTGGAATATATTGCATATCTTTAGAATATTTTCGGTTTTGGAAATTCCTTAGTGTCCAAACTTCCTTGGTCTATAAATATCAAAGTTTGTATTTCGAGTAAACCAATCCTCAGAGCCAGCAAAACTACCTAGTTGTGTTGTTACTGGTGGAGCCGCCTATTCGGAGAGGAAAGTAACCTAATTAGGCGAAATCTCTTACGACCGCTCGGTTTAAAGACTTCTTTGGGATTGAGAAGCTCTATTAGTACCGTTAGTGGGAAACTAGATAATTGCGGTTTATTATTATTTTTCGATTGATTTGATTGACTAACGGTTTTTGAACTTTTATTGCACCTAGTTTGTTTATGCTTGAGAATCTTCTCTTCTGATATAAGATTAACTCAAACTAGATCGAAGTTTCGACGGGGATCTTTAGACTGTGTAGATCTAAAGAGGTTTTGTGATAATCCATTGTTAACAAACTCCGTTTTGTGTGTGATTGATCACAAGAGATTCAAGTTGATTGTGTGCAGGTGTTTATTGAAGATCAATGAAGATTTGAAGACGAAGAAGATTTCTGATTTGGTTTCATAATCTTTGGTGTGCACAATACTTGTTTCGGGTAAAGAGGATCCAACTATAATCGATTTATCTTTGTGATAGATTGGATTGATTAGTTGAGTAGATCGGCATCAATACAATTCTTTGTGATTCAAAGTATTGATTGCAAAATCTTGACAATTACTTTGGTAGTTGTTATTGGATAGATATAAGGACCTGACAAAGGAGTTTATTGGGATAAACGTAAGAGCCTTTTGTTGAAATCATATCACTTGATTGAAAAGAGTTTTTACCGAACAGATTTGTTGTTCCTTTACTGTTTGGAATACGAACCAAAGGAATTGTTCCAAGTGCGTGACTTATTAACAAGTTGGAGGCGCAGGGATACAGACGGAACTAGGTGAACTATAGGTTTAGTTGCTTGGTCTCAACTATACGAAGTTGGTTTTATTTTGTATAGCGAGTCAATCCTGAAAGTATTCAATTCTGGACAAGGTCCCGGGGTTTTTCTGCATTTGCGGTTTCCTCGTTAACAAAATCTTGCTGTGTCTTTTACTTTTCTATTTCCGCAATTATAATTGTTTTATTATAATTAGAAGTAAAATACACAAACGTTAATTCTTATTTACTTGATAGTAATCCTATTGTGTTATGTTAAGTCCGAACCATCTATCAAGTAAACATACTTCGTTGTTGTATTGTCTCGATCTTGTATCCATAGTCAATCACACAAGTTATCTTGTTGTCGTATTGTCTCGATCTCGTATCCATAGACGATCACACGAAGTGTGAACCTATTAGTTGTATTGTCTCGACTCGGTCTATAGACAATCACTTTCGGAGAAAGGACTTATAGGTGGATTTTTTTTAGATTGAGGTATATTTGGGTACCCTCGTCTTTTCATACAACCATCGACGTAAAACATCGCTTGTCAGAGATATCTTTCGTCATGAAGATGAAAAAAAGTACTTCAGCTGTGAAATAATGAGTCCTACTGCATGTGTACATAGTTGTACACCTAATTGACATGATGTGTTCTATGTGTTTTTAGGTTTCTTTAGCTGTGTACATAGATGTACACGAGTATGCTATATGATTGACACATGGTATGTTAAGTGTTGGCATAGATGGTTGATTTATTTAGGTGTGTACATAGTTGTACACCCATATCATGGATATACGGTCTGTTTTCATGCCTAAAATGTTTGACTTGTTTGTTTTATGTAATAGTCTACATGCTTGTTAGTTTTCTGGTCTGGTTTAGGTGTACCTAATTCATTTTATTTTCCAACAAATTATTGATTGCAGTACTATGTCAAGTATAGTATCATGAGCGAGGTACAAAAGCTTGTGGTTGATTTCGTACGGGACATGCCTGGGAATCTGGAAATTCTTGTGATCCCCGTCAATCACTCTACAGAAAAAATTACGGTAGGAATTCACTGGTCGCTTTTGAAGGTTGATTTCGAAGCTCTAGAGTGGAAATGGTACAACTCGTTTCACACAGAAAGTGTTGAGGACTATAAAAAAGATGCTTAACGAATGACAGATGCGGTGCAATTGGAACTCAGCAAGAAGAGAGCATTAATGGGTGATGCACCTATAGAAGCGCACGAAATAAACGTCATGCCATGCCCTGCACAAGGAATCAACCCAGACTATCTACTATACACTTGTTACCTTATGAAACAAAGTGTGAAGAAAACAAAGAGTGTCGAAAGAGATCAGCAGACGGCCGAAGACATTTGTCAGCAAATGAGATCAAAACTGGTGGCCAAGATGCTGAAAAGATTCGGAAGTTATGAAAAAGTGTGGGATATAACAAAGGATGACGAGCACAAAACCTGGCGTATGAATAAAGGATGGGTTATTTGGTTTTTGGTACTCAGATTTTGACCAAAAAATGGTTTTGGTCTAACTTTTGTCCAGCCTTTGCGTTAGGTACTTGGAAAAAACGTTGGTTGACCCTCGTTGACCGGTTTAGTCTTCACTTCTGTCTAATAACAATTTAAAATAAAAATAAAATCTAATTATTTAACATCGTTAAAACGGCGTTAATCATGTCCGCCATTAAAAATTCATGAACTGGTAATATCATGATAAGAATACAAACCCAGAAAAAATATGCCCGCCATTAAAAAAAATCCACCGACAACAGCAAGCTTGAGTAGCTTAATAAAAAGAAAATAGAAAAGCTTTAATCGTCACATGCGATCTCCACCGTCATCGGTAATCACCATTAATTGAATCCTGTTATTTCCTCAAGTTAAAAGTTTTTTCTTTTTAGTTTTTCCCAAACCCTAAATTGAAGCTTCATCTCTTCAATTTTGATCATAACCCACTACAAATCAATTTTGATCATAACCCACTACAATTCGATCAGAACTCATTACAATCCACTGAATTTTTTTAAAAAACCCTTCCACATCAAATTAATTTTTTTCAGAACCTGAATGCATTAAAATACCCAAAATATGAGCTACTTAAACTGGTAACATCATGATAAAAAAGCAGGCGATTAATGGGTTTCAATCTAATGAAGAAGGGTTATGATTTAGGGTTTGGAAAAACAAATAGAAGAAAATTAATTTGGATACAAAGGTTGGAGATGGTTTTGAGATGTTGATGATATGTTAAGTGAGTAAGAGAAATTGAGAAATGCACCACTGATAGTACGAATTCAAAAATGAAAGATCTGGTGAATCTACTCCTGCTGTGAATAGAAAATGGAAACCCATAAGGGCCATAACTAATTGGAAATTTATCTCTTAAAAAATCAAATTTGATATTCGGTTGTAAGATTTTGGATTAATTTTGCAGTTTGATGTTTTGGTTGGAACAAAATCTTCAGTTGATCTTATTGTTATCAGAGTTTCGTGATTCCATCATCTCTTTCTCTCTAAGTCTGTTAGCTTTAAGAAATGATATCTCGGTTATGTTCTTGAGTCTCTTGGATTTATGAAATGAAATCTCGGTTGTGTTCGAGAAGAATGAAAAAAATAATTGTAATCTAAGCCGTCAATAACTTAGAAGGGTGGAGAATGTGGATCGTCCATGTTTATGGATTAACGACACGGTTAGTCATTGTTAGTAAAGATGATAATATACTAGTAAATACTTATCTAATTGACTTAAAATTTGACACGTCATGACTTAACCAAGTCAACGCAGGTTAACGTTGGTCTTTAGACCAAACGCAAAGGCTGGACAAATGTTAGACCAAACCCTGATTTCGGTCAAAACATGAGTACCAAAAACCAAATAACCCGTAAAGGATTGCAACCCTTAAAGAGGAAGAGGAGTTTTTATGTTTCATGTAGTTGCATCTTTTCTGATGACTACACCCAAGTAGATCTAAAGGCTATAAAACTACTAACATTCAAGATTCAAAGATAAACAAGATGTAAAGAACATGAAAGTAAAGATTAACACAAGCATATAACGTGGTTCGGCCATGAAGACCTACGCCCACGGGAAAGAAGATGTTTTCTTTATTTATTAGGGTCTTACCCTTGAAAGAGCTACAAATGTCACTTACATTTCTCACTCTCTCTTTATCTAGATCTCTCTCAGGAATTCTCTGTAGAAAGGCCATCTAATATTACATAAGTTTTCCATCTCCTTCTACATGGACTGGTATTTATAGGCAAATTGGACTCGTGAAGGCCGGGTCTCGTCGAGCTGGTGGAGCTGTCATACATCTTGTTATTACTTCGGACGAGCTATATACTATCCCTCGTGATGGCCTGCTTGATTCCCTCTCCGAGTCGTCTCGCCTTGTACGTCATCGTGTTGCTCTTCCTTGGGGAACCTCGTGTTGCATCACCTCTGAGTTATAGTATAGATCGTCCGAGCCTTCTGATACGATGTAGATTCGTCCACATCTCTTCTGATACTTCATTAAATGCAGTCCTTCTTTTTAGACTTGACCATCTGAATCGATTAGACCACTCCTCACACGCGTCATTCATGTAATGTTTGTAGCAGGTGTCTCGATTCGGATGAAATCAGCTTTATAGAGTATGATCTGATGTTTCCATCTTATCTTCTTATCATGAGACCATCCCTCGAGATGTTGACACGTGGCCATCGGGTATTTTACCCTCACATTTTGCTCATTTTCTTTACAACTTGCCAAGGGCATGATGGGAAGAAAACTTCGTAACTGTCCCGTCTTTTTCGCCATGTCCGCACTTTTAGTGCGCTTTTATCTGTTGGACTTGAGGCGCCGGTTAATGGTCCATCGGTTTCTTATAAAATCTTTTGGGAGAAGAGAATGATGTCTTTATTTTTTGTTTTCAGAATTCAGAACTTTTTCATTGTTTCTCTCCTCTGTCTTTTGCTGTTCCTTCTTAACTTCTTGTCTCCTATAAAGAAGTTCATTATGTCTGGGAGAAACTCTCCATCTCGGCCTTAGAGACGGTAAGGTCCTTTGTTTTACTTTTTGTTTTTCGTTTTCGTCGGTGGTTTACGCCGTTCAATGGTATTTTACCATTGTTCTGCAATTGTGAAGTTTTTAGGGGATCATTACCATTGTCTCCGTCTCCCTTTTGGTGTTCTCGCCAGTTTTTTGCCGGCATAAGCTCTGACTCCTTTCTTCTGTTTACTCTTTATAGTGCTGATAAGAGACCAATGAGGACTCCGAGCACTAGTCGTTCTTCCGGCATGTCTGATGCCGACTTCTTGGACATGGTGAGAACTAAACACCGTCTTCAGAGGTTTCAAGTCATTTTTTTCACTCCGGAGGCTCAAGACGGCGTCTTGACGAAGAAACTCTTTGAGGATAATCCCTGTGGTCCCAATGAGATCATCGTGTCAGCGGGCCAACTCGATGCTGGGCTTCGCCTTCCTATGTACCGCCCACTAAATTCTTTTCAGTACGAGGTACTTACTATGCTTAATCCTCAGCGAGCTATATTTCATCCCAATTGTAATTTCTATAGGATCGTACGAGAATGTTCTCGGCAAAGCCATGGCAAAGACACTGAGCATGAGTTGAATGAGTTCATCCCCGAGCAAAAGGAGTTGTATACGCCTGCGACCTTCGTGGAGAACTATTGGTGCCATCAGTACGATACCTTTGAGGGCTTTGGAGTTGGGATTTCTAGGTCTCGGAAACCTATCCGAGGTCCTCCTCTTATGTCCAATTTGGATCCTCTCAACCCCAGCCAGCTTACGCTTTGCAAGACTCATGATCCCAAGTGGTATGTAGCTCCTCTTCGCATTGTGGGGCCTTACATTTATGGTTGGGATGAGGCTGGCGATGTTCTTCCTGGGATTCCCGAGATGCACAATCATCTGCTGGCTTATAATCCATGGTTGCTTAAATGGGTCCCTTCTCGTAGGTGTTCATCACAAACTGCTCGAGCTATTGAGGATGCTAAGGTAGAAAATACTATTTTTCTATTTAACGTATATATACCTTTCCCCTGTTTTATGCCATAGCATCTGATGTTGCTCGAGTGTTTTGGCAGAGGAGGAGGGTTGCTGATGGTTCTGGGCCATCTATTGCTCCTGTGGAGGTTGAAGAACATGCTCTTGGTGTCGATATTGATGTTTTATTTGGTGAGAATGAGATAGTAGATCTTGGTGATGCATTCTTTGATGATCTTGACCAAGCCTTGTTGGATGATCCTATCAATCCCGGTGGTACTGCTACTTTATCGGATGTGAGGATGCCCCAGGCGAGTAATCTCGCTGACAAGGGTGTTTTTCCCGATGTAGGTGTTCGGGCTGGTGGTGGTATTAGTGACATTGTTCCCGTGGTTCCGAGTGGCGGTGTTGGTACTGGCGTACTGAGTACTTTTGCTGGTGGTTTTTCTTCTGCTCCAACAGTTCCTTCTAGTTCGTCTTCCACTATTTTTGGTGGTGGGTCCGAGGCAATGAAAATGCTGTGTTCGGATCAGTATGTTCGTTTGAATGAGGATGAGCAGGCTCGTATTTTAACTTCTTTTCCTAAGTCCGCTCAGCATCAGCTCGTGCAGGCGGTATGTATTGAAATTTGACTAAATTTGTGATGACATGTTTTTTATCATTGCTCCAGTTGAAACTTTTCTGACTGGTGATGTTGTCCGATTCGCTAGAGCAACAATCTTCGGGTTGACATGCTGTCCGAGACTCACGTTGCCAGGAAGCGAGCTAGAGATGCTGAACACGAGAATCAGAATCTGCATCTCATTGTGGAGATGGCCAAGCAAGAGGCTTTGTCTCTGCGCCAAGATAAAAAAGAGTTGGAAGGTGTTGATTTTTCCTTCGTCTAAGTTTTCATCTCCATAGTAGGTTCTAGAGTTCTGAATTAGTCCCCTCTATTGGTAGCCATCGTCAAACGTTTGGAGGAGAAGGTAGATAATACCGGTCATAGGCATGCTAGGGAACTGTGCAATCTGAGGTTCGATGTGAGCTCTCGCTAGTGCAAGATTGATTCCTTAGAACATGAGAATGCACAACTTAAGAAGGATGTGGAGGTTCATCGAGATCGCATCGTTGAGCTTCGTGTGATGTTAGATAAAGCTAAGCAGGTAGAGGTAGCTCATTCGGATGAGATCAAGCTCCTCCGAACTCAAAAGGACAGGCTGATTGAATGACAATCAGACCATATGCCGCTGCTAGCGCAGGTATAGGATGATAGGGAAGAGTTAGTGCGTCTCAAGCGAGATTTTATCCAGCTTGAAAAGGAACGTGATAGACACATGTTATCGTGCCCGGCTGGCGATGCCGCCATAACTCCTGTTGAAGCACAGATTAGTGCTTTAGATAATCAAAAGGCCCAAGTGGAATAGACCTTAGCTTCTGTTTTGGTTGAACATGAAGGTTGCCTATTAGCGACTTTTGATTTTCATTCACCTTATGCTTTTATGAGTTTATTATGTTATATTGACTCTCTCCTTTGATTTCTCTTGCAGAGGCTCGTAAGCGTAATGTGGAGTTAGAGAGGCGTTGGAGGAAATTAAGGTGGCAAAACAAAGTTTTGACGAATTGGTGAGCCACCATGAGGAAGAGCTAGAGGCTGAGCGTGCTGATAAGAATCAGAAGTTGAGCAATCTTCATGCTGAGTATAAACTGATGATAACAAAAGCCTGCAAAACTGCCGTCCTTTGTGAGCGTCAAAGGGTCGCTTCTGCTGCAAATGTTGTGGTTCCACCTCCTCTTGTTGAGCCCGAGTCCGAGCAAGTTGCTCCTGAAACTGCCGAGGGCGAGGATTGGGTGGATATTGAGCAAGGTGCACCTGGCGATGGGAAGGTTTAAGTTCGTCGGTTCTTTTGCTTATACAAGCTTTGCTTTTCTAAGGACTTCTTGTTTTCTCCTTGTTCCGTTTAAACCTCGTGCTATTTTTGAGGTAATGGTTAGGAAGACAGTATTTGGTAAGTCCTCGTGCTCCTTACGAGGCAATGTTTAATTGGTTTGACTGGTCAGCATGCTGACCAAGGCCTCTTCTGTGTTGGAGGCATTATTTTGCTACTTATACTTTGATAAGTCTTCGTATGTGGGAGGCAATGACACTTTCTTTTGAAGTAGTTGTTTATATGGATGATAACTTCTTTAGTTGAATTATATCACATGATGTGTGTATTTTTGTGGCTCCTGGGGGTTTTGTGCATGTTGTTGGTCCAACCATGGGTGACAAAGCCAAGGAGGGATCAGTTCCTTAATTGGATAGGGCATCTTTTGCGGTGTTGGGATTTAGGCATAGCACATTCCCCTTCTCGCCTTGGTATGATGCCTTCATGGGCTTGGTTTTTTAATAGTGTCCTGTTTAGGTTACACTTTCCCCAGGGTTAAGTGATCAGTTGTGTGAGTTACTTGTTTATTAACCATTGTTTGGAGGGCAATACCTCGGTCAAGTGATTCTTTCCTTAGCCAAAGGTAAGTACCTTGATTCTGGATATCTCCTATTATGGAAGGACATCATCCGATTTCGTGATCGCGATGGCATTACCTCAGGTCTGTTCCCGTCTTAGGTAGCTTAGGGTGTCCCCCGCTTCATCTTGCTTCATTCGGTTAGATGGCATTGCCTTAGGTATGTGTCCGTCTCGGGAAGCTTAGGTATTTTACCCGCATCATTCGTTGTAGAATGGAAGGTGTGGCTAGTACCGTGCCATGATCTTGATGGTCTTTTGTTATAATGCAAATATGATATGATTATGCTATATGCAAATGCAAGAAAAGATAAAGAGAAAAATTGCAAAATAAAAAAAAATAAACTAGTAAAAATCAAAGTAAATGAAATGAGCACGCAAAAGGATTAATTTTATTATTCTCAAAAGAGGGTTTATAAGCCCTTAGTACATTTTGGTAAGGTATCATGACCTTTTACACGTAAGGATTCGAGTCCCATTTTCATAATTTGTCTTCCTAAGCGATAAGCTGTTTAAGCATTGTATGGCTTGAGGTGTTTGATATTCCAGGGGCGTTCTAGTTCTTCCCCATTGGGTTTGAGAAATATGTATGCTCTATCGCCTGCCTTGGCGATGACTGTTAATGGTCCTTCCCATACGGGAGCAAATTTTCCTGCCTCGCGCTGGTATGGCGGGATCTCGCTCTAGACTTTGTCGCCTGGGCTAAATTTCCTCTGATGAACACGTTCGTTGTATTCTCGGGCTGACCTCCAATGGTAATTCTCCCTTCTCCGGAGAATTATGTCTCGGTTTTCCTCGAGGTTGTCTGTCTCAGCGAGTATCGCTTCAGTTGGTATGATCGCTTATGTACCATGTATGAGAACGAAGGGGGCCGTCATTGTTGCTCCTCTTCGTGTGGTCCGATAGGCCCGGAGTACATTGTGTAATTGTTCATATCGGCTAGTCCCGTGTCCATCTAGCTTCTTATTGAGCATGTCAGCGATAGCTTCATTAGGGTAACCGTTCAGACTTCGGGGAATGGAGAAGGCATTATGCCCCTGATTTTTCTCGCCGAGTGAGATTCGGTTATAACCTGAGTATTCGTCTATTAGGGATAGTAGTCCGTATTTAGATGTGGCTTCTACAAGCTGATCGATATCAGAAATCGGAAAGTTGTCCTTTGGATAAGCCCTATTGATGCAAAGTCGTGCTCTTTCGTTTTTCTTCGGTATGATCACCATGTTGGGTATTTGTTCTCCCCGGACGACGTCTGATGTTTCCATTTTCTTTAGTTCGTTTTGAATCGCCTTGTGATACTCCGGTGTCACCTTTCTCATCTTTTGCCTCATAGGCTTGTGCTTTGGATCATTTTTCAAGTGGTCTTGAAAGACTTCTGGATTTATCCTAGGCATATCTCCCATGTGTCTAGAAGAGACATTGGGGTATTCTTTTGATGCTCGTACGAGTTTTTATTCTTCCTCTCTGTCGAGTAGAGTTCCAACCTTAACCATTCCTAGGTTTTTGGTTGTTCTGATGTTTATTTCTTTCGTGGGTCCTGAGGCCGAGAAGTTTATCTTGAGCTCTCCATCATCGGAGAGGTTCTGTAGTTGCTATAAGAGCTCCTTGGATAAGTCCGAGATTGGGACATTTTCCGAGACTGGTATGTTATTAGAGTGCCTCGCTATGCTTTCCACTGCTACGTAAGCGTCGATATCAGCCTGGTTTTTAGTATTCTTGGCCCTTTTCTCCTTTTCTTTTTGGGATTTTACCCCGTTCTCGTCATTCTGTACGTCCATATTGTAACAGTACTTAGCTTCGCATGAGTTTCCAACGATCTCTGCGACCCCATCGGGTGTTGGAAACCTTAGTCTCTGATGGTAGGTCGAGGCAACTCTTTTGATCCCATGGACCCAGGATCGCCCGACAATGGCTGTGTAGGGTGAAAGTACATCTACTACACAAAAAGTGGTTAAAGTGAGGATTTTTCCTACTTGAATTTCTAAGGTGACCTCGCCTCTTGGGCGGGTCAATGAGCCATTGAAGCCAAATATGTTATAGGTAGAAGGGATTAGGCATTCGTCTCTAAGACCCATTTGCTTGAATGTTTCATAAAATAAGATTTCGACAGAACTTCTTACGTCTATTAGTATTTTAGGCATGGCCCATGGAAATACCTTAGGCTTTTCTTCCTCGCCCTCGTGTTCGGGGAGTGCGATAGCCATCGTAACCACCAGTGGATCGTTGTGGTTTCGTCCTCCATCAGGCTCCGAAGCTGAAAAACTGATAGGTATTTTCTTCCACTCCTGCATAGGAGGTTCTTTTGCTACGCTGAAGACTTCGTCACCTTCGAAGTTTTGCTTGTGGATTCATCCTATAATACTTCCTTCGGGTGTGGGAGCCGTGATAGCTGAGTGCGATATCATATTACATCCAAAGTATTGTGCTTCGCGTGGTATTTCTACGCGATGTATAGGTGCTCTTGTGGTTGATTGGATCGCTGGCTACGCGATATACTCCTGGAGCTTACCTTCGTCAATCATATCTTGAACCATTTTCTTCAGGTATCTGCACGAGTCTGTGGTGTGGCTATGGACCTGGTGGAACTCACAGAAATCTTTTCGGTTCCTAGCACGCTCGGGCTGTTGTCCTCTGTTCCATGGATATGTAATTTTGTATTTTCCGTCGATCTTCTTAAGGATCTCGGATATGGGAGCATTTAGCTTCGTATAGACAAGGTCTACAAATTTTCCCTTCTTTTGCTGGGCTTGGTCTCGCCCTTTCCATCCTCCACTCCGATGTTTATCGAACTGGGTGGATCCGTTTTTGGATCACCATGTTCCTTGGGCTGGCGCCTGAGGGTTATGTGGTTCTACCACATTTGCCCCTCTATTAGCTCCTTTTACCAATTTATCAGAAGTACCATCTTAAAGTTCTTCAAGGGCTATGTAGTCATCTTGAATTTCTCTCAATTTACCTAGGTTAGGTGGCATGGTTTCGTACATGCGGACAAATATTGGGTATGTCTTTCTCAGACTGTTTTTAAAGCCCAAGATCGCATAGGCCTCTGAAACTCTTCCGATCTCGGCACATAATTTCCTCCACCGAGTTACCAGCGAGCGGAGTGACTCGTTTGGTCCTCGGGCTAGCTGAAACAACATGTCGATTTCTGGTTTGACTCTACTTTTATGTATGTATGTTTCCAAGAATAACTCGGATAGGTGGGCAAATTACTTAACCGACTCATTCGACAGGTTATTGAACCACATTAGGGCTTCATATTTTAAGCTAGATGGAAAAAATCTACACATAACTACATCGTAATGGCTCCACTGGGTTAGTGTCATGTGATACGATCTAAGATGCTCTATTGCATCACCTGTCCCATTGAAGGGAGTTGTAAACGTTGGAAGCGAGCATTTCCTTGGAAATGGTTGGGCCAATAGGCTCTCCGATAAGGGAGATTGCCCTTCCTCTTGCATTACTTCTGCCAACTTTTTGACATCTTGCCTTCCTGTGGCCTCTCTGCACATCGCTTCGAGTTGGCAGAGTCGGACTTGCAACTGATCGTCAATATGCCTCCTTTCGGCCTTCTTCTTTCTTCCTTGCGCTCTCTCGGGCGAGAAAGAGGTTTCTGGTCGGCGATACCTTGATCGCCCTGAGTCCTCGTCCGATTGTTCGACGTAGGACACTATCTTAGAGCGAGTTGACTTTGAAATCTCCCCTTGCTTGGGGTTGATGGATGCGAGGTTCTCGGCCTCACAGTTAGTCTTAACTCCATCCTCTCTGTTCTTCTCTCGTCTGTGTTTTGGATCGGCATCGGACGATCCTTCATACGGGTTGTCCTCCTAGTTTGAAATACCTCGTCTCCCCTTGGGAAAGCGGTCCGCTGTGTCCTCGTTCGAGGTGTCAGGGATATGGATTCGCTCATCATCCTGTAAGTTATCAAAAGGATTCTCCTCCTCGGGGGTCTCCTCTATGGTAGTGAGTGACACCTTTTTCTTTGTTTTGCGTTTCAGCCTGCGGTTCCTCCGTTCTAGCCTCCTGTTACGTCTTTCTAACTTTTTCATTCTCTTATCCTGTGCTTCTTGAGCTTTCAGGATGGATTCGATAGTAGCAGCTGTATCGCCGAGGTTAGAAGGTTCGCCTTTCTTCTCCTCATTGTTTACTGTTTGCCTTGGCAAACGGTTCAACCCTCCTGGTTGAGTTAGTTGGATATTGTTTTGTCTCTCGAAGGGGTTTCCCTCTTCTTCGGAGCTAGAGTTTTCAGTTAACCCTTCCCGATATTGGTTATCGGGTTGTCCCTCTCCTGGGATCACATCATTTTGCATGGTTTCACCAAGTTCCATCTCGTCTAGTCCTCCAGATAGGTCTCCACCAGTTTCACCTTGGCTCGCGCGAGTGGATCGTCTCGTTACCATCGCCTTACCTACGATATATGCAATAATGCTTAATTTGTTTCTTCTTTCAGAAAAGTGGGACCCTAGATTTGCAGGTCATGTGCAATTACTAGGTCATAGTTCAGACTGGACAGTTTAGTACAGGAAGACTTTGCAGTAAATTTTGGAGACATGTGAAAATGTCAAAACATTCCCTACTTGCATAAAGTTTTAGTGATGGAAGAAAGGTGTTTTGTCTGTCTCTCTTTTCGTGAAAAATACCTCCTTCTACACGTCATACCTTTGTTAGGAAAAAACCAAGTTATGACGATTGAGCATATCTTCCCATTTTAGGAAACATTTCTCATCATCTTTAAACTCTTGATTTTAAACAAACTTTTTGAGTTTGATAAATGATTATGTACTCATTAACCCTTCCCCTTGACTTAGAGTTAGATTTCTAAGAAGAAGATTGTGGATTATCTTGAGTTTCTTAAAAGATGAAGAACATCATGAACAATTTGTCTTTTCAACTTTCATAGGATCATTTTTTCCCTTATGAAGTTTACTGACTTAGCTTTCTTCCCAGCTCTTTTCATGGAGGAGATCGTTTGAGCGCCGAAGTGTTTAAAACTCCATTTTCACTCCGATCTTCAACTCTCCCGAGCATCTTAAGGAAGATATTGGAAATCTTAAAAGAATGAAAATTTTGAAGAAAATCAATGAAAAGGATGTAGATCTGTTGATTTTGAGGGTCTTCAAGACTTCACAGATCGTGTAGACTGTGTTGAGTCCGAGCTCTACTCATAAATTCTAACAGGGTTCTACACAGTGGTATGAAAACCACTTCTCTCAAGGAGATTATGAAAACAATATAGAGCTGTTATTAGGGAGGTAGATTAGATCTTCATATCTCCCTGTTTCTAGCGCCAAAATGTGGTTGCATCTTTTCTGATGACTATACCCAAGTAGATCTAAAGGCTATAAAACTACTAACATTCAAGATTCAAAGATAAACAAGATGTAAAGAACATGAAAGTAAATATTAACACAAGCATATAACGTGGTTCGGCCATGAAGACCTACGTCCACGTGAAAGAAGATGTTTTCTTTATTCATTAGGGTCTTACCCTTGAAAGAGCTACAAATATCACTTAGATTTCTCACTCTCTCTTTATTTAGACCTCTCTCAGGAATTCTCTGTAGAAAGACCATCTAATATTACATAAGTTGTCCATCTCCTTCTACATGGACTGGTATTTATAGCCAAATTGGACTCGTGAAGGCCGGGTCTCGCCGAGATGGTGGGGCTGTCATACATCTTGTTATTACTTCGGATGAGCTATATACTATCCCTCGTGATGGCCTGCTTGATTCCCTCTTCGAGTCGTCTCGCCATGTACGTCATCGTGTTGCTCTTCCTTGGGGAACCTCATGATGCATCACCTCTGGGTTATAGTATAGATCGTCCGAGCCTTCTGATACGATATAGATTCATCCGTATCTCTTCTGATCCTTCATTAAATGCAGTCATTCTTTTTAGAATTGACCATCGATTAGACCACTCCTCACACGCGTCATTCATGTAACGTTTGTAGCAGGTGTCTCGATTCGGATGAAATCAGCTTTATAGAGTATGATCCGATATTTCCATCTTATTATCTTATCATGAGACCATCCCTCGAGATGTTGACACGTGGCCATCGGGTATTTTACCCTCACATTTCATATACAAGATCACTTTCTGAATTGCTTCTAAAAATTGTTTATCTTCAGACAACTTTTCAAATTTCAGTTTTCAACTCTATGTTTATGACTTATCACTACTATACAAGACCTTAAATTAATCTTTTTATTAATTTCAATATTGATGTTTTGTAAGTAGACTTGTGTCAGTACTAAGGTGTATATTACATGTTAGGAAATATTAAGGTGTATATAATTGTACAAGAAGGTGTACATAATGGTACACATGTACTGACAGATTTTTATTCTTATCCAGGCCTGCAGAACTGAAAACATAAAAACTGAACATAACAAAAGTAATTATACAGATCTGAAAACATAAAATATTACTAAACAAAATAAACTACTAGCACCCATTGTACAACAAGGTGTACATAATGGTACACATGTAAAAACACAGGTAAGAAAACTGAAGTGCACAGGAAGGTGTACATAATGGTACACATGTACTGACACTAATTATCCATGCCAAGAAAATTGAAAAGACATTACCAAAAGTAAAAATCAAAAACATAGAATCTTTTGAACAAATCAAACATAGTAAAAAGCATCAAGGAAGGGGGCAGGTAGCTCTGTTGTGGTGACCAAGGGTGAAGCACTTTGTACACATCATAGGCCTCTTTTGCTTCTCCCAAGCACTCTTGATACGCTGTTTTCTTCGTATACTAGGTGGAGGAACAGGAACAGGAATAAGAACAATAACCCTATCACTAGGATCGTAAGCATGCGGCTTGTCATAATTGGGGATTGGCAAGATGATCTCCTAGTATGTCCTGTTGTACCATTCAGTAGTGAAGTATGGTTCAAAAAATGAATAGATGTCCTCCCTCGTAGCTTGAATGGAAGCACAAGCATGTGCACAAGGAAAACCATTAACTCGCCACCTGTGACATGTACAAGTTTTCTGCAATAGATCTACAGAATGAGACCGGGGAGGCGCGACTTCATACAATCTTTCCATGGACTCAGTAATACTCCAAGTATGACCAATGTCGATGTTTTTCTTTAGTAAAGCCTCATATATGAGAGTGAGCCTAATGTTGAAATTTTCTAGACCTTCTACCCTTCTCTCAGAATTCTTCTCCATAACCTTCAAACTAACATAATAAAAACATAAAACATAAAATCAAAACATGATCTAGAAGGAATATAGATAAAACATGTGTACAACAATGTACACAATAAGGAAATCCATGTGTACAACAATGTACACACAGTTGCAGAATCACAGATAAAATATGTGTACAAGGGAAGATGTACACATCAAAAAAAATAAAAATGAATGAAACACTAAACATAAAACTCACCGTATCGCATCGAGAAGAGCAAAAGCAGAAAACTTTTTGAAATCAAGAATCCAGTTGTTGAAGGACTCGGAAAGAGTTTGAAAAGATGAGGGTACCCAAATATATCTCAATCTAAAACTTTTCCACCTATAAGTCATTTCTTCGAAAGTGATTTTCTATGGACTGAGTCGAGACAATACAACTAATCAGTTCACACTTCGTGTGTTCGTCTATGGATACGAGATCGAGACAATACGACAACAATATAACTTGTGTGATTGACTATGGATACAAGATCGAGACAATATAACAACGAAGTATGATTACTTGATAATAGGTTCGGACTTAACCAAACACAATAGGATTGCTATCAAGTAATTGAGAATTAACGTTTGTGTATTTCACTTCTAATTATAATAAAAAAAATTATAATTGCGGAAATAGAAAAGTAAAATACAGCAAGATTTTGTTAGCGAGGAAACCGCAAATGCAGAAAAACCCAGGGACCTTGTCCAGAATTGAATACTCTCCGGATTAAGCCGCTACACAAAATCTAAACCAACTTCGTATAGTTGAAACCAAGCAACTAAACCTATACTTCACCTAGTTCCGTCTGTATCCCTGCGCCTCGAACTTGCAATAAGTCACGCACTTGGAACAATTCCTTTGGTTCGTATTCCAAACAGTAAAGGAACAACAAATCTGTTCGGTAACAACTCTTTTCAAACAACGTGATATGAGTTTGACAAAAGGCTCTTCCGTTTATCACAATAAACTCCTTTGTCGGGTTCTTAGATCTATCTATCAACAACTACCAAAGTAATTGCTTATATTATGCAATCAATACTCTTAATCACAAAGAAACGTATTGATGCCGATCTACTCAACTAATCAATCAAGATTATCACAAAGATAAACCGATTATAGTTGGATCCCAAGCCGATCAAGTTTTGTGCTCACCAAAGATTATGAACTCAAACAAGCAATCTTCTTTGTCTTCAAATCTTCTTAGATCTTCAATAAACACCTGCACACAATCAACTTGAATCTCTTGTGATCAATCACACACAGAACGGAGTCTGTTAACAATGGATTATCACAAGATGTCTTTAGATCTACAAACAGTCTAAAGATCCCCGTCGATACTTCGATCTAGTTTGAGTGAATCTTATATCATAAGAGAAGATTCTCAAACATAAACAAACTAGGTACAATCAAAGTTCAACAACCGTTAGTCATTCAAATCAATAGAAAACTAATAATAAACCGCAATTATCTAGTTTCCCACCAACGGTACTAATAGAGCATCTCAATCCCAAAGAAGTCTTTAAACCGAGCGGCCGTAAGAGATTTCGCCTAATTAGGTTACTTTCCTCTCCGAATAGGCGGCTCCAACAGTAACAACACAACTAGGTAGTTTTGCTGGCTCTGAGGATTAGTTTGCTAGAAATGCAAACTTCAATATTTATAGACCAAGGATGTTTGGACACCAAGGAATTTCCCAAACCGAATATATTCTCAAGATATGCAATATATTTCCAAATTCGGTTTCAATAATTCCTGGAAATGCTTTTTCCAAATATTGACCGAAATCTCAGTAGAAAATCTCCAATTAGTAAATGCACACTATCAATTTTTATTTTCTAAAGATATGCATTTTAATTGCTGGAAGTTTATTTAAAAGCATTTCTAGATGTGTGTTTATTTTCTAAAGGGAAATCGCTAGGCTTATTGGTAGTGTTATTCATTGCAAATCTTTGGATTACCAATATGTGTTTTTGGTGTAAACGCACATAATTGTATATGTATCTTGGTAAAACTATTCACAAGGCCTTACTTTTGTATTGGTATAACTTTTATTAGTGAAACTGATCTTAAGTAATCACCTTAGATGGTATGATAGATATGTTGTAATTGGTATGACCAACTCTAAACATTGGGGAACCGATCCTAGTAAGAAGTGCAATCGATCACAAGTAGGGAATCGATCCTTGTAAGAGGTTCAACAATTTCTTAGTGATTGGTAACCGATCCTATAACTTGTGCAGCCGAATACAAGTTAGATACTATATATATGTGGTAACCGATCCTAGTACCTAGTAGACCAATTTTTGGAAAGCTAGTGTGACCGATCCTAGTACCCACATGGAGGTAGAACCGAAACTTGTTTTGGTAGAACCGTTAAACCCATGATTTGTGATTTGATAGGATAATCAATCACATAGTTCTTGGAAGTAAGATGAACCAATTCTAAACTCGTTTGGAAGTGTAGAAAATAGGTTCCAAGATGGTAAATATGAAAAAGGATTTACCAAGAAAAGATGTCGACATACTTTGAACACGTGCAGTAATTCTTACCTTTTATTGTTTAAAGGAGAATCCCGGATCAAAAATAAATTTAGAATCTTTTAATTAAGGTTTTAGTTTTATATGCTTTTAAAATGCATATCTTTGGAAAATAAAAAATTAGTAATGTGCATTTACTAATTGGAGATTTTCTAGTGAGATTTCGGTCAACATTTGGACAAAGCATTTCCAGGAATTATGGAAACCGAATTTGGAATATATTGCATATCTTGAGAATATTTTCGGTTTTGGAAATTCCTTGGTGTCCAAACTTCCTTGGTCTATAAATATCAAAGTTTGCATTTCGAGCAAACTAATCCCCAGAGCCAGCAAAACTACCTAGTTGTGTTGTTACTGTTGGAGCCGCCTATTCGGAGAGGAAAGTAACCTAATTAGGCGAAATCTCTTACGGCCGCTCGGTTTAAAGACTTCTTTGGGATTGAGATGCTCTATTAGTACCGTTGGTGGGAAACTAGATAATTGCGGTTTATTATTAGTTTTCGATTGATTTGATTGACTAACGGTTGTTGAACTTTGATTGTACCTAGTTTGTTTATGCTTGAAAATCTTCTCTTTTGATATAAGATTCACTCAAACTAGATCGAAGTTTCGACGAGGATCTTTAGACTGTTTGTTGATCTAAAGACGTCTTGTGATAATCCATTGTTAACAGACTCCATTCTGTGTGTGATTGATCACAAGAGATTCAAGTTGATTGTGTGCAGGTGTTTATTAAAGATCTAAGAAAATTTGAAGACGAAGAAGATTTCTGATTTGGGTTCATAATCTTTGGTGTGCACAATACTTGTTTCTGGTAAAGAGGATCCAACTATAATCGGTTTATCTTTTTGATAGATTGGATTTATTAGTTGAGTAGATCGACATCAATACAATTCTTTGTGATTCAAAGTATTGATTGCAAAATCTTGACAATTACTTTGGTAGTTGTTATTGGATAGATCTAAGGACCTGACAAAGGAGTTTATTGGGATAAACGGAAGAGCCTTTTGTCGAACTCATATCACTTGATTGAAAAGAGTTGTTACCGAACAGATTTGTAGTTCCTTTACTGTTTGGAATATGAACCAAAGGAATTGTTCCAAGTGCGTGACTTATTAACAAGTTGGAGGCGCAGGGATACAGACGGAACTAGGTGAACTATAGGTTTAGTTGTTTGGTCTCAACTATACGAAGTTGGTTTGATTTTGTATAGCGGCTTAATCCTGAGAGTATTCAATTCTAGACAAGGTCCCGGTATTTTTCTGCATTTGCGGTTTCCTCGTAAACAAAATCTTGCTACGTCTTTTACTTTTCTATTTCCTCAATTATAATTGTTTTATTATAATTAGAAGTAAAATACACAAACGTTAATTCCTATTTACTTGATAGTAATCCTATTGTGTTTGGTTAAGTCCGAACCATTTATCAAGTAAACATACTTCGTTGTTGTATTGTCTCGGTCTTTTATCCATAGTCAATCACACAAGTTATCTTGTTGTCGTATTGTCTCGCTCTCGTATCCATAGACGATCACATGAAGTGTGAACCGATTAGTTGTATTGTCTCGACTCAGTCTATAGACAATCACTTTCGGAGAAATGACTTATAGGTTGAAAAGTTTTAGGTTGAGGTATATTTGGGTACCCTCGTCTTTTCAATTGGTATCAGAGCAGGCAAACTCGAAAAGATCTAACAATCTGTGTTTGGTGCGATCCAACCTTTAAGAAAATGAATCTAATGAGTGATTCAGTTAACGTACCACCAAGATTTAATGGGATAAACTACCCATTATGGAAATCTGCTATGAAAACTTTTTTTCAATCCCGAGATTTTAATACTTGGTTATTAATCGAAGACGGATATCAACAACCGATTGATTATTCGGAAACAGAGTTCAAACGTTTAGCGTTTTATACTCATGAAGAAAGGATTCTTGCAAAGCAGAATTATGATGGTTTGAATGCCATCATACATGCAGTTAGTCATGATCTTCTACATCATGTGCTGGCTTGTAGAACTTCTAAAGAAGCATGGGATATTCTTGAGACTGTATTCGAGGGAGATGATTCTGAAAAGGAAGCTAGACTTCTTTCCCTTTCATCTGAATGGGAACACCTCAAAATGGATGATAACGATACTTTTGAGGAGTTTAACTCTAAACTTTCTGAGATTGTTAATGCATCTTTCTTTTTTTTTTGGAAAGGCCATACCTGAAAAGGAAATAGTATGCAAAATTCTCAGATCGTTACCATCCAGATACGAGTCTAAGAAACATGCCATAATAGAAGGAAATGATCTTTCTATACTTTCTCGAAGCTCTCTTGTAGGAAAGTTAAAGATCTTTGATAGAGAGATTCTGCTGAAGAATCATACTGAGAAACATTGCCAAGAGGACAAGGTACCTGTTGAAAAAGAGCTTGACTTAACTATTGTGCTTTTAGCTCAACGAATTAAGGACATCTTATCTATTGATAAACGTGTTCCTGATACATTATCATTTTGCCATAAAAGGGGTAATTATGAAGCACAATGCTTCAAGTGCCGTAGATTCGGACATATGGAAAAACATTGTCCCAGCAGAAAAACTCAGAAGTGCAACAAGGCGTATGTATCCATTCTTGATGATATTCCGGAGGAAGAATCTAATGAAGGAATGTCTAAGTGTAATGCACTTCTTGCCAACTCTAACAGTGATGAATTCCGCGAGTTTAATAAACTCCTAGAAAAACTTGAGTTGGAAATTAAGGAAAATAAAAGGTTAAGCCTGGTACTTGAAAACCTTTTGAAATTCCTTTCAGATAAAACCCGTATGGTAAAATATGAAAGAGAAAAATTGGTTGAAAAACCAAGAGAATCAGAAACTAGCTTTTCTGATAACATGATAAGTTCTTCATGTGGAAAAAATAATCACACTGCAATCTTCCTTGGAAATAAACTTATCAAAGCACTTCATAAGGGGATAAAGAAGACTGGTAAGTTTATGAGATCTCAAAAGGAAATTGCAAACTCTTGCAACTACAATAGAAAGAAAGAACAAAAGGAAACACAGTCTTTTGTGTTTATAAGTCATCCTAAGGATGTCTTTGTTAACTATGGTGAGAATAATTCTCACCTCAACACACGCTGATTGTGTTGAAAGATGCATCCTCACTTGTTGCCCAAAATTCTGATTGTGAGGAAGCATAAATCTGGGCAAGTTGTTCATATCTGTTTCCTTGGTGAAAAATAATAGATATCTTTTATTTTTGGGAAAAATAGTTTCGGTTTCCATAAACCAAATTATTCCTTGATTTTCTCCCATCTTATATATCTTCTTCCTGTCCGAAAGAAGACTATTTTATTCCAATGGAGAAATCGGTAAAAGAAGAGTAATCTCTGGATGATTTAGCACTCTGTGCATCAGTTATGACTGAAACTCATGATGTATCTCTTTATGATAGTTCTCAAGATTCTCTAAGAATACAGATTCTTACTGTTAAAGGTTGCATTAGATATCATGAGCTGATGATAAAGGATTCAAAAGAAGTACTAGCTAATCTTCATTCTCAGCAGTTTGAGATGAACAAATTGTCTACTGAAAAGGGAAGTGCTCAGAAGAATTTTGAATCCAATTTTTGAAAGCAATCGTCACAAGAATTGAGATTAGAGAGAAAATAGACACCATTTTTTGATTTCTTTCAATAATTGTATTAGGTCTATTATGAATGAAACTATCTTATTATGAATAAAATTATTGATTTATAATTTTTCTTGTGATAGTTTTTCGTTTACATAGCCTGTGCTTGAATGCTTTATCTTATTGCTATGTATGTTTATGGGATGTTTGATTTCGGTTTTCATGAACTTAATATTCGATCTCATATGTTGTGAACCCTTATGGTTTGGGTGACTTTTTGGTTTAGCAGGATTAAGTTCTAGCCCATGTTGGTAGGATTTATCAAAGGATCATGAGGGGTTCTGATTGAAACAATATGTGAAAAAAAGTCACAATATGTTGAATCGTTTGGTTAGGCATAAAAGCATATGTGTTTTGGGGTTTCAACTTTTGCTTGCAATAGTTAAAACCGGTTTTCAACCTTTCTCTGGTAAAGGTTGGTTGTTGTTGTTGTTCTTTTGTCTTGCATGAGGATGACAACATAATGATATTTCAGAATCAATTCTCCCTGGAAAGAAGATGCAAACATTATTGGAGAAGAGGATGCGAAATTTTAGGTGACGACTTTTTTAGTTAATCTTTTTCTTGTTTAAGAAAAGCCTGATTTTATTGCGTATATTCATTGTTTTTGCTTAACAAAATTTTGGTACAATTGATGTTTATTCCATTGTTTGTATATGGATGTGTGTGTGATTCAATTATTTACGGTTAAGAAAAATTATTGTTATCTTTCTTTATTGTTTGGTATCAATTGTTTAGGCTTACAAAATTTCGGTGCAATTGCGGTGCTTTAATGTCTATGTTGTTTCAATTTCTTCCGGTTGAGGTAAATAATTATGGAAGTTGATTTATTTGGTTCGTATGAATTGTTTATGGCTTAACAAAACAAAAGGTTTTTTGGATGAATTGTTTAGTCCAATTTGATTCCGGATAAGAGAAACTAAGTTAATTCTGATCTTAGTTAGACTTATCAAAGTGGAGGTTTCGGTTATTCAAGTCTAATCGAATGCCTTAACAAGAAATGCTAGTTAACTAACCTAGTACTTGTCTTGTTTAAAAGTGAAAGGTCTAAGTTATATGGATAATTAGAACCTGATGACAAAAATAGAGTTATCTTTATTTTGGTCTTATCGAACAAGCGATTGTATTTGTGCAATCGGTTTACCAAAGGAACTAAGCTGCTTAGTCGATTTTTGATTTGCTAAACTATTAGAGAAAATTGCTTCGGGCAATTGTTTCCTTGGTAACATATCAAAACAAAATTACTTTGTAGTTTCGGTTTTGATATTGGTTATCAAAAATGGTGTGTGGAACCCTCGTGCTTAACTCTTATAGGTTGCAAGTCTTTTAAGATTTGTAAGATCCTTTCGGTTTGTCTTTTATTTGCTCGTACCTTTGTCATTTTGTGACAAAAGGGGGAGAAATATATGGAGTAAACAAGTGATACAGGTATTGATTTATATTGATTGGTATCACTAAAGGAAAGGACAATGGTTCTTAAACGTTTTATCTAACGAAAGAGTAAAGCATAGACTAAGGGGGAGTAGCAAATCAATTTGATACTTGTAGTTATATGGACTACAAAAGGAATAACAAAGACGTGCGGATTGAAAATATACCTAGCTTACCTTTAGGGGGAGTATAAGCTTTGTTATTATAATGTCAACAACGACATTTATGGATTGAATGTATACAGGTTATTGTGTTGTTGAATTTGGGAATCAAGCGTATGTGTAATGAATTCTTGTAATTTGTTTATCCATATGATGTAAGAGTTTTGTCACTAAAATTGACAAAGGGGGAGATTGTTAGAGCATAGCTCGGTTGAACCCACCAAGCGTTGGTGTGTCAAGTTTGGTTGTCATATTTTAGTGAATTAAAACTCATTTAAAGAGTCGCTTGATTATATACTAGAGTCAACTTCGTATAAGTTAGCTTGAAAGTATTAGGATATGAGACATTACAAGTATTACGTGAAGACTTGAAGAATGTGAAGAAGTAAGGAGCTACAACGATGACATCATCCTTCCACTTGAGGTTAGTAATATTTGACTTGAACTATTTCATTCCCTAACGTATCTTTCAAGTCGTGCATATTGAAAACAAAACTGCGAAGCTATTAATGATTATACTCTAGTTAGACGTAGTATTAAGGAATACAATACGAAGTATAACGCTTATCTTTTGAACTTCGTATATAAGACATCGACATAATCGTTTGAATGCTATTGTGATTATGTATGGGTATGAGGTGAAGATTTCATCCTAGGAAAAAATATTTTACATCCGTTTAAAGGAAGTAAATTCATGAACTTGTTTTGTGAATCGAAAGGGAAATCACTAGGCTTATTGGTATTGTTATTCCTTGCATATCTTTTGAACTACCAATATGTGTGATTAGTATAACCGCTCATGACTTGCTTATGTTCTTGGTAAAACTATTCACAATGCCTGACTTTTGTATTGGTATGACTTTTATTAGTGAAACCGATCTTAAGTAATCACCTGAGATGGTATGATCGATTTGTTGTAATTGGTATGACAAACTCTAGGCAAAGGGGAACCGATCCTAGTAAGAGGTGCAACCGATCACAAAAGGGGAATCGATCCTTGTAAGAGGTGCATCAAGTTTCTAGATATTGGGAACTGATCCTATGAACATGTGCAACACGTTTTTAGACATTGGGAACCGATCCTATGGACATGTGCAACAAATACAAGTTAGATACCATATATATGTGGGAACCGATCCTAGTACCTAGTAAACCAATTTTTGGTAACTAGTGTGACTAATTCTAGTACCCACATGGAGGTAGAACCGAAACTTGTTTTGGTAGAACCGTGAAACCCATGTTTGGTGATTTGATTGGATAATCAATCACAAAGTTCTTGGAAGTCAGATGAACCAATTCTAAACTTGTTTGGAAGTGTGGCAAATCGATTCCAAGATTGTAAGTATGAAAGAAGACTTACAAAGTAAAGATGTCGACATACTTTGAACATGTGCAGTAACGCTTATCTTTTATTGTTCAAAGATATTCCTTAATAGCTAAAAGAGAATCCCGGATCGAAAATAAATTGGGAATCTTTTAATTAAGGTTTTTAATTTTATATTTGGAAAATAAAAATTAGTAATGTGCATTTACTAATTGGATATTTTTCTAGTGAGATTTCGGTCAACATTTGGACAAAGCATTTCTAGGAATTATGGAAACCGAATTTGGAATATATTGCATATCTTGAGAATATTTTCGGTTTTGGAAATTCCTTGGTGTCCAAACTTCCTTGGTCTATAAATATCAAAGTTTGTATTTTGAGCAAACTAATCCTCAGAGCCAGCAAAACTACCTAGTTGTGTTGTTACTGGTGGAGCCGCCTATTCGGAGAGGAAAGTAACCTAATTAGGCGAAATCTCTTAAGGCCGCTAGGTTTAAAGACTTCTTTGGGATTGAGAAGCTCTATTAGTACCGTTGGTGGGAAACTAGATAATTGCGGTTTATTATTAGTTTTTGATTGATTTGATTGACTAACGGTTGTTGAACTTTGATTGCACCTAGTTTGTTTATGCTTGAGAATCTTCTCTTATGATATAAGATTCACTCAAACTAGATCGAAGTTTCGACGAGGATCTTTAGACTGTTTGTAGATCTAAAGACGTCTTGTGATAATCCATTGTTAACAGACTCCGTTCTGTGTGTGATTGATCACAAGAGATTCAAGTTGATTGTGTGCAGGTGTTTATTGAAGATCTAAGAAGATTTGAAGACGAAGAAGATTTATAATTTGGGTTCATAATCTTTGGTGTGCACAATACTTGTTTCGGGTAAAGAGGATCCAACTATAATCGGTTTATCTTTATGATAGATTGGATTGATTAGTTGAGTAGATCGGCATCAATACAATTCTTTGTGATTTAAAGTATTGATTGCAAAATCTTGACATTTACTTTGGTAGTTGTTATTGGATAGATCTAAGGACCTGACAAAGGAGTTTATTGGGATAAACGGAAGAGCCTTTTGTCGAACTTATATCACTTGATTGAAAAGAGTTGTTGCCGAACAGATTTGTTGTTCCTTTACTGTTTGGAATACGAACCAAAGGAATTGTTCCAAGTGCGTGACTTATTAACAAGTTGGAGGCGCAGGGATACAGACGGAACTAGGTGAACTATAGGTTTAGTTGCTTGGTCTCAACTATACGAAGTTGGTTTGATTTTGTATAGAGACTTAATCCTTAGAGTATTCAATTTTGGACAAGGTCCCGTGGTTTTTCTGCATTTGCGGTTTCCTCATTAACAAAATCTTGTTGTGTCTTTTACTTTTCTATTTCCGCAATTATAACTGTTTTATTATAATTAGAAGTAAAATACACAAACGTTAATTCCTATTTACTTGATAGAATCCTATTGTGTTTGGTTAAGTCCGAACCATTTATCAAGTAAACATACTTCGTTATTATATTGTCTCGATCTTGTATCCGTAGTCAATCACACAAGTTATATTATTGTCGTATTGTCTCGATCTCGTATCCATAGACGATCACACGAAGTGTGAACCGATTAGTTGTATTGTCTCGACTCGGTCTATAGACAATCACTTTCGGAGAAAGGACTTATAGGTGGAAAAGTTTTAGATTGAGGTATATTTGGGTACCCTCGTCTTTTCATAGTTGTCTTGGAATACAAGTGAACCAATTCTAAACTTGTTTGGAAGTGTGGTATAATTGATTCCAAGATTGTAAATATGAAAAATGATTTACAAAGAAAAGATGTAAACATACATTGAACACGAACAGTAACTCTTATCTTTTATTGTTCAAAGTTATTCCTTAATTACTCAAGGAGATCCCGGTCAGAAATAAATTAAGAATCTTTTAATTAAGGTTGTTAGTTTTATATGCTTTAATTACCAGTAATTAAATGCATATCTCTAGAAAATAAAAATTAGTAATGTGCATTTACTAATTGGAGATTTTCTATTGAGAGATTTCGAAAAATATTGAACAAAGCATTACCAGGAATTATGAAACCGATTTTGGCATTTATTGCTTATCTTGAGAATAATTCGGTTTTGGAAATTCCTTGGTGTCCAAGCATCCTTGGTCTATAAATACCTAAGTTTGCATTTCTAGCAAACTATCCTAAGATCCAGGCAAACTTCATCTTTTTGTTGTTTCTGGTAGAGCTGTCTATCCGGAGAGGAAAGTACCCTAATTAGGCGAAATCTCTTACGACCGCTCGTTTAAAGACTTTCGTGGGATCAAGAAGCTCTACGAGTACCGTTGGTGGGAAACTAGATAATTGCAGTTTATTAGTTTTCGATTGATTTGATTGACTAACGGTTGTTAAACTTTGATTGCGCCTAATTTGTTTATTCTTGAGAATCGTTTCTTCTGATATAAGATTCACTCAAACTAGATCGAAGTGTCGACGGGATCTTTACCACTGTTTATAGATCTAAAGACATCTTGTGATAATCCATTGTTAACAGACTCCGTTCGGTGCGTGATTGATCACAAGAGATTCAAGTGGTGTTGTGAAGGTTTAATTGCAGATTAAAGAAGATTTGAAGATGAAGAAGATTTATTATTGGTTTCCCATATCTTTGTGTAGCACAAGCCTTGATCGGCTGGGATCCAACTAGAATCTGATTTATTCGATTGATTAGTTGCGTGAGATCGGTAACACCTCATAGTTCTCCTGAGTTCTATTTTGATTGTTACAAATCCGAATCTTATTACTTAGGTAATAGAGATTGGATTTATCTAACCAGGCAAAGGAGTTTACTAGTTTAAACGGAAGAGCCTTTGTATATGACTTGAGATATCTTTATCTGGAAAGTATCAATAGAGTTGTTACCAAACATATTTGTTGTTCCTTTACTGTTTGGTATATGATCCAAAGGAATTGTTCCAGTGCGTGCACTTATTGAATGTCGGAAGCGCAGGGATACTAAATAAACTAAGTGAACTAGGTTTAGTTGCTTGGTCTCAATTATACTAAGCTGGTTTAGATTTTGTATAGCGGCTTAATTCTGAGAGTATTCAATTCTGGACTTGGTCCCAGGGTTTTTCTGCATTTGCGGTTTCCTCGTTAACAAAATTTTGCTGTGTCTTTTACTTTCCTGTTTACGCAATTATAATTGTTTATTATAATTAGAAATAAAATACACAAACGTTAACTCCGTATTACTTGATAGTGATCCTATAAAGTTTGGTTAAGTCCGAACCTATTATCAAGTAATCACACTTTGATTGTTGTATTGTCTCGATCTTGTATCCATAGACAATCACACAAAGTGTGAATACCGATTTGTCGTATTGTCTCGACTTTGTCCATAGAAAATCACTTTCGGTAAGAGGACTTATAGGTGGATAAATTAAAGATTGTGGTGTATTTGGGTACCCTCGTCTTTTCAAATCAGAAGCCTACGATCTAATATCAGTCCGATTTCATATCATGCATCATAACACTAAAATCAAAAAACAGTAATCAAAATCATTTAACGAAAATCAAAAGATCAAATATAACAAAAAATCAAATCAAGAACATACAAACAATAAGATGTAACAGATCGTATTCATATCATCAACTCATAAAATCAAAAAAACTAAATATCAGAAACAAAATTCAACGATGAAGCAAAAGAAAACTAGAAATAAAAAGAGATCAAACTAACCTGAAGTTGAATTCTGCTGTAGAAACGATCAAATCCAACCTAACCTCTATGAATCTGTTAAATCACCTCTGAAATTTATATCTGGATCGATCTATCTCTCAATCTGTCATGAATTCAAATCTGAAATAAAAAAAATCGATTTCAAAACACTTCCAAAGTAACCTGAATTTGAATTATGTTGAAGAAACAATTAAATACAACAAATCCTCTCTGAAACTGTTAAATCGCCTCCAAAATTTATCTCTGACCTGCTCCCCGTCTTAAATTCATGTTTGAGATCCAAAATATTCGATTTCAAAACACTGATTATATATATGGAGCCGGTTCAAGGGTAATTAGGGTATATTGAAAGTACAGAATATCGGGAATCATCTTGCTTTTGGACTAACTCGTCCATATTTGGACTAAACTGTTGGACGCGGGGTTTATTTGGACTAGAGAGTACTGGGCTTCAGATGAGTGGACTAAAGCGTCCAAAGCCCACTAACTTTTGGACTAAACGTGAATTTCTACTTATTGGTATGACCAGCACACGAAGTGCACTCAGGGATTCAGCGAAGATGAGAACCTTTATTTGGTGATTACGCATATATTCTCAGACCACGTTAATCATGACTGCTAATGAGGATATCAATTTACTGGGGAGGGTACCAAAACTCATACATAAAATAAACTAGAAATTTTTCTAGTTTATTTGGATATTGGTACACTTTCCGGTAATCTGGCACCCCCTATTAGCAATGTTGCAATGTAATGTGCCTACTAGATTTCAAAAGGGAACATTATTTAATTACCCATCAAAAATCGCCCTTTAAAATATACCCTTATTCAATTTTTAAAAATATCTCTACCTTCTGAAAAGTGGAACCAACTAGCACAAGTTGCTTTCAGAAGTGGACGCAACTAGCACAAGTTGCTTCCAAAAGTGGACGTAACTTTATACAAGTTGCTTCCAAAAAGTGGAAGAAACTTTCTCAAATTGACTCCAATTTTTTCCCTCTAGGGGGTATTTGTGCAAGGTCAACAAAAATGGAGGGTATTTATAACATTTCCACATTTCAAAAGTGTTGATTATTAGAACCAGTTTTTTGGTTAATTAACCATTGAATTTGAATTCCCAAGTCTAGAAGGCAAGTAACATATGACAACCTTTCAGATGACCAAAAATTCAAAATTCATGGTTCTAATATCCTATTTAGGCATTTTACCCAAACTAAATTATAATATGTGTTCTTAAGTTACTTATATACCCCTTCTTCTATGAGAAAAATAAATCTTTTCTATTCTCTTCGATTCTAATTCCGACTCAATCAAAATCTCTTCCTCTTTGATTCCACCGCCGACTCCATGACCAACACCAGCAGCAACAACTCTAACGTCACATCAACACCTCCAGCGCCACCAACATAGCCACTAGCACAACCAGCACCACCAATTCCAAAACTTTTATCTTGATTAACAATCCCTAACCATGAATCTAAATTTCATTTCTAAACATTAATCCTATGGTGTTTGACAAGAATTTATTTGATGAAGTTTTCTTCTTCTTTCCAATTCAGTGGTAGTTATTGGTTGCACATTCATATTGATATTTTGACCAACAATGGAAGAACCAACCGATTATGTGAAAACCATGGTACAAAAACTTTTTTCTGAAGCCAGCAAAACAAGACAAAAAAAAAGACATTTCTCTGATACTCTGGCGGGTAAGTAACTATCTAGTTTCACTTTTTTGGATTTGTTATTATGATCAAAAAATCTTTACTTTAGTTTGGATTATAAATTCAATAACTGATGCAAATTTTAAACTATCCAAAATTGAAAGCAAAAAAAATGAAGTACTGATTCTCTAAGTTAGATTTATGAAATTGTTTGTGTGATTGAAAGAAAAATATTTATGAAGTATTAGTTGTTATAGCGGTTAAGAAACAAGTGTTGCTGCAATTGTTTGTGTAGGTGTTTGCTGCCATCAATTGAATGATCAATGGAGAAGATTTCAGTACAATTTGAGTTCACTTTGGAGAGTGGAGGAATGGGTTTGTCCTAGATTTATGTATGGCAGGGAGGGAGAGCCAGTTAGGAAGAACAAGTAAAACACAGTTCTCTCAATCACCAATTTGCGAGTTGAATATAAGGTGTTTGTGGGAATGCCTAAACAACTTATTTTTATCCAAGTCATTTGCTATTGTCATTGGTTTTCCATGGTATTGGTGGTGATTGGTAGGTCTTTGAATTCAGTGAGATTACGCGGAAGAGGATACACTGTGTTTTGAATAAGAGTTTGAGGAGTTGTCATTGTTATCATACTGTTTTGAACAAGAGTTTGAGGAGTTGTTATTATTGTAGTGAAACGTGTGGAGTTTGTGCAGGAAAACAAGAAGGGTTGCAAATGGTGTTGCCATAATTACAATGAGTCAGTTTATGGGTTGTTGTTGTCATTTAATTCCCTCTCCTCCTACACTTCCTCATGTCTTGTGTTGTCATTCTTGTGCTCATGCTTTTGTTCTTTTGTTATGCCCCTTTTGTGGTCCATTTCTCTAAATCTCTTGTTTGCTTTACACACATAATGGGTGTTTGTGCGCCCTGGGTTGTCATGGGTTGTAATCATTGTTGTAGTAACCTTTTTAATGTGAATACCATGATGAAATACTGCTTTGCAGTAAATTGGTTTTCGCTTGGAATTTTGGTTTCTGCTAAAGTCTGACATGAAAATACGTTTTGCAAAGTTGCAGCTGGTTGCGTAATGCATAATCTGACATGAAAATGCGTTTTGTAAGGTTGAACCTAGGTGAATAATGCACAATTTGACAAGATTCAGAATTACAAACAAAATATATAAGTGCTGAAATTATTTGCCAATAAGGGCTAATATTAATTTGATTTTCGAATGATGTTCTAGAAGTATGTTTTTATCCGGATTATATCAAATGATCAAAATTCACAATTAACAAACGAAATACAATTGACAAACACCAAAAAAGATAAAAAAAAAATTACAAATAAAAAACATAGTTCTAAACTAAACGACGACATCAGTCTTCTTTCTTACAACAACTTCGTTCATCTTGGAGCATTTTATTTTCAACTTGTACTTGTTATGTCCTCACCTTTTCCATTACAGTTGCTTGGCTTGGAAATTCATACCCAATTTTTATCGCCCTGTTGATACATGAAAATAACCAATTCAAAAGAGGTATCCCCTTAGTATATTAAGGGTCTCCCTTTAGGGGATGAGGGTACTAGGCTTAGTCCATGTGATAATGGATTAAGCCTAGCCCAAGAAAGGTAGTCTTAATTAGTTGGGCTTTGCCTTAGAATAAAGGAGAGAAGCCCTTCTCCTAAATCCTTAATAACTTGGATAAGAGGAAAATGACAATATTGTAATATATTAGTCTTATGGGTGCTTATCCATAAAGGGGGGAAAGGAAGATTATTATAAAAGGAGAAAGAAAGTATACTCAGAGGACACAATAAATCCATCTTATCACCCTTAACCTTTCATCTCCTTGGGAGTACTTGTTGTGATTAGGGTAGTTCCTCCTCTACACATTTACCCTCTCAACATTGCGACAACAGTGGGAGGTTCTTAGCTTCTTATCCAGCATGATACTTCCAAGTGCGAGCCAAGGGACGCGATCAGAAGGAACACTTCCTAACTTAGACAACGTGACAGTAGAAAACCTACATGGAGAAAGTGATGAAGAGAATATGGTCCGAGCAGTGATCACCAATCCGATAGTCCAAGGCGCAGGAGCACCACCGAGGAAAGTGGAGACGTCGAAGAGAAAAAGTGCTGCCGGGATAAGCGGACATGATATGGCGGATATGAAGAAAGAACTGGACGCGTCTATCAAGAGGAAACATGAGTTACGAGGACTTATGAAGCGGGCAAGAGAGCAAAGCGCGACAACATCGAGAGTGGTTAGTGCAAAAAATATTGTTTAAGGAATGACTGAAGACGCAATTGCTAAGTATCTTGAGATGAACTACCGGGTAACAAAGCACGATGCATACGACTCGTTGGACCCGTCATATTCTATGGAGGTCACTGATTATCAATATCCGGAGGATTACACATATCCCAAGTTCAAAACCTACGGAGGAAAAGGAAATGCACGGGAGCATGTGAGTCACTTTGTATCAGCAATGAATGCCTACGCTCAAGATGATAATTTGTGCATGAGAGAGTTCCCCAAGTCTCTAACGGACAACGCTTTCACTTGGTACGACAATCTAAATCCCGGAAGTATTGATTCATGTCCTCAATGGTACAATTGTTTCTAAAGAAATTCTACTCCGCCCAGAGGAGGGTTACCGCAATAGACTTAGGAAGGTGTACGCAAAGGATAGGAGAGGAGATCGAAAAATACATCACGCGCTTCAGGAACTTCACGCTGGAGTGTCACGAGGATATCCTAGAGGAGCGCTTAGTGGAGATCTGCATCAGGGGAATGGATACGATCTTCAGGCTAAACTTAACCAATTTTAAAATCTAAATCTTTGTGGAAGTCGAAGAAGCATCGGCTCGAATATCCGATTGCGCCGATGCTATCAGCCCAGAAGGAGTTGGGCATACCTGGCAACAACATTCCGTGAACACCGCGTCCGCACCAGCTTATAACAATCGGTCTAATGAAGGAGGAAAGGGCACGACTACTTTCAACTCATTTCGATGGTAATCAGGGAGAAGAGGAGGACGGGCAGATGGGGGAAGAGCTAACCCACCGCCTTATTTACCATGCAGCAAAGAGCAGATAATAGGACTCCTAGATCAATGGGTAGCAAACAAAGAAGAAACTCTATTGCCCGTCTCCGCAGAACCTACTGCATCAGATAAGGCGCACAAGCGATACTGCCATTTCCACAGAACAGTACATCATCCAACTGTGAAGTGTTTCTCGCTCCTCTACATCATCCAAAGGAAGCAAGCTAAATGGGAGTTAGAAATAGGGTACCAAAGTATAAACAATGATCCTCTTCCCCGGCATCAAGTCATGATGGTTTCACACAATCTGACAGATGGAGAAACATGGAGACCTTGGGAAGATGCGGAAGAAGAATAAGTATATGAGGCATCTGAGATAGCAACCTTATCGGACACTAATGGGATCGCTAGCAAGTTCGCGCAAACTATCTTGGCACAACAATTCATCGATTCTTTGGGATTCAGTGAGAATCAAATCCGAGAAGCATCGAAATCAATCGTTGTGGTCGCTTCAGGAAAACCATATGATTCGGCACCAAAAGGATCCATCACTTTTTCAGAGGAAGATATCTGTTATCCAGGAGAGCACCCCCGCCCCCTATACCTAACAACTTTCATTAATAAACAACCACTCAAAAGGGCATTTGTGGATGGAGGAGCATCTCTCAATCCAATATCATTGCATACATTAGAAGTACTTGGAGTAACACAATCGGCGATAAAAATGTATGTCACCACTGTGAGAGGCTTCGGAGGGAAAACTCAAACATTGATTAGAATAATGCACTTGGTAATGAAGATCGGACCCATCATAGCACTCACCCCCTTCTATGTCCATGAGGACGATACTACTTTTCATGTTCTGCTTGTGAGAGGATGGCTTTTGAATCACAAGGTAGTAGCATCCACGTACCACCAATGTGTCAAGACCAACATAGGAGGAAAGCAATATCGAATTCCGTCTACAAATAACCCATTCGGTCTTGAGGAAGCCTATATGGCCGATGCAGTCATCTACACGCATCCGATCATGGATCAGGAAGAAAAGCCAGAGCAATTGACATCTTAGCCAAAATGGGAAGAATTCGAACCAATAGAGAAGACGAAGGTGAAAACTAAATCAGTATTTAGTCCGTCACGGATGGGACCTATCGCGGCAAACAAAAAGGCGAATGTTGGGGCAAAGGATGTCCAATTCAAAAAAAATTCAAAACCGGAAGGTGGTCATGTCTATCGCTTATAGAAATCAGCCGGGGAAGTCTCTCAGCATTAACATCATTGTGCGATGTCATCTGTAGATGAGGAGATGATAGAGATGACCCCACTAACAAATGATCACCATGAGGAGATAAGCACAAACATATCAGAAGAAGAAATATTGCAAAATCTACCGGAAGAGAAAGCAGCAGCCGACCCAACACTAGATGGTCTCGAAGAGGTTAATCTAGGATCAGAAGAGCATCCGTGATATGTACGTATTAGCAGGCATTTGCGAGAATAGGAAAAAGAACATATGATACTAATGCTTCATGAATATCGAGACGTATTCGCATTTAAGTATGATGAAATGTCGGGCCTTGACAGTAACCTGGTCGCTCATAACCTAGGCGTCTCACCTGAATACAAGCTAGTCAAACAGCGGAGCCGTAACTTCTCAGATAAAATAGAGCTCACAATTAAAGAAGAAGTGGAGAAATTGCTCGAGGCAAAATTTATCAAACTGATCCAACATCCCGTGTGGTTAGTCAATGTCGTACCAGTAGCAAAGAAGAATGGAAAATTCCGATGCTGTGTCGATTATCGAGATTTTAATCGAGCCTGCCCCAAAGATGACTTTCCGGTACCAAACATAGATATGACAGTGGATAAACCCAAACTAGCTAAAGTTCCTCTTGATTTCCTACTCAAAGCGTCAGCAACAACATTTGTTTTACTTAGATGGTATTGCAAATTAAACTCGTAATCCTTGATAAACTCCATCCAACGGCTTTGCTTTAGATTCAGATCCCTTTGAGTAAAGATGTATCACAAGCTTTTGTGGTCAGAAAAGAACTCGAACTTCTCGCCGTAAAGATAATGTCTCCAAATCTTCAAAGCAAATAAAATGGCCGCCAGTTCCAAATCGTGAGTCGGATAATTCTGCTCATGAGACTTCAGTTGTCTAGAAGCATAAGCCACTACCCGTCCACGCTGCATTAGTACACATCCAAGTCCTTTGAAAGATGCGTCGCTGAAAATGACATAACCCACTCCACTTTCTGGTGTAACTAAGATCGGTGCTGATGTAAGCTTCTCTTTTAAAGTCTGGAAGGATGCTTCACAGTCCTGATCCCAAACGAATTTAACCTCTTTCCTTGCCAACTTTGTCAACGGTACTGCGGGACTAGAGAAACCTTCAACAAATTTTATATAATAACCCGCCAAGCCGAGGAAGCTTCGTATTTCAAATACGTTCTTCGGTTTCTCCCACTTGAGTACAACTTCTATCTTGGTTGGATCCACACGTATACCATCCTTAGTCACTACATAACCCAAAAATCGCACCTCTTGAATCCAAAATTCACACTTGCTAAATTTGGCATACAACGGGTGATCTCTTAAGGTTTCCATGGTAATACGCAGATGCTCGGCATACTCCTCTTTGGTCTTGGAATAAATCAAACGTCATCTATGAATACCACAATGAACTTGTCCAAGAAGAGTCGAAATACACGATGCATCAGATCATTGAAGGCAGCTGGAGCATTAGTAAGTCCAAAGGGCATAACACGAAATTCAAAGTGTCCATAACGTGTCCGGAAAGTAGTTTTGGGGTATGTCTTCATATCGTATCATAAGTTGGTGATAACCGGACCTCAAATCAATCTTCGAGAAGAATTGTGCTCCCTTGAGTTGATCGAACAAGTCATCGATTCTTGGTAGTGGATATCTATTCTTCACAGTAACAACATTCAGCTTGCGGTAATCGATATACAAACGGAGAGACGCATCTTGCTTCTTTACAAAGAGAACAGGTGCGCCCCAAGGAGAAGTACTAGTTTGGATAAAACCCTTCTCTTGTAATTCTGACAGTTGCTTGTCGAGTTCCTTAAGTTATGCCGGTGCCATACGGTACGGTGTAACTGAAATTGGTGTCGTCCCCGGAAGAAGATCAATTGTAAACTCAACTTTACGCTTCGGCGGTATCCCCGGTAAGTCATTAGGAAAAACATCAACATAATCCCTAACTATTAGAATTTCCTCGATAGTCACACCACTAGACTTACTGCCATTACCCATATGAGCTAAGAAGTTAAGACTACGACACAACTTTGATTGTCTACAACACAAAATAATACTAGTAAGGACGTCAGGAGAATACCTTACAGCATCAAAACAAAATGATACACCATCCTTGGAAAGAAAAGTGATCCTTTTCCTATAACAATCCACTAATGCTCGATATTTCCCAAGCCAATCCATTCCTAAAATAACATCGAATGATGTCATTCCTAAGACAATAAGGTCTCCTGATAGTTCTTGGTCACCAACCCGAATTATACAAGCCCGACAAATACGACCTAGACTAACACTTGCAACTGATGTTATCACATGAAACATTTTCTCTAATGGTTCAGAACGCAAATCCAAACTTAAAACAACCCGATCAGAAATAAAGGAATGTGTAGCACCCGGATCGAATAAAACTTTAACCCAAGAATTAAACAGAAGAAGTGTACCTTCTACTACTGTATTGTCGGCATCTCCCGTAGTCTCGAATGTAGCAAACACCTTTCCTTGTTGATTAGTTGGTGGTGCTGGTCTCGCTTGATTAGGCCTGTTGTGTTGAGAGTTGTTACCACGGTTACCGTGTCGAAACCTTTGTCCGTTAAAAAGCGGAAAATTCCTACGAAGATGTCCAGGCTTGCGGCACTCGTAAGAAGTCCTTTCTTGCATATTATTACTGTGAACCACTTCGTATCCTCTCTTCGGTGCATTCTCTTTCCTTGGCTTCTTAGGAGGCTCATTTCTGTTGTTAAAGTTACTTCTCTTTCGGTCCTTTCCTTCTCGAAACTCTTTGTACGCTGCCTCAATAATCAATGCCCTCTCAAATATTTCATTACGACTCGTGAGCATTTGTTGTGCAAGCTTAAAACGAATGTCTAGCAGCAATCCCTTTTGGTACTTAATTGCCTTCAAGTGCTCAGTTTTCACCATATCAGTAGCATATCGAGATAGCTCCTCGAATCTCATGTCATACTCCAAAACAGACAAGCCCTCCTCCTGATCCAACTGTATAAACTCAATTTTTTTTGCATTTTTCAAAGCCACCGGAAAGAACTTTTGGAGGAAAAGTTCCTTGAATTCATTCTAAGTAAGGTTCTGCATCCCTTCTTTGGTTTTAGTCACTGTCCACCAATGACCAGCAGCATCTTGAAGGTAATATGTAGCAATTTTAACTCGGAGACGATCCTCTACCTCAAGCAATTCCATTCTCTTCTCCATTTCTAGTAACCAGTTCACGGCATTCAAAGGATTTGGGGAACCCTTAAATGGTGCTGGTTTATACTTATGGAATTCATCCATAACCTTAAAATCATCGAGTACTTATGGACCTGATGTGCTTCCCTTATTTGCAAGCAAACTCGCAGTCATTTGCCGAATGGCTTCGGCTAGCAATTGATTCCCGTTTACACCATTCTCAGTAGATTTGTTATTGACTTCAGGAGGTACATCTCCAGCCATATGCTATATAGGATATAACAAACTATTCAAAGAGATACCTATATATGTAACTAACAGTTCCAAAGGGTTCAGTAAGAACCACACAACATCAAGTAACATTCAATCTAACACTCCAAACAAACATAACAAGCAATCAATCAAGCCAAACGATTCAAACAAACTTAACAAGCAATCAATCAAAGAGTTTTTTTTTAATAGAAAATGTACCTAAGGTCCCATGTAAGATCTAATGCTCTGATACCAACTTGTAACACCCTAAAATTCGGATCACGGATTAGTCCAAATTTCGGTTGTTACGGGCGGGTATCGAAACTTAAATCTATTTCTTTCCCTTCCATTTTATGCTCTCATTTTGTCAAACTGTCCTTAATTAGTCTCACTAAAATGTTTATAACCACCTAACAAGGATTGGTATTCAAAGCACAAAATAACAAGAAAGTTAGATAGTGTACGGTAAAAATCTGGGGAAAAATATGTCGCAGAAATCTGTCCCAGGCAATCTCCCTTGGCAAGACTCCACAGACCTCATTAAGAGTCCGAATCCAAAGATTGACCCTAATTTAAAAATTGGACAGACTCATCTTTCAAATACACCTGAAAAATCTAAATTCCGAGTTTATTTGGTCTGCGAAATGGGTCTGCTAGGATGGTCACAGAACTGCGAACCTGCAGTTTCCAGATCTGGTCTACTGGACGTTGAAGGCTAGAAATCCTAAAAGATAATTCTAAACACTAAGACATTTGAACCCATTATAGACAAGATATATAGGAACGTTTTTCGTTAAGAAAGTATCGCCTAAATCCTTACATATTGGTGCCAGTTTCGCAGTCAACAGGGTGCAGAAAAATGTGTCAGAAAATATGGTTTTTCAACATTAAGTTTCAAATAAAGCTTTCAAAGACAATCACCATTCAACAAATCCCTTTCAAATATATAATAAAAACTTCCTGGGCATTAATTTATGTTTCTAAGTCTCCCACATTTATTCTCTCAAAGAAAAACATCAAAATACATGGAATTGAAACAAGAAGCAATGCATTCTTAAACTAACGACTTCTCACTTGCTTCGCCCTTCGATAAAATCTGCAAAGCGTCAATTGGGGTGAGATGACGGCTCAATAGGCTTACGTTCCCATCCTCAAAGAGATGCGGAAAAATCTCAGAAAAATGTAAGGAAA
Organism: Papaver atlanticum; assembly: GCA_023531105.1. Lineage (NCBI taxonomy): Eukaryota > Viridiplantae > Streptophyta > Magnoliopsida > Ranunculales > Papaveraceae > Papaver > Papaver atlanticum. The sequence continues at coordinate 376,052 of JAJJMB010007966.1, read as the reverse complement.
ATATAAATAAGCAACGATAGAACTTCAAATCGTAAACATCGCATTCAACAAATAAATTCACAAAAAAACAATGAAGTCTCCGACAAATCAATTCATTTAGATTTCGGTACATTAAGTCCACGACACGAAAACCTTGGTTCGTACACCCACCTATCGTTTCTCGGCACGTACATCCGCCATCGATGGTCGGGAAGCTGCGTTCCCATGGGGATCATTACCCGTTTCTCCATATCGGGGATCATTACCCGGCGCAAGATGGAACTATGTTCCAACCAATGGAAGACATGAAATCAATAATATTTTACAAAACAACTTGTTTTGCCATTAAGAGAATGATATTCATCCACTACTGATTTCTCTAATCAAGAGCCACATCAACAAAAACTCAAGTAACAAAGACAATGGAATATTCACATGGAGTTCACTGTCACTCCAAAAATCAGCAAACATACATCTTTGAAATCAACATTTCTGGATATGAAGTAAGCTAGTTATTCATTAAGGTAAAATGACAAGCAAAATGGACATGTTAACAATCAACTCATCAAATTCGTGGGTATAGAATTAAGATTCTAATAAGCATTTTTATAAACATCTTATGCTCCAAAAGAAATCAGTGAGAACAATCATTATAAACTAGGTGTTTTTTTTTTCAAAAACCAAACATTCCATTTTCATAATTCGTGATAACAAACAATTCAATTAATATTAATCAATCCAAAAACAACCATAAAACAAAATTAGAGAATTCAAAATCATATGAACAGGAAAGAAAATCCCAAAGAAGATGAGTAGTAAAACCTACCTCAAATTAGCCCAATCCTAGCAATTTTTCCTTAGAACTCTTCTCTTTCCCTGACTTCAACTCTTGAGAAATCTCTGATATATAGTTCCTACGTTTTAATTTCAATTCCCATCCTTTCATTTTCCAAAAGTAATAAAATTCATTCTTCCCCATTTACTCTCTGTTCATAAATTCCCTTGTAAAAACATTTATCTCCTGTTTCCTAAAATACCTTGTAGATATCTAAGTGGTTATTCCCACCCATTCCCACTAACACTATGCAGGGGTGGAACAATACCATGCAATTTCCTAAGCCTTCAGTATCGGATCATAATTCATGGTGCTAGCCTATAAAATGTCGCGCATCGACACACTATAAATGAAACAATGTATACCCACAAGCAATACACAGAGAATTTGACAAGTAATTGGTAAGACCAAAGTTCACATTTGGTCCAACTTAACAGTTTTGTCGAATCCGGTTTAACCCGATCCGTTACGCGTACTAAACGGGTGGAGAAAAATGCAGGGTATCACAACTACGATCTTTAATTACCGAGCCAAATATATCTCCTAAAAAGGAATTCATCCTTAAGTGGACAAGTGGTGTCGATATTAAAGAATGATTTTTACACGCGTAAATAATCGTAGTTATTGTCGAACATATATTCAGAGTAGCTACTGAAATCATCAAATAGTGATTATAGACCAAATCCTTTTTCGCAGAGAAACTGTCGTGAAGTATCAGCGATATGTATGGTTGGTTAATATGGGTGAAAGGCATCCATATTTGGTTGTCCTCTCACTAATAAACATTTATGGACATAAATAAAAATTGTGAACCCGGAAGGTTACATGTTTGATGTTTAATTAGTTTACATGAAAGTGTGACAAGAGGAACAAAGACACTAACTGCACAGTGCCACTTGTGGCATCTAGTTTCTACAGACACTTGAGATCTGTGAAATTACATCATCTACTCTTAAGTGATTTGAAAATACCCAATACTTTAGTAAGTATTGAATACCCCGTTGATAGATGAATTTTAAGGGAAACTATTATTTTCCAGTTTCACATGTCATTGTCTGACATAATTGTTTGTTATCGAAGATAACGTTCGTGTAAACTTCTAAAAGATTATCACAGGTTGTACTTCCTTATTGAGAGAATTCAAGATAAAATATCTTGGAATCATGTATCAAACTTATTAAGCATTATAATGGTTCATGATTTTGTCAACTTTAGAAAGTTTTGACATGTTTACATGAATAAGTACGTAACCTCCTAATAAAACTTTTGTAATATCAATCTACTTTCATCTTAGTAACGGGTATGTAACACTCTCTCTGGTTCGTATTACGTACTAATTACAAGTTGTTTTTGTGATTGATTTTATGTATAACTTTATATGTTATACTTGAAATTATTTAGCAGTGAACTTGTTTGCCAAACTTAATTAGCACTAATATGGAGGCATTGTGTATATTGGTTTTTGTAGTACCTTTAATATTTGATATTTTCTTTGATAGTTTATCCAAACTTTCGTAAGTAATGAACTACAGATAATCAGTTTCCATTTTCCAAATTGTTAGACGATACAACATCCTTTTTGCATCAGCAACGATGATCATCTATTATTGTTTGAAAGGAATTTACGAAGAATAAAAGATATATCAGATCCTACAAATCAACCGTTGGGAATTTGACAAAGACAATTCAACTTGAGATTTGAAATTAAGTTATGGCAACATAAAGGTCTCCATTACCAACAAAAATTTTCTTGAGTTGAAGATGGTTGCTAATTAGCTACTTGTGGTACTGTATCGTCAAACCAATCAACTGAGATATCTTCTTTCTGTTGGAGGATATATTGGACTTCACGAGTTGTACTCTTTTTCCTTAGTCAAGGTTTTTATCCCACTGGGTTTTCCTTCTCAAGGTTTTAACGAGGAAACATATATATGTCCAACTCCTTTTCTTAATCTATCTACAGTTGTACTCTTTTTCCTTAGTCAAGGTTTTTTCTTCTTATGGGTTTTCCTGACAAGGTTTTGATTAGGCAATGAACTTGAATTTTTTTTCTTAAAGAGATATTCGAAGACATTATTGAAGACAGAATTATATCTTGTTTTGAACAAAGACGGCCAGTAATTCTACTTGAAGATCAACATTATGTAACTAGTATTTCTATACTTCTATGGGTACACATCATCAGGGGGAGAACATCAGTATTGTGTGATGGATATTTATGCGTGTTGTACTCTTTCCCTTCGCTTGGTTTTGTCCCAATGGGTTTTCCTAGCAAGGTTTTAATGAGGAAATAATTGACGCGTCCAACACCATGATATGATTTGTACTCTTTTTCCTTCATCTAGGTTTTGTTCCTTTTGGGTTTTCCTGGCAAGGTTTTAACGAGGCAATATCATAATAGAGTGGTGTCATCCAAGGGAGAGTGTTGTAAATTAATTATTATTGGATTTCCACCTCTCTTACACTACCACCTCTTCATCTCCCCTTCCACCTCTTCACATCATTCACTTCTTGGCAACTCCCACATTCAGTGTAATAACTTAGGTTTAATACCTTAGTTATGAGAATGCATTCCATTACTTCCTAATGTTAATGCTATCTTTATTATCCTCTCTTATATTAGCCTATAAATTGAGGCTCATTCCTTTGTAATGGATACCAATATCTAGCAATGAGAAATTCTCTCTTCCTCTCTCTATATTTCTTTTGTGCAATAGTTCATATTTTGATTTAGTTTATAAAAGCAACTAAATTATTATTACACGTGGGAAGGTGACTCCCCTGGAGTCGTTTAAAAGAATTTGGTTAATAAAAACCGACTTCGCTTTTTTTTACAGATTTTACATATTTTTATTCGTACGTAATTAATTTTTATCCATTTTTATTAATACACATTCATATTACATTTATAAATATTTGATTTTTATTCATATGCAATTAATTTTATCCATATGTAATTAATTTTTATTAATTTCTATTAATACACATTCATTCTGAAATTGTGGGCCATACTGTATCGAGAGATGCTAGAGTTACCGAGCTTTTATCCCGCAAAATGTCCCAATAGGGAAATGGACGGAAGAGATCAAAGTTCTCAGCATTTGGATTGGTAAATGGACTGATGTGGGTCCCATTTGTATTAGACGCAGAAGATTTTGTCGGGAGATTTTGTCAGTCAACTTATCATTTCCGGCCATACTGTACTTTTCTCTTTTTATTAATACATTGAACAGTGATGTGTACAACTACATCTAGGAACATTAGCTTAATATTTATGTTATTAGAGGGTCTGATGCCCAACCTTCCTGTGGAAAAAATATATACGACGCCACTAATGTGTCTGATTTAGTTACTTTTTTTTTCTTTGGTCTACCCCCCACTACTGTAGCAGTAATCTAGTATAAATATATAGCATTTGTCATACACCAAAGTTTAAGATGAAGAGATTCTTGTAACCATATTGCAAGTTCGTTTGCTTCAAAATTGATTTTTTGATTTTTTGTGCACAACTTAATATGAGTATCTTCATACTCATTTGATTTCATTTGTCAATTTTCGATGTGATAATTGTGATGTATGTGAGTTAATTTATTACAAATTTTGTATATACATAAATATATAAAAAAAATCCTCAATTAAATAGTTTTCGTATATACTTAGATACATTTTTGTGTTTCCTATGAATATGCCCAAATACTTAGATACATTTTTGTGTTTCTTTAATCTTTAAGATTTCGAAAGATGAGCAAGTTGGATTAAAAAAGTTTATATGTCAGGTTATATTGAACACAAATTTAATTCTGATATATTATTGTTCATATTTATTACTTTAATACTCAAGGATAGATCCTAATTAATATTGGGAATCATTTTCTTTACCTTAATTGGAATCGAAAATAGATGTGTTTTTCTTTCCCAGAAAATTGCACATAACTTGTTTTCTAATTTAGCAAATTAGATGGTTTTGCACTAGCTAATTTTAGCATAAGTGCTTGATTCTTGTTTTTGCACAAAGTTTTGATTCTTACACTTGATCTAAAACATTGAAAGAATTCATGAAATTAGAACTTGTTTTCTTGGTAAAGAAAGCTGCATAAGCATTTGTAAATTCAAGAAGAACAACAGATTCTTAAGCTCAACTTTTTAACCACTGCCCGTGATTAATCAATTTTTATCTTACTCACTAAAAGTATACAATGTTTCTTGATGTTGAGCAGTAATAATTTTTTTTATTAAACTCTCGATTAATACCGTTAAAGACATGCATCGCAACATCAGAATCCGAGACTTTATCATCAATCGCGGCTAGATTATCAATTATTTCTTTAACATTACTCAAGAATTCTGAAACTGAAAAAATAACTTGTTTATTTGAATACAGTTGACTCCTCAACAAAGATTTCCGAGCCACAAACTAATCATTAAACTCTTAATACAAATAATCACAAAATTGCTATGAAGATTTCAATCCGAGAGTTCCAAAAGAAATATTTAAAGAAAGTAGCATTAAGGCAAGACATGAAAAATCGATCCATCGGTTTCCAATAAACATATCCATATTAATTGGTAACAAGATTTCCATTTTCAAGAATCTGGGATGCAGGTTCAACATTAGATCCATTAACAAAACGAAGAGGAAAATAAATTCAAAGTGATATCTTCACAAAAGATAATTGGTGGAACCAGGTTTTGTCTAAACAAAATTACAAATATTTTCAGCTGAAGATTTGAGTAGCTTTAATAGCGTTCTTAAGATTCAGTAAAAAAAAAATCAAGAAAAGTGATAATAAATGAGGAACAAAATATCTGATACCATGTAAGAACAAGTTATAATTTTATTAAAGCGTTGTGAAATGTGGAGAAAGTCTAGATATACAAATATAAATTAAAAGGATAAAAGAAACTTGCACTCACTTTAGACCAAGTATACCTAACACGGTGAACTGCGAACCTTCACAGTCATGGTCATGAATCCTGATGGACTTCCTTCAAAAAAAATATGCCTTGTATACTCACTCAATGGATCAGCGAATCTTCGTAGTTATCGCGGTCCGTCCTAAATCATAGTTGTCTTCCTTCATAAAACGGGTAGCTAGGTCAGCTGGTCATCCCTGTTTCCCAAAGGTTTGATGCGTTCAGGAGGTCCCAGGTTCGAGTCCCCGATGGCGCAATATTGCAGAAGTTAACATGGAAGGTAGAGTTAGCTTGCCCCCTTGCGACATAATCATCCCCCTATCCACTTCGGCTCCCTTGGATGGTTCCTCATGAGGCTCGTTGGTAGGCTAGCACGGCAACCTGTTCAACTAATATAGTAGTACGTTGTTGGAGCTTAGAGCTTTTCCAATGGAATGATGTGAAGATAAATGTCTAAGTCCACATAGGATAGACATCCATTTTCCCTAAATTCTTCTCCAACCCCAACTTCTTAAATCAATGTGAAGATGACATGGCTTAATTTTTATTAGACATTGTCAACGTGAATGTCTCCTTCAAAAGGTCAAGCTATCTTAGTAAGCTTTTGCTTACCTAAATTAATTCCAATATATTAAATAACCATTTTTAGCCTTAATAAAATTTAAAATTACTAGAAATAAAATTTACTTTTAATCCGTAAAAAACACAAACAACACCATTGGAGATGAACTATTTTCCTCCCTAAACTTAAGGAAAAATTGGAATGAGGATGTCTTGTTTGTGTTGCCAACTAGGAAACACACACAACCACCATCCAATGGAATGTGTATGGGGATAAATATCTAAATCCACATAGGATACACATCAATTTTTTCTAAAACCCTTCTCCAACCCTAACTTCTTAAATGAATGTAGAGTGACGTGGCTTAATTTTGGGAAGACATTGTCAAGGTGAATGTCTAAAACTAGACATTCACCTTGACAATGTCTTCCTATCCTAGTCATTTTTATGTTAGTGAAATAAGTTATAAAATAAAAATAGAATGATTGTTAACCAATTATCAAATGACACTTAAGAAATAAAAGATTAAAATTGATTTGGGTTGGAAATGAATTTTTTTAGTTCCCAATATTTAGGAATTTATATTTATATAAGGGAAGTTTTATCAAGAGAAAGTCAAGACAATGTTGACAAATATGAAATAAGCACATCAACCATTGGAGAAGCACTTAGCTTGTTAGGCCTCCAACTAGTTTCTTGTAATGAATTTATATATTTTATAACGGGCCGTGAGTTATAACCCCAAAGGTGTCTCCATCCACAAAAAACCCATCAAAACAAAAGTAACACAAAAACCCAAATAACAAAAGTAACACAAAACCCCCAAAGGTTGGGGTTTTTGCCACCACTAACTACCACTACTAGCAACGAACACCACATCCACCAACGAATACTAGCACTACCATCACCATAAAAAGCACCACCACCAACCAACACCACCACTAACCAGAACAATACCACCAAATTTTGGTTTCATCATAAACTTACCGTTTCATCATTAAAATCTTTGGTTTCATGATAAAAAATAGTAAAAAATACGATGAAACCAAATTTGGTTTCATCATAGAATTTGATGAAACCAATTTTGGTTGCATCATAGAATTTCCTGAAACCAATTTTGTTTGAGGTTTTTGTATCAGTTTTTAAAATTTTGGGGTTTTTGTATCAATTTTTTTTAAATATGGGGTTTTAATTGATCCCAACATTTGAATGGAGTTTTTGTACTCCAAATTTGGTCAACTCGGTGTTTTACTACTAGTTGTGTTTTATAAAGAAAAATGAACCCAACGGATCAATATATAAATAAAAATAAAAAAACAACACCAGAAAGAAGAGGTTCTTCAAAAGTAAGTCGGTAGCCAAAAGACCAAAACGACAACTCACCTAAATAAACCAGAGGTGGCAGAAGCTAAACTACAAACCTCAGCCAAAAGACCAAAACGACAACTCACCTAAATAAACCACAGGTGGCAGAAGCTAAGCTACAAACCTCACCTAAGGTTATGATGATGTTCGTACGTTACTAATCAAAATTAGAGATCTGCCCACTGTTTGTTCTCACTTCCTCACTTCACACGGCATCACTACACTAGTACTACTATATTTCCAATCTAGAGTACTCATTCCTCTGTTCAAACTTCTATCTTTTTCTCTGTCTCGCTCTAAAATTTCAGTAGTCATGGATAGAGAACAAGAACAGCTTCAATTCCTAGGCGTTTGTGGTATCTACAAAGAATCCTACAAAATCACAATCAAATGGAGAAAGATCTTTACCCAACTAATCATAACTCTCGTACTTCCACTATCCATTCTCTACTTGTAGATACCAAAATATGACTCGACACGTGGTGCCATAAGAAAATCCGGAGTAATATAACATTCATAGGATAAAATACATCACATCTTAGCTTAATTTCCTTAATTTGTAAGTAAATGACATTTATGTAAATTCATTTCTACTCTGTAGTACTTAAAGAGTAGAAAATAAAATCTGATCATTTCTACTCTGATCAGATTTTATTTTCTCTATCATCTTCTTCTTCTCCAAAACTAGATCTAGAACTCCAAAAACTCATTAATGGAGTTTCATGTAAATACAAAATATTACAGTGAAGAACCATGAATGTAGATTTCATTATGGATCGAACCATGTAAAATTCTAGTGTCTCATTTACATTTTCAATACTTATATTTCATTTTGATTGTGAATAAATATCTAGATCTATGATTTAGTATAGAAATTAGAGATTTGGGTGTGCTGTGGGATTTTCCGCAGTTACATTTTGGCATGGATTAAGGGAAGGATTGATCCAACCTGCTTGTTGATTGAAGAAGTTTAAGAGAAGTAATCTGCTGTTGGTGATAGATTTCATTGAGTCCATGAATTCTAAGGTCAAAAGTGAAAGTTCAAGGTGAAAAGGTTCCATCGACGGACAATAAGTGATGTTAGAAGTTAGAGAAATCAAATGAGAAAGAGATACAAAGTGAAAGTAGTCTGAATCTTCACCAATGATCGATCCATGAAGACAACTTTTCTCTATATCTCTTTAAGTCTGTTCACAAAACCACAGATCTGTTATCAAAAATAGATCTGCGAAGAGTGAATTGAGCCCCTCACAACACTTCGTCGAACTTCAGGAATCAGAGGAGGCAATTGAATCTCGTCAGCTTGGGGACAAGCTTTCACAAGGAAGAAATGCTCTATAATAAACCAACAACAAAATTGGTGATGCAAAGAAGTAAAGATGCAGTGGACATCGTCAGCTACTTCGTCACCGGCTATTACGAAGATAGAATAATTTTTTACAGTGCAACGAAGAAATTGAACAACGCTTAAATTTATTTCATTAACAACTTAAACATAATCTTCAGCAGCAGATATCTCGTGGAAGCAGCGAAGTGCGATTGCAAGTTTCACATACATGAACCGGTGTGAAAGAAGGAAGAGCTCAGTTAGCTGTAACACGAAGTGAAGTACTGCTCGCAAGCAGTAAACTTATCTCGTCAAACAATATTGAGTTCATGGTTTCTGATGACAGAATGGAAGTCACGAAGGACATTTACATGCTCACGAAACAAACATCATCTGGAGTCTAAACGAACAGAAGGACGTGTTGGTATGGAAGAATGATGATGATGAGGAAAGATGCAAAGGAAACAAATCTGCATCAACCACTAGCTCTAAAAGAGCAAATCTCTTCTCTAACCCTTTGATTTTGTCTTCTATTACTCAAATCTTAGAAAATTACTCAAAACGGAATCATTTTCCAAGACAAGCTTTGATTACAGATTTGCACCAACTAAGTTTTGTTTTACAAAACCATCTGGTCGATTTCAAAAAAACATTGAGTATCAAAAAAATTCATCTGGAGTTTGTTCTGTATTGCTAACTAGTTTGATCGGTTTTATGTAGCGATGATTGAATATATTCCCCAACATAAGTTATGACAGATGAAAAGGGTCGGACCTCGTCAACTTAGTTCAATTGGCCGAAGCAACCAATTCAGAGCAATAATCACGAAAAGTCAGCATCCTTCCAAACGGACGAAGTAAAAGGAGGCAGTAGTCAAGTTCATTTTGTAAACACTTAGGGGAATATCCTACTTCGTAGCAAGAGACTGACGAAGCAACTAGCTCGACAAAGATGGTGGTTTAGGCAAATTTACCCGCTTGCCAATCAGACCTGGAGATGATCAATACAATCACTTCGGAACAGATGAACCAATTCGGGAAGGACCGAGTTAACTCGCAAAGACTAACATCTCAGGCTCAACTCGCCAGTTTAACCAGCCAAGGATCTGCAATAAATTACTTCGTCAGTTAGATATGGAGGCGCTACTTCGCCAGACCAACAATACTTAAAAGGGAAACAAATGAAATGATTAAAAGGGAGTATTCTTTTCCTTTCATCGTTGACTTTAAAAATTGTTACAGGGAGTGGTATCAATAAGTTGAAACCCTTAAAAGAGTTTGATTAAAGGAATATATTCAAAAGAATATTCATACCACTGAGTACAGTAACGCCAATATGGCTCATAATCATAGACTATGGAAAATAATATTACAAGTTTACACTACGATTTCATGATTTGATTTTAGCTTAACTGGGCAGTTATTAACCGATAAATTAAATTTGCAGGAGCAATATGAATCTCTACCACGAGCAAGCAATACAATCTCTACAATCTCATTGATCTGGGAGCCAACGAAGAAGTCTGGAAAGGTGGCTTCAAGGAACTTGATTTCGCAGCAAATCACTGAAAACCACGAATTCTTCAAGAAAATCTCTTCTCCGTTAAAGAAAAGAAAAGCAGAGTTCGTCAAAAGCCCAAGCAAAATTTATCGAAGAAGTCACTTCGTCGAAATAAAGAGATCAGCGAAGAAAGGAAACAAAAGAAGCCTACTTCGTTAACAAAGGAAACAATTTAAGCAAAGTATTTGGTGGATGCAGCTTCAGAAGTCAAGTCTACATCTTCAACAGCTTAAGCAATATTTTGATCAAAATGCTTCGTGAAAGATAAGAAGAACTTAAGAAAGGAGAAAGGCTAACACAGATGATATCTCGTCACTGCAATTCATCCGTCTTGTCAACAACACAACCATCTCGTCATCAACATTGGATTAGAGGAGGAACCAGCGAAGAAAAGAGATAAGATAGTCAAAACTTACTTCGCCAGAGCATCACCAGTAAACAACGAAGTTACTTCATCCACAATTCCAACAAAGCAACTTAGCAAATATGAAATATATGACCCGAAGGAGAGTTCAGTTAGTGGAGCAAAACCTGGTGACCATGAGTTCACCACAACCATCAACCAAACAGCGAGAATGAAGCTTACAGACTCGGAACAAGTTCCAACCAAATTCACTTCGTCAACAAGTTCTGTCATCAACTTTGACAAAGCAACCAAAGGAGGCATATATATATAACCACGAGCAGGATAGCCAAGAAGGACGAGGAAACAATGATGTTTTCGGAAGAAATCTAGAGTCAAGAATAAGATCAACTCTAGCTCGAGGACTACAAACATTACGACCAGAAGGGAAGCATTCTTATCCTCTTGTCTCTTACACAAACAAATATCGTATTGAATTCTTGCTAAGCATACCTCTGAAACATGAACAATTCTATGAACTGCTATATGTTATTTATCATCTTAATGAAACTATTATGATTTTTTATGACATTTACTCATTTGAGTTACAAGCCACGGGTACCCAAAGACACGAAATGACAAACTTGAGACTTCCAACAAAGAAATGTATACAGAGAGGCGTATAGTAGCAGTGACAACTCAATGGCATTCCTCAACATTAACGAGAAGGCATGACAGTGTTGGATATGAAACAAAGGAAGTTGTCATTCACCAGCAATCAGTCTTCCCAACAAAGAAGTGAACGTCAGCAAGAACATACCTCTCTCCAGATGAATCAATTCCAAGGGCAATGAGTAACACGATCAAAAGAAAATATAAAGAACAAAAGGAGAAGAGACTCAGAAATGCTACACAAAGTTATATTCTCGGAAATACTGTATTTCGCCAGAAAGTTGAAAAACAATTACTAAGGGAGTTCAATTCGCCAAATAGCAATTCAAACATCAACAAAACTTTGATTTGATGACAGAAGGCAGGGATACTTCGTAAAGCAAAGAAATTTGACGAAGCCACTATAATCACAGCAAACTTTGTCGAAGCTTCATAAGAAAACAAAATTCCAAGCGAGAAAAATCAGTTAACATAAGCAGCAAACAAAGTAAACAATTCGTAACTCCATCAAAGGATGAGGCGGGGAAGCAACGAAGAAAGGGAAATATGCACTAACGAAGTATGCTTTGTCAATAACTTCAGAGAATGAGGAAGGAAGAGATGTTAACATAACTTACTTCGTCAATCACATACACTGTTCCGGCGAAGTTGATGCAGCTAAACCAGCAAGTCAATCAACTCACTCAAACTCATGCAAAGAACAACACGAATTCCGGCGAAGATGAAGAGAAGAGATCACTTCGCAGAAATATCATCACTCGTAAAATACTTCAGCGAAGAAGAGATACTGTGAAGCTTACTTCGTCAGCAAATCTACGAAGATAAACTCAGGACAGACATGAAGTTGGGGAGACAAAGCAAGATTCAACATATATCAGACCCATTGAGAAGAAAAAGATACGAATTTAGTTCACTTCGGTCATTAACTTCGGCAAGCTGCAAATTTAGTTATAAGCACAACTCGAAGTACGCAAGGAAAGAATAATATCAGCACTCCTAGCCAGTAGTAGTCTCGTCAGTTCACTTCGTATAATCACATCTTTGTCAGCAATACTCATTCAGTATAACACTTCGTCAGTAAGATAGACCCAATGAAACTCTTACATCTCAACAAGCGAGTTAGCCAGCTTAACCAGCGACCCAACTATCTCGTAGCAAGTGCATGTAGCAAGAAACAGAAAGTAAAGGAAAAAAATGCTTCGTTAGGAATAATTATACAACGAAGTAATAAGTTCCCCAGCAAGTGACGAGTTCGAAACAAATTCAGTAACGGCTCTTGACAAACAACTTCAGCAAGGTATGAGTTCAGTGAAGCACAATCGTAACACAAAGCAACAAGTATGGACTATACAGAGATAAAGAGAAGAAAGCTACGAGTCAATAAGATCAAAGAAAAGGGCAAAAAATAAGACCCCATATAAACAAAGAGAAATATTCGGGCAAAATAAGACCTTTTCAATAGGCAAGTAAGACCTCGCATTAGGAGGCTGATAAGACCCGCGAAATAAAACGGTTTCTATGGAAACTACAAAACCTCTAACTAGGGAGGCTGAGAACTCATGGCGTGCAACCTAGTTCGCACACGATGCAAGAGGCAATGATAAGACCTAACGCGCGTCATGAACTAGCCTCAGAGAGATAGATAAGGGCAATGATAAGACCCATCCGCCGAGGGTCCCTTTTATGATGGCCTTCGGTAAGGGGTGCAAAAACGTAGCCAGTGGAGATAGTAGATGGCCTGGTATGATTTCTGCATTCGGTCCCAAAGAAACCCCACCTAGGGTGTGACTTCGTAACCATGAACCATATCGGCGAAGGGATAAGAAGTCATGAAAACAATTGATACCAAGCCCGAAAGAAAGAGGGTAATCAGGGGGAATATAAAGGGACGGCACCCTCCAGATTAGGGAGCTGAGTGACCAAAAAAAAAGACGGCAATGTTACGGGGCTATTATTCATGGGAATAAGTAGGCCTGTGATATTGTCGCAACGTAAGACCTCAATGAGTGAGCTAAGGCGAGGTTGATGGATCTTTAATTCGCAAGAATAAAGAGCGCCTGAGACTTCGTCGAAAAATACCCTGAACAACGGGATGAGGCACAACAAGACATTAATTAGGAGGCGAAATAAGACCTCTAGATGACTAGTAGAAGTACAAGGAAGACCGAAGACAAGAGGCAAACGAGTAGAAGAAACGGGGCATGGTTAGACCTGTCGTGGCTGGTAAGACCCTGTGCAACTTGTAGAAGACAATAAGACCTTAACTAGGAGGCACCCTAAGACCTCATAGTAACAGTTCGTGATCGCAGGAAAGGAGGAAGAAAAATGAGAGATGTGAGGCAAAATAATATGAAAAACATGAGGCAATATAATATGAAACAAAAGCAAGAGGCAAGCATATGACCTCGTAAAGTACATGAAAGAGAGGCGAAAAGAAGAAGTAAGACCTCAATGAGGCACGAAGAAAATGAAAAAATATGCGAAATAAAAGACATGATCTTCCCAAGCTAAGTATCATGAAATTTCAAGAAAACTTTATTGCATGCGAAATACTTACAATTATAGTATGATTTGAATAAATATCCATATTACTATGATTATACTATTGCTATGATACTAATAATGAAGGAACAAGCTTGGAGGCAATGAAGTGATGCAATATGCAAGCTAAAGTTGGACGAAGAGATACATGGAGCGAACTTGGAACCAAAGCGAGATAGATGAGGCAAAGAAAATGAGCATGCAAGGAGCAATGAATATGCGAAGAGCCATGAATACGCGAAGAACCAAAGCCATGTGATGAGGAATTGGAACAACACAAAGCGGGATCAATACTCTCAAGACTCAATGATCTAAGTAACGTATATTATCTCTATTTAGCATCCACTCATCACATAGATATAGAAAAAGCATATCATTTCATACATATAGCATTCACTCATCACCTACATATAGAATATACTAATTGCATACATTCATCGAACATGCATCATGTTTAGTACACTTTGGGAATTCTTACTATTCATACTTCTTGAAGACAATACTTATCGCCAAAAATGCTTCTTGAAGATTGTTAACTAAGAGTACTTCTTATACTTCGGATTATATACTTCAAAGGATACTTCGCGTTTATATGAACCAAGGGAGGATATTTCATCAATACTTCGCTATCTAGTAGTAAGACATCAAGCAAAACAAGGGCAAGGTCAAGAAAAAGGAAGCACATTACTTTTGCTTCGGATAGCTTTAGTTCCCACATCTACCAAAGAAAAATGAGGCACGTATATACGGGAAAATGCATATTATACACTTCGCGGAATTTTTTTCAAATTTTTTGGGTTTGATATGAATCGAATATAAGGACGTTAAGCTACAAATAAACCAACATCATGTGAAAAGCTACAATGAGGCAAGACAAGAACAAGAAGTGATACCATCAACTCGTCATCAAAGGCAACATCAACACAAGGTTATCATCGGTAAAGCTCAAACTAGCACTTACAATGAACTTCGCACAAGAATGAAGAAAAGGAAACTTGGAAGAAAATCATCAAAACCAACTTTCATGATCAAAGCTCGCAAAGAAGAAACTCGGTATATTCACTAATGAAGATATCTCGCACACTCCATACTTCGTCAAAAACAAGAATCCTCAACAACAATAGAGTATATGGATCAAATGTTATCTCGTCAATTTTAGCTCATTACATGTAACACGACACCTCGCTACTACACACCAACATGAAGAATCAACAACCAAGCATATAAGGGAAAAATCAAAAGCAATGAATCGTCCCAACAACAACTTATGATCAAGAACAACAAAATCGAGGATTGATACTTTGCATACTATTTACATATTCAAGGATTGATACTTCTTATATATTTCGAGGATTAATACTTCTTATACTTCTTAAAGAACACCTCATACTTCGTATACTTCAAGGATCAATATTTATTATTTCGCATATATACTTCGCAAAGCTTCGGAACTTCACAAAAGAATAAGAGGCAAGTATATACATTTCAAGTTATTATTCTTTCGCTCGTTCCTTCATCAATAAAGATCAAAGTCATCTACTCAAGCACCACACGTCTCGCTCCAAAGAACTACACCAAGATGGATTTTTTCTTAAGAATCGCTCTTCAAGCAACACTCAAGAAAAAAAGGGCAAAATGTAGATACCAAAATATGACTCGACACGTGGTGCCATAAGAAAATCCGGAGTAATATAACATTCATAGGATAAAATACATCCCATCTTAGCTTAGTTTCCTTAATTTGTAAGTAAAGGACATTTATGTAAATTCATTTCTACTCTGTAGTACTTAAAGAAAATATCTAAAAGAAAGAAAGTGATCATATTTTATTTTCTCTATCATCTTCTTCTTCCCCAAAACTAGATCTAGAGCTCCAAAAACTCATTAATGGAGTTTCATGTAAATACAAAATATTACAGTGAAGAACCATGAATGTAGATTCCATTATGGATCGAACCATGTAAAATTCTAGTGTCTCATTTACATTTTCAATACTTATATTTCATTTTGATTGTGAATAAATATCTAGATCTATGATTTAGTATACAAATTAGAGATTTGGGTGTGCCGTGGGATTTTCCGCAATTACACTACTTATCTCAAATCCAATTCTCAGACATACTTTTCAACAAAATCAACCATAACAAACACACCTTGCGTGATACTCAAAAAGGCACACCACTCTATAGTACAATCCATCACAAAATTTCATCTCAATGGACTACTTTTTGGTTACTAAAAGCTATTTACTTACTCTTTCTTTTCATCTTCTCACTACTCTCTACTTCTGCTGTTGTCTACACTATAGCTTCCATTTATATTTCTAAGGAAATCAGTTTCAAGAAAATTATGAGTGTTGTACCTAAAGTATGGATGAGACTTATGATTACTTTCTTTTGGAGTTTCATCATAGTGTTTGTGTACACAGGGTTAACAGTTGGGTTAATAGTTTTGTTAGCACTCATTGTCATAGAACCAGATGAAGGAAGGGCAATTTTGTTTCTTGTGCTCGCTGGAATTGTTGCCTTAACTTACTTAGTTGGTTTAGTTTATATAGGTGCTGTTTGGAATTTGGCTTGTGTGATATCAGTATTGGAAAAAATCTATGGGTTAAAAGCTTTGAAAAAGAGTAGGAATTTGATTAAGGGTAGGATTTGGGTTTCTTCTGTGATTTTTATCATGCTTGAAATTTCATTTTTTGGTATATTGGGTGTGTTTAGTGGAGTGGTTATACATGGGAGTTCAGTGGGGATTTTTGGTAAAGTGGTTTTGGGGTTACTTTGTTTCCTGTTGATGACAATTTTGATTCATTTCTATCTTGTAATCCAGACGATGATCTACTTTGTTTGCAAATCTTACCATCATGAGAACATTGACAGGTCTGGTTTAGCTGAACATTTGGAGGCTTGTTATGTTAGTTTGGATAGGGAGAAAGATGTCAGTTAGAACAAGTTCATGTCTGATGCAAATGCAATTAAGTTGTATGCTCTTTTCTTCTTTTTCTGTAATCAGATAATGTAATTACTCTGGTAACAATGAAATTTGGTTTGGTTTGGGGAATATGGTTATATGAGCCTTGTTTATTTTCGTTTGAGCTGTTGCTATTTATGATGCTGCAACATCCATTCTCACATAGGCAGCTAAATAGTAGATCCACCTAAACATTTAGGAATTCATATTGGACCGGTGCCAAAACTTATCAGAAAATAAAAGAGTTTCCTCAAACTGTTAATTTCAACCAATATCGGTAGTCAAATTCAAAACCTCTTATCCAATGCGCTAAATAAGTGAAAGACTCATTTATTCTCCAATACACCCTCTCAGACAGACAGGGGAGCAGCAACAAGCATCAGTTTGCCTCCCAAGCCAGAAAAGATGGGATGAGCCAATCTTTTTGTGAGAATGTCAGCAAGCTGTGGAGTGGATATATGTTAAACAAATCAGCCAGTCTGCCTCAAGGAAATCTCTGCATTCCTTGCATGAGAGACGGTTGGATGCAAGGGCTGTCGAAGACTTGCACTATTGTTCTCAGAGTAAAGAGTGAAAAATAAATTTGTGTGGTATCATTAGTGGCGCATGGTTATACTTTTACCTAATAAAAGAGATGGACCCGGTGAACATCACAGTGAAAGTTAGCTCCAATTTAGCTGATTTTTTGTTGAAGCTGATAAAGACGGAATTGAAGCTGCTACTTCTACTGCCAATGTCATATGGTACAATGTAGATAGCCGTCCCCAACGACTGATGAGAAAATGAGGATGGTGTATGTAAGCTGGTTACTAGCATCTTGGAACTACTAACTCAATGGAGCTGCAAATGTCATTGCACTTCTTAATAATAAGTAGAATTCATGACAACATATCGAAGACATTTACCATTTATTCCTACAAATATTCCTACAAACTACATTGTGATTAATACAAACAATTTATTTTAACAGTAACTGTGCAGATTAGCTGATTCTTCAAACCGGTACTCGCTCTAATTGAACATCGTTTTGCCTACCTAATTGTATAACAGGTACCTCTGAGTGAGTCGTAACAGTCGATATGTCTTCGTTGTGGTAAGATTTGCAGACGAAGTAAACCACGGTGTGAACAACAAGCGAGAAATGAATCCAAATTGTCATCAACAAATAACAACCAATTCCCACAAACACTTTACCCACCAAACTCATTTTGTTTCCATAAACCACAAGGTAAACAAAAGTGAAAATTATACCTGTAAATGCAATTTCAAGCAAACTAAAGACAGCACAAGAAACCCATATCTTACCTACAATCAATCTCATACTCTTTGCCAAAGCTTTTCTACCATAATCCTTTTCTAATACCGTAACTACCGTCGCGATATTCCAGACAACAATCATGTAAATTAATCCGGTAAAGAAAGGAACCGATAGACAGATTATAAACACCAGAAGTTTAATTCCGCCTCCACCTTCGGGGCCATTCACGCCGACGAAAAACTATAACAACAAACACAAAGCCACAAAGGTGTATACAGCCACGATAAAGAAGCACCATAAGAATGTGACAATAAGTCTCCCCCAACATTTCCGAAGTACACCGGTGACTTTCTTGTAAGTGATATCTTTGGAGGTATAGAAACAAGCAATGGTATAGATGACACTAGAAGTCGACAAGAGAGTGAAAAACAGCAGCAAGATTAAATAGATGGATTGTGTTATACCATAAGCGATCCAACGAGATGTTTCCTTTCTTGAGTAGGTCTTGGTGTGGATGAAATTGGAGATTTGTATTTCAGACAAGTAAAAGATGGCCAACGGAGAAAGTATAGTTGAGGTGATTTGTAAATAGATTTTTTTGTTAAATGCTGTGAGTTTGTAGGCTTCTTTGTAAATGGCAAAGAACCCCATAGATTTGTTTGCTGGTTCTATATTCATGGTTCTTTAATTCCTAGAGAGAATTGAAGATTGTTGAAAAGAAATAGAAACTAGTGATGGAGATATTAGAAAGAATGGGTGGAATCCAGATGTATAAAGGTGATAAAAAAAGTGAGATTACTCAGAATGGTTTCAACTTTGGGTGCACTAATTTGACTTAAATTCTTCTACTTACAGCATGTATAGTAGATCCTTCTCAATGCAACTGAAGAAAGTAATGCCATTTGCAGAGGAACTTCCCAAATGCGTACACTGATAATGGATGAGAAATTTCTATGGAAAGAGTAAAGAGTTAGTAGTAGTTAGTACATGACTTTATTGTGGGACATGTTGATATCAATAGGGCATTAAAGAGAGTTTGCTTGCAAATTAGGAGTGGAAGGTTATGAGATTAATGAGTCTACGACTTGGTAGCTGGTGGTACAGAAAACTTGCTCATCTTTTTGTCCAATTTTGGGAGTATGACGTGACGCCGTATAGAGTGTAGACCCTTTGTTTTTCTTGTTGCATTTCTTTTTACTTTTTATGCGGACACGCATGAGGGATGAGTCGCATGACCGACAGCATTTGTGAGATCATATCCGTCCTACACAACCCAGGTAGGCCGGTAACTGAGTTCTCTTCAGTTCGGAACCATAGCGTAAATTCTTTTGATTAAAAAAAATATCATGATTTGCACGTTTACGATGACATTTGACTAGAGATTCTTGGTTTAGTCAAGAAAGTATGCTTTTTCTCAAAGGCATTAATGGAGCATCGAGTTCAAGACTAGGAGACTGAGCCAGAGCCAAGTCAATCGGTGGAAAACACGTCTCTTTACCTACCTGCCCAGGATATTTCCTTGCAAGTGGTTTGGTGTCAATTGCATACTTTCAGTTGCAGCAACACACAGAATATAAACCTCATCCTTAACAAAGAAGGTACTTTGTTTCAAGATTAAATCTCACTCATCTCTCTTACAAAGAATTGGAGAATAATCAACATGGATAGAGAACCAGAGGAGCTTCAATTCTTAGGATTGTTTGGAATCTATCAATAATCCTTTAAGATAACAGTAACATGGAGAAAAATCTTCTCAAGAATCATTCTTTCTCTTATCCTACCTCTATCTTTCATTTACTTGGCTCAAATCCAGATATCAGAAGCAATTTTATCCAAAATCGATGATAGTGAAGAAGTTCAAGACACGGCTACTAGAGGAACAGCAAGGTTCGACAAAATCCATGCTCATATCATCTCCGAATGGGTTGATTTCGGTATATTCAAAGCCGTTTATTTGCTTTTCCTCCTTATATTCTCTCTTCTATCGACTTCGGCTATTGTCTACACGATTGCTTGCATCTATTCTGCCAAAGATCTCACATTCAAGACGGTTATGAGTGTGGTGCCTAAAGTATGGAAGAGACTTATGATCACTTTCATGTAGAATTTCTTCATCTTGGTTGTCTACAATTTTCTGGCGATCTTTTTATCTTATTGGGTCATTGTTCTTACAATCGGACCAGAAGGAGAAAATGCAAAAACCACTGTGACACTTCTAATTATCATATTGATACCTTATTTCATCGGATTGGTTTATATTAGCGTCGTATGGCAACTTGCGAGCGCAGTCTCGGTAATGGAAGAAAGTTATGGTATTAAGGCTATGCTCAAGAGTAGGGCTTTGATTAAGGGGAAAATATGGGTTTCATCTTTCATTTTTATAAAGCTTCAAATCTTGTTTATCGGAATCCTAATGGCGTTTAAGGCGTTGGTTGTTCATGGGAATTCATTTGGAAATTTCTTTGTGATAAGGTATTCATTTGGAATTTGGGGTAGAATTTGTTTGGGGGTATTTTTCATCGTTTTATTGACTCTTTTGATTCACTTTGCACTTGTGATTCAAACTGTCATATATTTTGTCTGCAAATCGTACCACCATGAGAACATCGATAAGTCTGGCTTAGCAGAACATTTGGAGGTTTATTACTTGGGGGATTATGTTCCTTTGATGAGGGATAAAGATGTTCAGTTGGAACAATTTCATGTTTGATTTCCTATATCTAGCAACTGGTTGTTGCTTGTATAAACTATAAAATGTAGCCTTTCTCAGTATAGTATGAATCAAATATAGCTGTTTTCAGTATAGTATGTGATTTTTATTTTATTTTTGATCGGTTTCAGTACAATTCTGTCAATTGTTATTGTATTGCTTACTACAGATATGGATAAGATGTGATGCTATCCATAAATACCCAACTCAGTTTAATAGAAGAGGGGTTAGTAGCAAATTGAGATAGATAGAGAGAAGGTAAGAAAAAGAAAGAGAGAACCAAATGATCTTGTATTTCCTTCCCTTTCATTTTACTCGAAAGTCATTGAACTAAACATCCTGTAATACTTTGCTATACATAGTGAAAACTGAACTCAATATCCGGCGTAGCCGAACCATGTATATGTTTGTGTTTTTACACTACCGTACCTATATTATAGAACATCTAACTATCGTATCACGTTTTATACATTCCGGTTTGTGTCTATGTATGTATTGTGAAGTTTGATTGTGACTCTAAGATCTTATACCGTGATCTTTAGCATTCACAGTTTGGCGCTAGAAATTGTTCTACTGGTTATTGCAGTTTACGAATTTTAGACCAGGAACAAGATAGATATAAATCACAAAGTTCTCTTCGTCTCAGACTTTGTGATTCCACAAGATAGATATATAAATACTTTCTTGTGAGGTGTTAGTGATCTAGACTTGTATTTGATAAGAGTAGAGGTGTTCCGGATCCATGAGGTTTGCTAGACTTGTCTACTGCAAACAGATTTCCAAACCTTGATTGAAACATATCGAAAGAGAAATCAATATGCTTGTCTGTTACAAGTAAATAGGTATAAAAACTCTTTACCGAGGATGAAGAAACTCTTAGGATGTAAAGGACATCAACTAAGGGAAAAGCGTGTAGAACCATATTGGGTTCAGAGACGTACAAAAGCAAGATTTAAGTTAAATTGCTTGGAGGGTTAATTCGGTCTCAACTATAGTCCATTCTGAAGTCTAATAATAGGCCCATTTATGTAGCGATTTATTACTGTATGATTTTCAAAGCTGGACAAGGTCCTGAGATTTTTATGCCAATCAAGTTTTCCTCGTTAATAAAATTCTAATGTCTTATGTTATTTCCTTTTCTGTATTATATTGTTTATCTTTATAATAGGAATATCACAAGTAGATTATATAAGTCTTGTTCTTGTTGAATTTATATCTTGAAAGATAGATTACAAGTCTCGTGATTGTTAGAATTGGGATCTTGCACAGTTCGGGTACATACTGGATTGATCTTGGATATTGATTTTGAGATCGTCCAAGAAATCTGAAAAGGAGAGGGTACCAAGTACACCACCAACTTTTTCATTTGACAACATGTATGAATAAAACCTAATACAATTTCAAGTAGATCTAATTAAAGATCCTTTTGAACAATATGTATAGATTTTTCTCTTATCTCTTCCATGAACTTGATCGTGTAGAAGGGTTCTTGGACGATCTCACAAATCAATATCCAAGTTCAATCTAGTCGTCAAAATCAAGAGGATCTAAATTTTGCCAAGTATGAAACTTGTTATCTATCTTTCAAGATACGACTTCTACAAGAACGAGTATCGTAATTGATCACAATTAATAAGGACTTAAACTACCTAGATTGAATACGTACTACTTGTGTTATTCGCATTATAAACATAAAAAAAATATAATGCGGAACAACATAAAACATAAAACTGCATCTGCACAAAAACCCGGGGACCTTATCCATCTTTGACCACCAAACTGTATTAAGCCGCTATAGGCACTATCTTACTATAAGACTTCATACTGGAATGTAGTTGAGACCAAATTAACACTCCAAGCAATTTAGCTGCAGTCATGTTCCTTACGTCTCTTGAACCTCGTAAAGCTTTATGCAATTGATTCATGTTGATGGTGAGTTTTTGACAAGGACATAAATTGATGAATTGTTGATAGATATCATGGTTCATGGGACCTTGGCTAGCAACGGTCAAGTCCATGGCATAGCTAAAAATGGCTCATGGGACCTTGGCCAATCACGACCAAGTTCATGGCATAGCTATCATATCTCATGGGACCTTGGCTAGCCACGACCAAGTCCATGGCATAGCTAATTAAAAATGGCTTATGGAACCTCGGCCAGCCACGTTCAAGTCCATGGCATCGCTATCATATCTCATGGTACCTTGTCCGGGATATGCCACAACATCTCCACCATATCACGGCTTGACTGGTTATGACCATGGCTAAGTTATGGCCCCACCATTCCCATCTCAGCTGCAATAGCCAAAAGCTAAGCGCATTAAGGCAATTTAAAGTCGCAGCTTGCCAGGCTAGCACTATTTCAGACCATGGCATGCCAAACCCTAATACCGTATTAGGCCAAGCCATGCCATGCTATGCCAATGGCTACAATTAGATATAATTTTGATTATTGCCGCTAAGGCCAAATATATTAGGCCATCTTTTGGATCTCATCCTACTAGACTAATCTTAACGCCACTATAATGCTATTTTAGGCCACAACGCCACTTGCTATTTTAATGCCACAAATAGGCCATGAACATATCATGCCATATTATTTAGCACTCCAATATGTCACATAAAGATTATGGTCTATCTATTTCCATCTTAGCTGTAATGGAAAAGTGAGGACATGCTATGCTACTTTTACGACATTAGCATGCCATGCTAATTTATAGCATCATAACCAACTATCAACATGCCAAGATATCTTTTAGCGCCTTAACAAGCTATGAGCATACCACAAAACCTTAGATGGACGTGGCCAAGTTGTCTTTACAACAACCTCACAAAACATGATCAAACAAGCCTATAATACATATGGCATATCAACGGCTATGATTTGGCCTAAACAATATGTAGTCCATGACTCTTCTAAATTCCTACGTAACATCAAAATACGTCACATGGGGGGATTTTTCATGGGGTATTAGTCTGGTGGTTTATGCAACATGCGGCGTGGCAACACTCCATGTGAAAAGTTATAAGTAGTGGTGATGGTTATAAGAAGTTGGAGAGATAATGGATGCAGTAAAAAGAGGTTTCCAGAAACTTCTCTAAAATAACTCACCTTACCTCCATCATCTCCATGTTCTATAACTCTCCACAACCTCACTACCGCAACTACTTACGATAAAAGCAGTGTGTATTCATTAAAAGGCCACTTATCATATTCAGAAAACAGAACAAGCTTACCATACCCAAAAGCTATGTTATTCTTCATAGCTCAACACCCAATACACAATTCAATACCACCGCCATTTCTTTAACTTTTCTGCTTCCCTCCCCTAAGATCAACCCATCTTCCTCTCCTCGTGACCGAAGCAGGACGAAACGGCTACTTTCTTAGTTTAGGCTTGTCCTGTTCGATTTTGATTTTCGAACCTAAACAGAAAGTACCACAGCGGTGCATTTGTTTTTCTTAGAAGTAATTTTTAGATACTAACAATTGGCGGCCACAGGTGGAGATCAACCTCTCGGCCACGAAATTAAATTTTGTAACCGACTAAAAATTAGTTATTCAACCTTTTGAAAACATTGTAGAGATTAGATCCAGTGCAAGGGTTGATCCCAGTTCCAACAACACCAATGGCACAAATTCTGAGAACCCTCCTCGGAATATTGCCACGGAAAACAACACTACTCCTACAACCAACGACGCGAAAGATGTTGTCAATATTGAAGACATCAGAAACGAGGAGGAGCCCCCGAGCATAGCAGACCTGGTGAAGAGACAGAATGACCTAGCTAAAATGTAAGCAGAGATGACAACTACTCAAACAGAAGTTCTTACCTATCTAAAAACTCTGACGGCGCAATTAACTCCGGAACAACGCCGATCTCAAGCGAAACAAACACAAAATGTTCCTAAATCTTCCGCTGGAGCCAGCACATCAAGAGAGCAGCTTCGAGAAGATGATGATATATGTGTCATTGTACCGGAAGAATCAACAATCGATCTTTATCACTCGACAAGATTTGGAGAAACTTCTACAAATCCTTGGAATAGAAGAGTCATCAGTACTCTATCATCACCAACCTCTTTACACAGAAGATGTCCAGAAAAGAGCCTATACCAAATGGATACACGCCTCCCACAACATTTTCCTTATATGATGGGATAGGTAACGCTCGAGAACATATCTCTCAATTTCTGGAATCTTTAGGAGAGTATGAATATCAGACGTTGCGGCTCAAATAATTTTACACGTCTCTTACTGGGAAGGCCTACACCTGGTACAACAACCTCGCGCCCAACAACATTTTTAACTGGTCCCAGATAGTTAACTTCTTATACCGAAAGTATTTCTTTGTTTCCGAACAAGTCACTCTTTCGGGCTTATGTAGGATGTTTCACCAAAATAACAAGCACCTCAACCAATACGTCAAGTGGTTCAGAGTTCAAGCCCTGGATTATCACGACCCGAACGTGACTCAACAACAATTGGTGGAGTCATGTATTAACGGTATGATCCCTATCTATCGAGCTTTACTTGAAAATTTGCGCCTTCAAACTTTTTCGGAACTCCATGAAGCGGCCTAATGATCGGCTACCACTACTCCAGCTTTATTAGAAATGACGGTGGGTTGGTCAAGGAAGAATATCATGAAGACAACCGCAGGGATAAGTGTCTGGTCGATGAACAGTACTCGGACGAATTTTCCATAAGTGCCGTAACTAATGAAGGACCCAAGAGAAAATATACTCCTTAACAAACTCCCTGGACCAAAGCTCCATACCATGGTCTTCTTAAAAATACACATCAACAACCACAACAGTTGATGAAGCCAGATCCCGCATTCCCAGATTTCCAACTTCCCCTGTAAGAGGTCCTTGAGTTGTTGGAGGTCTGGATACAAGACGGAACTATCAAGTTGCCTCCAGTGCGAACCCCACCAACTGATCAGGATATGTTAGATCCAAAATACTATCGCTTCCACATATTCGTTAATCATCCTACTAGTGAATGCAATGTTTTGAATCGGATCTTCCAAAAGAAGATAGATTCAGAAGAATTTACAAGTAGAAGGACAGTTACTTATCTATATTGTTGCGATATCCTACTGTTGAGGATTTTTGAAGGCGAAACGCGAGCATGGACGAGTAGTGCATTCACATCTATCAGCTAGGGTGGTTATCGTTGTTGATAAGAAGAAACCTGAGCTCCATGCGACCATGATAGAAGCCGTGTGGCTTCACGGGTCCTAGCTGGCCATAGTGGGCCTAATAGAAAACTTTCTCCTTTAATATACCACAACCGAGAGTAATAGAGCTTCAATTTGCTTTTTTTTTTTTTTGCCGCAGAGTCCTTGTTGATCTCCAACTACTTTAGCTCTTCCACCATCACATGGCCGTGACACCAGGTAGGGTTTTCTCACTGATTTGATTTCGACAGATCTCTTGATGATGATATGAGTGGACGGTCTTGTTACTAATACTTATATTGATTAAGTCTCCTAGCTTCAGTCCCCATGTCTAGTTTCTTTGATCTTGCAGATGCAATTATTGAAGAAAATGTCCCAAGTGGTGTCGTTGCATAAGGTTCCAATGCGATGAAAACTACGCTGATTGGGTACCTGAATGCCAAGTGGATTTTGATTTCAAATTTGGCGGAACCCGACTCTTGGAGGAAGCCGAAACGGCTTGGTTCGGTGTTGGATGGCTTCTTTGTAACATGAGAGCTATTTGTGAGCACTTGAAATAAGTAGGCGCACCTCTTGGCTTAAGTACGATTACCGAGGATAGAGATGATCTTGTAAGATTATCCTGACAGAATTGCAACTAAAGATCCTGCATATGTTAAAAACGTCGAACCATCCTTCAAAGATTTATTTCCTTAGTCATTCTTCAGTATACATAATTTTTCTGAGATACCGTGGCTTTTCCTGGCTTTACTCATTGGGGTTTGAAATAAGCAGATCTGAATGATTTGCAAAAGGATTTTTCTAGAAAGGGAAATAAACACTTTAATTGAATGAAACTAAAATCCTAAGTATAAATGCAAGATGTTGCAAACATTTTAAAGGAATTACAAATGTTACGTAAAACAGGGAAATTAAGTAATAGTGGTGAAGTACTTAAGACGTGATAACTTTAAGCCACTTGTCGTGTATGACCACTCCTGTTGGTATGTCGATGTTAATGAGTTTATAATACCCCCCAATATAGTCTCAATAACTAAGTACTGTTTTTCTCCAGTGGAGATGGTAATTTTCTCGACTCTGTCACCGACTTGAAAAAGATTGGGTTTTGGTATCTTAGATTAGCATGTCTTCAGAAAGATTGGGTTGCCGACTTCTTTGCCTTCAGTAGAAACGACTCCTAGACATTTAACAAACTCTTGAAAAGAATTAACTTCACATTCATATCGTCGAGTCAGAGTGGGATTGATAGACGGGTCAAATCCCCAAGTTTTGACGAGTCGCAGGATAGCTGGTTGCGAAAAGATCTTTTGAATATGACTTACTTGTAGTTGCGATCCCAGAGTGCATAGCCTCATCCTTTCTGCAAGCGTTGATTATGCATCTGGATCAGTTTCTTTTGGAGGTGAGAGGCTGGTAGGGCCCTTTGACTTATCATTATTATCAGATGGGTCCTTTGATGGCAAGTTCTGCAGCGGGGGTGTGTCTAACTTGGTTTTGTTAGCATGAATCCATGGGCGGCCAAGAACCATATCATAGCTTGTATTCTCCCTGAAAATTTGGAACACAACATTTGTTTCGATGTCGCCTATGTTTACTTCAAGGGTGACATAGTCGTAGGCATTTCTAGATTTCCTTCGAGATCTCTAATCACGTTGGGTGCATGTACATCTTCGTGCCCGTAGATTCCTACGGCTCACAGAGCTTTGATAGTAATTATATTGGCATTTGATCCAGCATCGATAAGTGTTTTCTTGAATTCGACCTGCCTGATATGGGCGGTCGTAAGAAGTCCCTAGTCGGGCTTCTTGTTGTTATTGTGGACCTCAACTTCTGAAGTAGGTTTTTATGGTGCCGTGAATTTTTCAGTAATGAGTAGGCGCTTACCAGAGATGACTTGCTTAAGGGATGTGAAAATATCCTTACGCCGACCTTTGGAAAGGTAGAGGATCTTGCATATGTTTCAAAATGTATCAAATTTTATTTTGTGAGATTTGTTCTTTACTATCATATTTTTTGTGATTAGAATGGATATGTCATATGCTTTTATAGGTTAAGCTCTTAAGGTTTATTTGTTCATAACTTGCTAAAGAATGAGTAAACTATTTTCATAATTGCAATACTGATCTTTCCACGATTACGCTTTGTGAATGTATCGCAAGGATTCTAGAAGATGGTCATAGTAAATGTTTTATCTCTCTCTATCCGTAACTGGCAGGGAATATAATTGAGACATTAATCTCTATGTTCGTACATGGCGAGGGAAGAATTTAATTATTATGTGAGCCATCTCGCTTAAATCAAGCTCGTTGTTCATAACCGGCCTAGAAAATAATTTCTTTCGAAGTTATTTTACTCATGAAAGTGATGAACCTTGATGCCTCTAACATTAAGACCATTAACTTCTTTGTTTGTAACTGACGAGAAGAGAGAAAAAAAAATTGGGATACAAATTTACTTGTGAATTTGTTAATTTCCAAGAAATCCTTCTCTTGTTGTTAGAGAAAGACGCCCATGTTGTTCTCTTGAGCATGACATCAAATGAAGGGGAGTTCAATTTGAACTTGTGCTTAATTATTAAATCTTTGTGGGGAGTGCGGCTATGAACTTATACGAGAGGACTTTCCCTTCATCTCTCCTTGATAAAGATGCTAAGTTGTGAAACTTAGTGGAATCATCTTAAAAAGTTGGTATGTCATCTTGTAGTCTCAATAACTCTTTTGTGTAGCCCATTACAATCCCTTTTCTTTCACCGTTGCCAATTTTTTGACAAAAAGGGGGAGAATCATTTAGTAGTATTCTACTAAAATATATGGCTTTTCGGAGCAACGTGTCGGGGGGGAGGGGGGGGAGGTGAATTGCAAGTGTATAATGTTGGAGCACTGCTCGGTCGAACTCGCAAGCGTTGCTATCTCAAGCTTGTTTGTCAAGTTTAGTTGTCAAAACTATAAGTCTTGATTTCTAGTATACTTATAGCTAAGTCTCGGATTAGGATAGAGTGTGTAGCTGAGCTTTAGACTTCACGGCGTTCATCGATTGAAGACGGAGAACTACTAAGGGGAGCTTGTGGAACTTAATCAACAAAAGGTATGTGGAGACTTGAACTCATTTATCACTGAAAAGTCTATTTCTACTCTATCTCCTATTTGAGAAAAAAGTCGTATAGCTATATAGACTTCGATTATACACATTTGATATTTCAAGCTGAGTTTAACTCGCTTACATATTTCTCGGAATATGTGTTGGTAAGCTTTCGCTTTAACCAAGTTCATCTTATATTCTTGACGTAAGTCAAAAGATGATCATGTGAAAATCACCTGGTAACATCTTATATGATTTGC
The DNA here is from genome assembly GCA_023531105.1 of Papaver atlanticum. Lineage (NCBI taxonomy): Eukaryota > Viridiplantae > Streptophyta > Magnoliopsida > Ranunculales > Papaveraceae > Papaver > Papaver atlanticum. The sequence goes on along the minus strand of JAJJMB010007966.1, from coordinate 346,491 downwards.
GTGAGATAGTCATTTGGTGTAGACTCGAAATGTTCTTGAAAATTGCTTTGAAGCTAATAGTTTGTGTGAGATAGCTATTGTCGTCTTCTAAGGATGTTTCAATGATTGAAATGGGAGTTTAGAACAATTAACCATGATTGGATATAGCACAGTATGCGTACTTGTATTCTAACTGTTGCGAGTTATTCCAAGTCCGGGAACCATAGTATGCATACCCGTATGCGTACTGGTTTGTTAGTTGAAGTCCAGGAACTTAGTATGCATACCCGTATGCGTACCGACGTAAGTTCAAGTCCGGGAATTCAACTGAGTTTGGTGGTGTACGACAGTATGCGTACCAGTTCGCATACTGGCGAACCCAGACAAAATCCGGCTACTTAGGTATGCGTACCCGTTTGCATACTTGAGTGGGTTATGTTCTAAAATCAGTTTGTTCATGAACTAATATATTTATATATAATAAGGAATGCAATCTTTTGCAAATCGTGGCTATAATCTTCATGAATTGATTCGAGTGAATCAAAATCGATTTTGCTTCAATTATGTCTTGTATACTTCTATGAGAATATAAACAATTGAACAACTCTATAACTTGTTTCATTTGAGTCATTTGAATTAGTTGTGTTAAGATGAACAAGGTTGATATGAAAGTGTTCATATGGATAACTTCAGTTAACTATTGTTGAGCCAACAAGGTGTAAACATTTAGGTACGGTTACCCATATCTAATGAAGTAACTTTTCATTTGTGTATTACAAGCTAAGATCGATCTAACAGTTGAAAGATATTAGCTTGAGTCTAATTAGGTTTTCATCTAATGGTGAATATTGAATACTTTGTTACTAAGGTAACATTGATTGCAAACCATGCTTTGAAGACTGTATAAGGGAGAACTCTAGCAAGGGGAAACCTAATCCCCACACCTCCTATGTGATACTAGTTGCGACTAGACGATTCTCCTTTAACCTAGGTTTTTCCTAAAACCATTATAGGTTAACGACTTAAAGACTTCATTGGGATTGTGAAGCAAGACCCAACTATTTTCTCTGTAGTTGTGTGTTCTGATCTTGCTTTATTCTATCGTATTGAGTAATATCTTCTCTAAGATTTGCTCGAGATTTAATCTCCGATAGACAAGATAAAAAGTAGTCACAAACATCTTCGTCTCATCGTTTGTGATTCCACAATATCTTGTTTCGCTACCATACGATTAAGATTATTGTGAGGTGATTGATATTACTAGGCTGTTCTTCGAGAATATAAGTTCGGTGTATCAATTGGTTCCTATTCACCTTGATTTATCAAAATACGGAACAAAACTCATAGGTATTTCTGTGGGCGACAGATTTATCTATTCAATAGACTTTTCTGTATGAGACAGATTTGCTTATTAAGTCTTCGACTTTGGTTCGTAAAAACTCTTAGTTGTGGGTGAGATCAGCTAAGGGAATAAAGTGCGTAGAGTCCTGCTGGGATTTAGAGGCGTAAGGAACGTGACTGTACCTTGATCAATGTGAGATTGGTTAGGGGTCAACTATATTCCAGTCTGAAGTTAACTTGTAGTAGGCTAGTGTCTGTAGCGGCTTAATATAGTGTAGTGTTCAAATCTGGACTAGGTCCCGGGGGTTTTCTGCATTTTCAGTTTCCTCGTTAACAAAATTTCTGGTGTCTGTGTTATTTCTTTTCCGCATTATATTTGTTTATATAATTGAAATATCATAGGTTGTGCGTAGTTCAATCAATTAGATAATCCAACCTTTGGTTGATGATATAAATTGATTGATACTTGAACATTGGTCTTTGGTACCGTTCAAGTTGTTTCTCATAATAATCAGGCTCACTTATTCTATCTGTTTGATATGTTGATTACATTGAGAAACAGAGATACAACTCTTGGATATATTTCCATTGATTAAGTCTGACTGTCTAGTTGATTCTCTTGGAAATATATTGGAGTTAGTCCATACAGATTACCTAAACGAAATATTGGGTGTGGTTTTTAGACCCCCGCTTTTTTAATTGGTATCAGAGCATGCAAACACGTTTAAAGACCTTATAAGTATGTGTTTGTAGAAATCTTACTCTATGGACAGTAGTGTTATCTCTGACAACGCACCACCGGTTCAGAAACATTCTGATTTGGTTCAAAGCCTTGTTTCTCCCGAGAAATCTCTCACGTCTTCTCCATTGTCTGAAACTGTGTATAACTGGGGAAAACTCCTAGATGAACAGTTGGATGATCTTTCAGATGAGGGACAAGATGTTAATGAGGAAGTCTCACAACATATCAAGCTTTTTGACCATCTCATAAAGATAAAGAAGTCAACATCTTTCTTGGCTGAATTTCTGACTCCTCTCTCTCTAGAAAATAGAAATTGAGAAAACTCTTTAAGGGATATGATTGTGGTTATAATCTCTTACAATCTCTTCTTAAAGATCGTGAAGAAGATGTGCGTTCAAAAAACTCTGAATATGATAACCTTCGTCGAAATCTCTTTGTGTTGAAAGAAATACTTGCAGAAACTGAAGCAAGATATGACTCTCAACAAAAAAACTTTAATGACAGAAAAATCGGATTTCTCGTCAGAGAAAAACAATTGGAGGCTGATCTAACTGCTGCTCTTTATAAGGTCAAATCACTGGAAGAGAATCTGAAAAGATTCAATATTATCTCTACAAATTATCCACTATGCTGGGAGCATGTAAAGAATATCGTGATACACGTGGTTTGGGGTATAAAGGAATAGACGCTCCAAGTGCTAGTAATATTAATTTTGGCGGTGCTAATGACAATTTCCTAAGTGAAAATTTCACTGATAGCAAAAGTGAAAAACTACCTTCAGCAGCAGATGTTTCTGAAAACAAAGATTGTCAACCTTCAAAAACAGCTCATATGAGAATAGTCAAAAACATCCCCTTCAACTGTTATTATTGTGGAAACAAAGGTCACCTTGAAAGGAGATGTCGTTTTTGAATGAAAAACTTAATAACATTCTTGTATGGATGTCTAAAGAAGTAATCAAACCTGCTTCTCATTATGCTTGTGTTAAAGGTCAGTTCTATAATCAAGAAAAGTGTTGTGATGGGCCAATTCTTGGTTGTAAATATGACACTAATTCTGTTTACAACTGTTATATGGATGACTGACAAAATAGATAGCTCTGTGATGATAAAAACATTTCGGAGAAAGAAAAAAATCCCAAACTCTTTTTCTCTCACTAAAGAAAATCTTGAATCTAAAGTATCTGTTCCCTAATATATTCACATCAATAATCGTGTTTCGGAGCTCAAGACCAGTATCAATATACTCAAGCGCAGTATCAAGAAGGCGAGAAAAGCAGTTGGGTCAGGTATTTCCAGTCCTTCTCCTATTAATTCTCTTGAGAGAACTTGTGATTTTTATGATGTCAGTCAAGAAAGAAAAAAGGAAAATGTTAATACCCTTGATGAGCTATATGCTAGTCAAACCACAACATGACCACCTTTTTATGTGTGTCCTCTCTGAGACCATGTGAGGATGCACATATTTCATGAGAAGCGAGTCTTTTCTTGTCTAGTGGTCTGTGTTGTATTTTTTTTGGTTTATTAATAATATGATCATCTCATTGTTGAGCCATGCTCCAGTCATTTGTTACACTATGTAAATTAAGTGATCAATGTTTCTTGAGGAAAATTATTTGTAAAACTTCTGTTTGCTCTTCCAAAATGACAGTTGAATTGTTGTCCATCAACTATTATCTTGTACTATATTTTGAGCTGAAAAAGCGGGGGTCTAACAACCACACCCAATATTTCGCTTATCAATCTGTATGGACTAACTCCAATATACTTTCAAGAGAATCAACTAGGCAGTCAGACTCAATCTTAAGAAAAGTATATCCAAGAGTTGTATCTTAATTTCTCAATTCAATCTGCAATCAAACAAATAGGAATTTGTGAAACAGATTGAATATAAGAAATAACTTGGACGGTATCAAAAACCAATATCCAAGTGCCAATCAATTTAATAAACAACCAAAAGGTCGGATTCACAAACTGATTGAACTTACGCACAACCTGTGATATTTCAATTATATAGAAAATATAATGCGGAAAAGAAATAACACAGACACCAGAAATTTTGTTAACGAGGAAACCACAAATGCAGAAAAACCCCGGGACCTAGTCCAGATTTGAACACCACACTGTATTAAGCCACTACAGACACTAGCCTACTACAAGTTAACTTCGGACTGTAATGTAGTTGATCCTTAACCAATCTCACACTGTTCAAGGTACATTCATGTTCCGTACGCCTCTGAATCCCAGCAGGACTCTGCGCACTTGATTCCCTTAGCTGATCTCACCCACAACTAAGAGTTGCTACGACCCAAAGTCAAAGACTTGATAAACCAATCTGTCTCACACAGAAAAGTCCATTGAATAGATAAATAAGTCTCCCATATAAATACCGAAGAGTTTTGTTCTATCTTTTGCTAAATCAAGGTAAATAGGAACCAATTGATATACCGGACTTCTATTCCCGAAGAACAACCTAGTAATATCAATCACCTCACAATAATCTTAATCGTATGGTAGCGAAGCAAGATATTCTGGAATCCCAGACGATGAGACGAAGATGTTTGTGACTACTTTTTATCTTTCCTATCGGAGATTAAATCGCGAGAAAATGTTAGAGAAGATAGTACTCAATCATGATAGAAAACAGCAAGATCAGAACACGCACCTACAGAGAAATAATTGTGTTTTGCTTCACAATCCCAATGAAGTCGTTAACCTACAGGGTTTTGGAGAAAACCTAAGGTTAAAGGAGATTTGACTCTAGTCGCAACTAGTATCACACAGGAGGTGTGGGGATTAGGTGTCCTAGTTGCTAGATTTCTCCTTTATATAGTCTTAAAATCAAGGTTTGCAATTAATGTTACCTTGGTAACAAAGCATTCAATATTCACCATTAGATGAAAACCTGATTAGACTCAATCTAATATCTTTCAACCGTTAGATCGAACTTAACTTGTTACACACAAATGAAAAGTGATTTCATTTAGATATGAGTAACCGTACCTAAACGTGTGCACCTTATTGGCTCAACAATAGTTAACTGAAGTTAGCCATATGAACACTTTCATATCAACCTTATTCATCTTAACCATAACTAGTTAAAATGGCTCAAATGAAACTAGTTTTAGAGTTGCTCAATTGTTTATATTCTCATAGAAGTATACAAGACACAATTAAAGCAGAATCGATTTTGATTCACTCGAATCAATTCATGAACATTATAGCTACGGTTTGCAAAAGATTGTATTCTTTATTATATAAATGTTTTAGTTCATGAACAAACCGATTGTAGAACATAACCTAATCAAGTATGCGAACGGGTACGCATACCTAAGTGGACGGACTAAGTTTGGGTTCGCCAGTACGCGAACGGGTATGCATACCATCCAAACTCAGTTAAGTCCCGAAACTTGTAACTCATGCCAGTACGCATACTGGTATGCATACTGAGTTCCCGGACTTTCATAAACCAACCAGTACGCATACTATGGTTCTCGGACTTGGAATATCTTGCAACAATTACCATACAAGTATGCATACCGTGCTATATCTAATCATGGTTATTTTGTTATAAACTCCCATTTCAATCATTGAAACATTCTTATAAGACGACAATAGCTGTCTCACACAAACTATTAGCTTTAAAGCAATTTTCAAGTGATCGAGTGATCAATACAAAATATTCCTAGTGTACATCAAATGACTGTCTCACACAAATCATGCAAGATGTTACCAGGCGATTTTCACATGATCATCTTTTGACTTTCGTCAAGAATATAAGATGAACTTGGTTAAAGCGAAAGCTTACCAACACATATTTTGAGAAATATGTAAGCGAGTTAAACACAACTCGAAATATCAAATGTGTATAATCGAAGTCTATATAGCTATACGACTTTTGTCTCAAATTGGAGATAGAGTAGATAGACTTTTGAGTGATAGATGAGTTCAAGTCTCCACATACCTTTTGTTGATGAAGTTCAAGCTCCCCTTAGTGGTTCTTCGTCTTTAATCGATGAACGCCATGAATTCTAATGCTCAACTACACTTTCTATCATAATCCGAGACTTAGCTATAAGTAGACTAGAAATCAAGACTTATAGTTTTTGCAACTAAACTTGACAACAAGCTTGAGATAGAAACGCTTGGGAGTTCGACCGAGCAGTGCTCTAACATGAGCAAAGATATTTTGTCATATGTTTAGAAAGTGTCTTTGATTTTTTATCAAAACCCTCTTCTAAAAATAGGCTCCATTGACCGCTTTGTTTTTGAACTTGGTTCATAACCATGAGCGTACGTGCACCCGACCCCTTACCGATCGTATACGAGTAATCCTAGGGTTTCCCTATGAAAGTCTCTTTTATATATATATCAAGAACTACTATTTATGATATATACTCGTTCTGTAACGTCAAAGATTTCTCCTGAGAGATTTTGGTGTGCACAATGGGTGGATGCAAAAAGGAAGACAATGCTGAAGGCCCATAACCTGCTTTCATGCAGTTGATCATGAAAAAGATCTTCCAGTTCAGTTATCATCGCAATTAGTTGGAAATCTTCTTAGAGATTTTGAGGTTGTACGTGGACAACTTGAAATTGTAACAAAGAATTTTGTTTTTATGAAATCTGAGTTGAAGAAGGTAACTAATGAACTTGCTTGTGTCCATTCCATGGTTGCTGATTATGTCTAAAAGATTTATTTTGTCTAGGAAACTTCTTATGAGAATTTATTCTTGTGTTTTAAGAAGGATAACTAGGGTTTGGTATAGCAATTATTGTGAGTACACATAGCTATTTCCAATGATTTTCATCTTGCAATGTTTTTAGATTTATTTATTTAAATTCTAAAGTTTACTTGGAAGATGATTTTGAAGTATTAATCTTTATTGGTTTTATATATTGCAAAAATAATTTTATGGGATATGAGTGTTTACGTCTGTGAACTATGATTGTCCCATATATGTCAAAAGCTAAGTCTATTATATGTCTTTATGGAAATATTGATGGAAAATAGAATGAGCTTTTGATAACAAAGATTAAGTCTATGGTGTCATTATGCAAATATTGATGAAAATAGAATGAATCTTTGTATATTCCGCAGTATTGATCTTTCCCTGATCCACTTCTATGTGAAAGTACTGTGCGGTTCCGTAAGTTCTCTTATGTTGAGCATTTCCGATTGAATTAATCATGGGTTCTCTTGTGGTTAATTTAATTGAGTTTTCTGGATACAAATTCATGTTTCATGTAATTTGTTAATGTCCAAATAAATCCTTATTTTCTTGTAAAAGTAAGGTCGCTCTTATTGTTCTTTCGGGAATGACATTTTATGGGGGAGAGTTCTTAATTGAACTTGTGCTTAATTGCCAAATCTTTGTGGGGAGTGTGGTTGTGGAATATTGTAGGACTTATCTTGTATCTTTATAAACTCTGAAAAGACGAGGGTACCCAAATATAACTCAATCTAAAACTTTTCCACCTATAAGTCCTTTCTACGAAAGAGATTGTCTATGGACTAAGTCGAGACAATACAACGAATCGGTTCACACTTCGTGTGATCGTCTATGGATACGAGATCGAGACAATACGACAACAACATAACTTGTGTGATTGACTATGGATACAAGATCGAGACAATACAACAACGAAGTATGATTACTTGATAATAGGTTCGGACTTAACCAAACATTATAGGATTGCTATCAAGTAATTAGGAATTAACGTTTGTGTATTTTACTTCTAATTATAATAAAAACAATTATAATTGCGGAAATAGAAAAGTAAAAGACACAGCAAGATTTTGTTAACGAGGAAAACGCAAATGCAGAAAAACCCCGGGACCTTGTCCAGAATTGAATACTCTCAGAATTAAGCCACTATAAAAAATCTAAACCAACTTCGTACAGTTGAGACCAAGCAACTAAACCTATAGTTAACCTAGTTTCCTAAGTATCCCTGCGCCTCCAACTTGCAATAAGTCACGCACTTGGAACAATTTCTTTGGTTCGTATTCCAAACAGTAAAGGAACAACAACTCTGTTCGGTAACAACTCTTTTCAAACAACGTGATATGAGTTTGACAAAAGGATCTTCCGTTTATCCCAATAAACTCCTTTGTCGGGTTCTTAGATCACTCTATTCAACAACTACCAAAGTAATTGTTTAGACTATGCAATCAATATTATAAATCACAAAGAAATGTATTGATGCCGATCTACACAACTAATCAATCTAATCTATCAAAAGATAAACCGACTATAGTTGGATCCCCAGCCGATCAAGTTTTGTGCACACCAAAGATTATGAACTCAAATAAGAAATCTTCTTTGTCTTCAAATCTTATTAGATCTTCAATAAACACCTGCACACAAACAACTTGAATCTCTTGTGATCAATCACACACAGAACAGAGTCTGTTAACGATGGATTATCACAAGACGTCTTTAGATCTACAAACAGTCTAAAGATCCCCGTCGATACTTCGATCTAGTTTGAGTGAATCTTATATCATAAGAGAAGATTCTCAAGCATAAACAAACTAGGTGCAATCAAAGTTCAACAACCGTTAGTCAATCAAATCAATCGAAAACTAATAATAAACTGCAATTATCTAGTTTCCCACCAACGGTACTCGTAGAGCTTCTCAATCCCAAAGAAGTCTTTAAAACGAGCTGTCGTAAGAGATTTCGCCTAATTAGGTTACTTTCCTCTCCGAATAGACGGCTCCACCAGTAACAACACAACTAGGTAGTTTTGCTGGCTTTGAGGATTAGTTTGCTCGAAATGCAAACTTCAATATTTATAGACCAAGGAAGTTTGGACACCAAGGAATTTCCAAAACCGAATATTCTCAAAGATATGCAATAAAGCTAAAATCGGTTTTCATAATTCCTGGAAATGCTCTGTCCAAATATTGACCGAAATCTCAATAGAAAATCTCCAATTAGTAAATGCACATTACCAATTTTTATTTTCTAAAGATATGCATTTAATTGCTGGAAATTAAAAGCATATAAAACTAAAAACCTTAATTAAAAGATTCTCAATTTATTTCGATCCAGGATTCTCCTTTAGTTATTAAGGAATATCTTTGAACAATAATAGATAAGAATTACTGCACATGTTCAAAGTATGTCGACATCTTTACTTTGTAAATCCTTTTTCATATTTACAATCTTGGAACCGATTCTCCACACTTCCAAACGAGTTTAAAATTGGTTCATCTTATTTCCAAGAACTATGTGATTGATCAAAAACATTCAATCACTATTCATGGGTTTAACGGTTCTACCAAACACAAAGTTCGGTTCTACCTCCAAGTGGTTACTAGGATCGGTCACAATAGTTTCAAAAACTTTGTTAACTAAGTACCAGGATCGGTTACCACTTATTTATGGTACATACTTGTGATAGGTTGCACAAGTTATAGGATCGGTTACACCAATTACTAAAACATGTTAACCTACTATAAGGATCGATTACACATCTTGTGAATAGTCCCACCAAGTTCTAGGATCGGTTACCCAATGACTAGGAATGGTCACACCAATTACAAATATCGATCATACCATCTCAGGTGATTACTTAAGATTGGTTTCACTAATAAAAGTCATACCGATACATAAGTCAGGCATTTTGAATAGTTTTACCAAGATTCATAAACAAGTTATGAGTGGTTATACTAAACACACATATTGGTAATCCAAAGATTTGCAATGAACCAATAAGCCTAGCGATTTCCCTTTCAATTCACAAAACAAGTTTATGAATTGTACTTCCTTTAAACGAATGTAAAACATTGTTTCCTAGGACGAAATCTTGACCCATACCCATACATAATCACAATATCATTCATACGATTATGTCGATGTCTTATATACGAAGTTCAAAAGATAGGCACTATACTTCGTATTATAATTCCTTAATACTACGTCTAACTAGAGTATAATCATTCACAGCTTCGCAGTTATGTTTTCAATATAGCACGACTTGAAAGATACGTTAGGAATGAAACAGTTCAAGTCAAAATATTACTAACCTCAATAGGAAGGATGATGTCGTCGTTGTAGCTCTTTACTTCTTCACATTCTTCAAGTCTTTGAGTAATACTTGTATGTCTCATATCCTAATAACTTTCTAGCTAACCTACACGAAGTTGACTCTAGTAAATAATCAAGCGACTCTTTAAATGAGTTTTGGTTCACTAAAATATGACAACCAAACTTGACATACCAACGCTTGGTGGGTTCAACCGAGCAATGCTCTAACAAACTCCTTGATGAATACACTAAGTTTCGACTATGTGAAATCATCGAAACAAAGTTGATATGTTCTCTTTTAGTCATGAAATATCTCTATGAGAATTTCATTATGATCCCGCTAATTTTCGTACCTTTGCCAATTTGTATTGACAAAAAGGGGGGAAATTATTGTATAGTTCACACTACAAATACATATGGTTTATGGATCATTATGTAAGGGGGGTGGTTTTCATTGTGAGATGAAGTATTGACTAAGGGGGAGTGATACATATCACCATAGTATTGTTGTTAAAGTTGTGATGCAATTGGGACTTTGTTGTTGTGTAATAATACTATGACACTGTATAACAATACGAAAACATCTTGTTTTTATATATTGTTATAGCTACGGATCTTCAATAACTATGATGCTAAGTTGAACACGTTCAGAATCACTGGAGTACTTGGAAGTGAAGAAGATTTCGAGTAATGTTGAAGAACCAAGGAAATCAAGCATTTGGATGAGAAGCTACAAAGTTTATTTATTTTGTAATCCATATGTATTGATAGTTTTGTCACTAAAATTGACAAAGGGGAGATTGTTAGAGCACTACTCGGTCGAACTCGCAAGCGTTGCTATCTCAAGCTTGTTTGTCATGTTTAGTTGTCAAAACTATAAGTCTTGATTTCTAGTCTACTTATAGCTAAGTCTCGGATAATGATAGAATGTGTAGTTTAGCTTTAGACTTCACGGCGTTCATCGATTGAAGACGGAGAACTATTAAGGGGAACTTCTGGAACTTCATCAACAAAAGGTATGTGGAGATTTGAACTCATCTATCACTCAAAAGTCTATTTCTACTATATCTCTTATTTGAGACAAAAGTCGTATAGCTATATAGACTTCGATCATTTGATATTTCGAGCTGAGTTTAACTCGCTTACATATTTCCCGGAATATGTGTTGGTAAGCTTTCGCTTTAACCAAGTTCATCTTATATTCTTGACGAAAGTCAAAAGATGATCATGTGAAAATCACCTGGTAACATCTTATATGATTTGTGTGAGACAGTCATTTGGTGTAGACTCGGAATGTTTCGTATTGATCATTTGATCACTTGAAAATTGCTTTGAAGCTAATAGTTTGTGCGAGACATCTATTGTCGTCTACTAAGAATGTTTCAATGATTGAAATGGGAGTTTAGAACAATTAACCATGATTGGATATAGCACAGTATGCATACTGTTATGCTAACTGTTGCAAGTTAATCCAAGTCCGGGAACCATAGTATGCATACCCGTATGCGTACTGGTTTGTTAGTTGAAGTCCAGGAACTTAGTATGCATACCCGTATGCGTACCGACATAAGTTCAAGTCCGGGAATTCAACTGAGTTTGGTGGTGTACGACAGTATGCGTACCAGTTCGCATACTGGCGAACCCAGACAAAATCCGGCTACTTAGGTATGCGTATCCGTTTGCATACTTGAGTGGGTTATGTTCTAAAATCAGTTTGTTCATGAACTAATATATTTACATATAATAAGGAATGCAATCTTTTGCAAATTGTGGCTATAATCTTCATGAATTGATTCGAGTGAATCAAAATCGATTTTGCTTCAATTATGTCTTGTATACTTCTATGAGAATATAAACAATTGAACAACTCTATAACTTGTTTCATTTGAGTCATTTGAATTAGTTGTGTTAAGATGAACAAGGTTGATATGAAAGTGTTCATATGGATAACTTCGGTTAACTATTGTTGAGCCAACAAGGTGTACACATTTAGGTACGGTTATCCATATCTAATGAAGTCACTTTTCATTTGTGTATTACAAGCTAAGATCGATCTAACAGTTGAAAGATATTAGCTTGAGTCTAATTAGGTTTTCATCTAATGGTGAATATTGAATACTTTGTTACCAAGGTAACATTGATTGCAAACCCTGATTTGAAGACTATATAAGGGAGAACTCTAGCAACTGGGAAACCTAATCCCCACACTTCCTATGTGATACTAGTTGCGACTAGAGTCGATTCTCCTTTAACCTGGGTTTTTCCTAAAACCATTATAGGTTAACGACTTAAAGACTTCATTGGGATTGTGAAGCCAGGCCCAACTATTTTCTCTATAGTTGCGTGTTCTGATCTTGGTTTATTCTATCGTATTGAGGACTATCTTCTCTAAGATTTGCTCGAGATTTAATCTCCGATAGGTAAGATAAAAAGTAGTCACAAACATCTTCGTCTCATCGTTTGTGATTCCACAATATCTTGTTTCGCTACCATACAATTAAGATTATTGTGAGGTGATTGATATTACTAGGCTGTTCTTCGGGAATATAAGTCTGGTGTATCAATTGGTTCCTGTTCACCTTGATTTATCAAAAGATGGAACAAAACTCATAGGTATTTCTGTGGGAGACAGATTTATCTATTTTATAGACTTTTCTGTGTGAGACAGATTTTTTTATCAAGTCTTCGACTTTGGGTCGTAGCAACTCTTAAATAAGCTAAGGGAATCAAGTACGTAGAGTCCTACTGGGATTCAGAGGCATAAGGAACACGACTGTACCTTGTTCAGTGTGAGACTGGTTAGGACTCAACTACATTCCAGTCCGAAGTTAACTTGCAGTAGGCTAGTATCTGTAGCTGCTTAATACAGTGTGATGTTCAAATATGGACTAGGTCCCGGGGGTTTTCTGCATTTGCGGTTTCCTCGTTAACAAAATTTCTGGTGTCTGTGTTATTTCTTTTCCGCATTATATTTGTTTATATAATTGAAATATCACTGGTTGTGCGTAGTTTAATCAATTAGATAATACAACCTTTGGTTGTTGATATAAATTGATTGACATTTGAACATTGGTCTTTGGTACCGTTCAAGTTGTTTCTCGTAATAATAAGGCTCACGGATTCTATCTGTTTTATTTGCTAATTACATTGACAAACAGAGATACAACTCTTGGATATTGAAAACGCAAGGGTCTAATAACCACACCCAATATTTCGTTTGGCAATCTGAAAAGACAAACTCAAATATACTTTCAAGAGAATCAACTAGACAGTTAGACTCAATCTAGAGAAAAGTATATCAAAGAGTTTATATCTCTATCTCTCAATTCAATCTGCAACCATCAAATAGGAATTTGCGAGCCCGATTGAATATAAGAGAAATAACTTGAATGGTACCAAAGACCAAAGTTCAAGGATCAATCAATTTCAATCAACAACCAAAGGTTGGATTTCCCAATTGATCGATTCAATGCACAACTTGTGATATTTCGATTATATAACAAAATATAATGCGGAAAAGAAATAACATAGACACCAGAATTTTGTTAACGAGGAAAACCGCAAATACAGAAAACCCCCGGGACCTAGTCCAGATTTGAACACCACACTGTATTAAGCCGCTACAGACACTAGCCTACTACCAATGAACTTCGGAAAGGACTGTAGTTGAACCCTAATCAATCTCACACTGATTCAAGGTATAGTTGCGCTCCTTACGTCTCTGATCCAAGCAGGATACTACACACTTGATTCCCTTAGATGATCTGACCCACAACAAAGAGTTGCTATGACCCAAAGTCGAAAACTTGATAAACAAATCTTTCCCACACAGAAAAGTCTATAGGAATAGATAAATCTGTCTCCCACAGAAATACCTACGAGTTTTGTTCCTTCTTTTTATAAATCAAGGTGAACAGGAACCAATTGATATACCAGACTTATATTCCCGAAGAACAGCCTAAAAATATCAATCACCTCATAATAATCTTAATCGTATGGTAGCGAAACAAGATATTGTGGAATCACAAACGATGAGACGAAGAAGTTTGTGACTACTTTTTATCTTGCCTATCGGAGATTAAATCTTGAACCAATCTTAAAGAAGATAGTACTCAAACACGATAGAAACAGCAAGATGAGATCACGCAACTACAGAGAAAATCGTTGGGTCTGGCTTCACAATCCTAATGAAGTCTTTAAGTCATTAACCTACAGGGTTTCGTGAAAAACCTAAGGTTAAAGGAGAGACGACTCTAGCTTATACATCCAGTATCACACAGGAGGTGTGGGGATTACATTTCCCAGTTGCTGGAGTTCTCCTTTATATAGTTTTCAAATCAGGGTTTGTAATCTAAGTTACCTTGGTAATAAAGCATTCAATATTCACCGTTAGATGAAAACCTGATTAGATTCAAGCTAATATCTTTCAACCGTTAGATCGAACTTAGCTTGTTATACACAAATGAAATGTACCCTCATTTAGGTTTAGTAACCGTACCTAAATGTGTACACCATGTTGGCTCCACCGTAGTTAACCGAGGTTAGCTATATGAACACTCTCATATCAACCTTATTCATCTTAACCATAACTAGTTCAAATGAATCAAATGAAACTAGTTAAAGAGTTGTTCAATTGCTATATTCTCATTGAAGTATACAAGAACACAATTTAAGCAAAACCGGTTTGATTCACTCGAATCAATTCATGAACATTATAGCCACGGTTTGCAAAGAATGCATTCCTTAATATATAAATGTATTAGTTCATGAGCCAACCGATTTTAGAAATTTAACCACTCAAGTATGCAAACGGGTACGCATACTTAAGTAGCCGGTCTGAGTTTGGGTTCGCCAGTATGCAAACGGGTACGCATACTTAGTACACTTCCAAATCCCAACAGAAATTCCTGGACCTATACCTTACGCAAGTATGCGTACCGGTATGTGTACTTGGTATATGGAATTTCATAACTACAAGTACGCATACGGGTATGCATACTTTAGTTCCGGTCATGGATCACATACATGCAAGAATGCACACTATGTTTATAATCCAATGATGGTTAAGTATTCTAAACTCTTATTTCAATCATTGAAACTTTCTTAGAAGATGACAATAGCTGTTTTCACATACTATTAGCATCAAAGCAATTTTCAAGTTATTGAAATAATCATAACGAAACATTCCAAGTCTACACCAAATGATTGTATCACACAAACCATGTAAGATGTTACTCAGCGATTTTCATGATCATCTTTTGACTTTCGTCAAGACTATAAGATGAACTTGGTTGAAGCGAAAGCTTACCAACATATATTCCGAGAAATATGTAAGCGAGTTAAACTCAACTCGAAATCTCAAATGTGTATAATCGACAACTATATAGTAATACGACTTTTGTCTCAATATAGGAGATAGAGTAGAAATAGACTTTCCAAGTGATAGATGAGTTTTAGTCTCCACATACCTTTTGTTGATGAAGTTCCATAAGCTCTCCTTAGTAGTTCTTCGTCTTCAATTGATGAACGTCGTGAAGTCTAATGCTCAACTACAAAATCTATCTTAGTCCGAGACATCACTATAAGTAGACTAGAAATCAAGACTTATAGTTTTGATCACTAACATTGACAAACAAGCTTGAGATAGCAACGCTTACGAGTTCGACCGAGCAGTGCTCTAACAATCTCCCCCTTTGTCAATTTTAGTGACAAAACTATCAATACATATGGATTACAAAATAAATAAACTTTGTAGCTTCTCATCCAAATGCTTGATCTCCTTGGTTCTTCAACATTACTTGAAATCTTCGTCACTTCCAAGTACTCCAATGATTCCAAATGTGTTCAATTCTGCATCATTGTTGTTGAAGATCCGTAGCTATAACAATGAGAAAACAGTTGCTCTCAATCATTGTTATACTACAGTGTCATAGTATCATTATACAGTATCAAAGTCCAATTGTATCACAACTTTGACAACAATACTATGGTGATATGTATCACTCCCCCTTAATCAATACTTCATCTCAACATGAAAACCACTCCCCCTTACATAATAATCTGTAAACCATATGTATTTGTAGTGTGAACTACACATTAATTCTCCCCCTTTTTGTCAATATAAATTGGCAAAGGTACGAAAACTAGTGGGATCTTCATGAAATTTTCATAGAGATACTTCATGACCAAAAGATAATAACATACCAACTTGTTTATATGCCATCAAATAGCCGAAACTAAATGCATTCATCAAGGAGTTTATAAAGATACAAGATAACCCCTACAATATTCCACAGCCGCAGTCCCCATAAAGATTTGGCAATTAAGTAAAAGTTCAATTAAGAACTCTCCCCCATAAAATGTGATTCCCGAAAGAACAACAAGAGCGACCTTACTTTTACATGAAAAGAAGGATTTCTTTGGACATTAACAAATTACATAAGAATATGAATTTGTATCCAAAAATCTCAATTGAATTAACCACAAGGAAAATCATCAATTCAATTGGTCATGCTCAACATAAGAGAACTTACGGAGCAACACAGTACTTACACAAGGATGTGGATCATGGAAATATCAATACTGCGAAATATTCAAAGATTCATTCTATTTTTCATCAATATTTGAATAGAGACATGTAATAGACTTAATCTTTGTAAACAAAAGTTCATCCTTTCTTCCATCAATATTTGAATAATGACATAAAAGGCTTAACTTTTGTAGTCAAGAGTTCATTCTATCTTTATCAATACTTTCATACCGACATATAATAGAGATAACTTTTGAACAAGTATGGGACAATCAAAGTTCACGGACGTAAACAACATATCCCATAACAATTTGCAATATATAAAACCATAAAGATTAATACTGCAAAAATCATCTTCCAAATAAACTTTAGAATTTAAACAAATAAATCTAAAAACATTGAAAGATGAAAACGTTGGCAATAGCTATGTGTACTCACAATAATGGCTATTCCAAACCCTAGTTATCCTTCTTAAAAACACAAGAATAAATTCTCATAAGAAGTTTACTAGACAAGATAGATAAAGCATGAAAGTTTAATCATCATCTTCATCATCGGAGACCATAAATATGGAACGAACCTTATCCATGTCCCCCTTGATTTCCGGAAACTTAGTAGCAATCACAAGCAATTGTTCTTGCACATACTTTACCTTGGCATCAATTTTGCAAACACCCTTGTGAATTTGGTGAAGAAGCTTCATGGAGGAAGAATCACACGAGTCAACAAGCGTGTCACATCTTTGTCTCTTGTATATATTCTCCTTCATACGTTTGAAAGTACAAGGGCGAACAATCTTGGGAGTTCCAATAGAGTTGCCAATGGGAGCAATAGAGAAGGTGCGACAAATTTGCTCAATCAAACATGGAAAGCGTAACTTCTTGTTGGAAACCGTCATCGACAACATTTGATAAATGATGAACCCACAAATGTCGAGACTTAGAATTCCTAATTCAAGGAAATAGACCAACTCCGCAAACTCACGACTCCAACGAGAATTCTCAATCGTAGAGGGATAAAGATTAGAAATACCAAGTTTTCCAAAAGACATCAAAGGAATACTAAGATAGTTAGTAGGAAACTTTCCTTCATTCCAATCAACACTCTTACCACATAGACCATTAGAAATGGTTGCATAGGATGGTCTTTCATGACTAGGTCTTGGAAGGTGAAAACTCCCAAAGGAATTTTGGTAATCTTTGAAATTAACTCTCTATTAACAAGAACCCTTTCTCTATTAATCATGGTCTTGAATTCCATGTCTTCAAAATTAACATCATGAATGTTAGCATAGAAGATTCTTGTAAGAGTGTCAAAGCCTTCACCAAGACCATCAAAGATATTTCCAAGATTAAACTTTTCAAAACATATCAAATCTTCTTTATGTCCACTAACAAAATCCAATTTCTTTTCTAAAATAAACCCATTAGATGAAATCCTTTCAAAAACCTTGCTACAGGAATATTTAAAAAATCTAATCCTAATAGAATTTTGATCTATAAGTAGATTCATGCTAGAAGAAGATGAAGAACCCAAGTTTTTAGAAACCTCTTTTGAAACCTTGAAATTCCTCATGAGATCTAGAAATTTAGCGAGATTAGAGGAAGAGAAGACTTACTTGATATGTTTCTTGAAAACCCTTTTTCTTTTTGATCTCCAAAGTTGAATTAATGGAGGAAAAACATGAACCCTAGAAAAGTTCACGTACGCGGACTAGAGAAGGGAGAAGAAGGGTACGGGTACAACACTTCTTATATACCCATGAATGGGCTTGGACCCGTACATGAACCGTGACCCACAGAAGGAAGGTGGGATTTATCAAATCGTTCAACAACCAAGGTTCGCACACTGGAAGAATCGATCAGTGCAATAAAAGGATAGAGAAAAAAAATTGATAAAGAAAAAGATTATAAATTAACCCAAGTACAAAAATAATCAAACCGTTACTTGCTCCATTTCAAGTTATGTACAAATGGGGTAGAACCAAGCTTGTTACCAAGTGGCAAGGTATGCAGAGAGATTCTCATGCAGTTTCCCCGGCTGATATTTGTGAAATGTACCAGAAGTATAATCATAGTAATGATGATACTCAGGGTCAATATAATTTTTTGAAATCTTTTTCTTACGACCAAGAAATGACATTTTCTAACAATTTGAACCTACACCGAACTCATCAGAAATATTTTAATCAATTTCACATGAGTTGGTAGTAAGCATAGTTCGTACATCACGAGTACGTGATTTGACAGGTACAGAACTTTTATCAAAACGATTCTTTTCCTCAATCTAATGGAGTTTTTCTAAGAACTTAAAAACGCTTTCAAAAGCACTAAATAGATTTTTTTTCAATTGATCCATTGCGATAGTATTCCTCAAACAGATAAAGAGTAAATCTAGTGAGATTCCATATGTTTGAGTGCTGACCACGTTTTCTCGAACGATTTTTCTTAGAAGAACATTTAATTTTTCCTTTAGACTGTTTTTCATCATCTAGGATTTTTAATGTCTTAGATGGAACGAGATTATCATGAGAAACCAGAGGTCTAAAAGATAATAAGCTCTGAACAATCTTTAAGGAACTCTGGCATGCGTTACAGAAGCCAATAACAAGTTTCCCAAAGAAAATTCCCACAGGGATAGACTTAGGGATCAGTCAAACACAAACTTATTAGGTTTAAAGTGTTTGCATGCTCTGATACCAAATAAAAACGCGGGGGGTCTAACAACCACACCCAATATTTCGTTTGGAAATCTGAATAGACAAACTCCAATATACTTTCAAGAGAATCAACTAGACAGTTAGACTAAATCTAGAGAAAAGTATATCAAAGAGTTTATATCTCGATTTCTCAATTCAATCTGCAATCAGCAAATAAGAATTTGCGAGCCCGATTGAATATAAGAGAAATAACTTGAACGGTACCAAAGACCAATGTTCAAGGATCAATCAATTTCAATCAATAACCAAAGGTTGGATTTCCCAATTGATCGATTCAATGCACAACCTGTGATATTTCGATTATATAACAAAATATAATGCGGAAAAGAAATAACATAGACACCAGAATTTTGTTAACGAGGAAAACCGCAAATACAGAAAACCCCCGGGACCTAGTCCAGATTTGAACACCACACTGTATTAAGCCGCTACAGACACTAGCCTACTACCAATGAACTTCGGACTAGACTGTAGTTTAACCCTAATCAATCTCACACTGATTCAAGGTACGGTTGCGCTCCTTACGTCTCTGCTTCATAAGTCTTATCATGGGATAGTGAAGACTTATCGATTGTAATTCAGTTACGCTTTGATCGTGTTGGTGTTGAATCAGCGCATCATCGTCAAGATATTTGTGCTGAAGCTAGATACGGCAATATCGAAGGTGTACTCTTTGATTGGGAGTAATATCTGAAGGCTTCTGAAGAATATAGCACTCAGAGATGAGAGGTTTTTTAATTTCGGTTGGCCTTGGAGAAGTGGGTGATTGACAGTTGTAGGTATTTTATTTTGGTTTGATAGATTCAATTACTTAATGCAAGTATTGCATATATTTTGGAGGAATTGAAAATAACGGATAGGTTAAGAAAATCCTAAATGCTTCAAACCTTGGATGCTTGAGCGTTGAAGCGTCATATCCCTTAAGTGTAGAATGTCTTAGGCTTAATTGTCTCGGCCCCGAGTATCTTCTGTTGATTCGGAATTTCTTTCGTTGTTGTAGTGGTATTCAACACTTATGTATACATCAGAGCTTTCTGATTTTGTGGCGCTCATGAACACTCCTGCAAGGCTACGTAGAAACGCCCAAAGTGTTCTTTGCCATGCCCTAACATCATCTCAGTAATGAAAGTCTAAGTGAGATGCTCGATTCAGAGAGGTGTCAGATTCAACCACTTGGTAAATGTTAATATGGTGAAGCTACCCATTCATAACGTCTTACAGTAGCATAATTGCTAGTAGAACCGAGTCCCCATGCTAGGATAGCATGTGAGGAAATAAATGACATAGACATGGGAGGAATGAGACTTGCCTGAGTGCGGAACCTCTTGATGAATGTCTATGCATCTTTTGCAGGTTCTTTCTTTAACTTCGTCGAAGTTCGAAATTCCTTCAAATGCTCTGATGATGGAACGTCCGCCAAATCTTATGGATCAGAGTTTTATTCATTTGAGAGATATGCAACTAAATACGCTTTGTCAGTGGCCATCTTTTCAGCATGGATCCACGCTAGTCCGAGGATCGTGTCATATCTTGGATCTTCCTGATTATGTGAAACTTGATATCTGTTCAGGTTGAACCTATTTTCACCTTGAGAGTGATGTAGCCATAAACATCTCTGAGCGTTCCTTCATGGTCTCTGATTGAGATGGGAACATGAGTATCTTCTTGTCAAGTGATGTCTGCGGCTCTGAGAGTTTTCAGTGGAACAATGTTGATAGCGGTGCCAGCATCGATCAACGTTCTCCCAAATTCGTTTCCTTTGAGATTGATTGTGGTAAGCAGTCCCCAGTCGTACATATCTTTGTCTGTGGATGGATGCTCAGAAAGTATCTTCCTGACACGATGTGGTTCTTTGAACATGTCTCTCCTTTGTGCTTTCGACAGATAGAGAAATTCACATATATGTTCGACCAAGGATTGAACTGCTTCGTCGAAAGGTTGCTCGGAGAGATTGATGTCCTGTGATTCTCCATCTCTTTTACGGTTGGATCTCTTCTGATGAATGGAAATTTGATTACACCATATTGAATCCAGACTTCCAGTAACTCGATCAGTTCTTCAATGGGAAGAAGGAAGTTTGAGCATCATCTCCCGTTTGTTGATGTTGGGTTGAGGTTTGTGCATTTAAGGATTGGTTATCCTTTCTTTGCGCTTTCGGATGAGCCTGGGAGATTGGAGAAGCATGCTTATGTAGTGGTGCCTCGACTTTCCTTTTTTTTTTCCTTCAATAACATTCATGGAAGGTTGGAGATTGTATTGTTTGTTGATCAGGCGCCTAGCACTGTCTCGAGTTTCTCGTGGTTCCTCGACTTTTGTAGCTCTTGTTCTTTACAGTAAGGCCAAAGCAGTAGTTGCTGATCGCTTGGCTGCTTCATGAAGTTCTGAGAAAGTCTGGAACCGGAGATTTTCCAGCAAGGCTCTGTAGACCGGGATCATTCCGTTGATGCACAAATACACCAGTTGTTGTTTAGTGACATTCGGATCATGACAATCCAAAGCTTGGACTCTGAACCTCTTCACATAGTCGTTCGGAGTTTCATTGTTCTTCTGAGACATTATTCCTAAATCAGATAGAGTAATCCGCTCTGAGATGAAGAAGTATTTTTGGTAGAAAGCGTTAACCATCTCTCCCAACGAGTGATGCTCCCTAGTGCAATGTTATTGTACCATGTGTATGCTCGGCCTATCAGAGATTTCGAGAATTCCTTCAGAAGGACGACATGGTTGTGTTCATATTCGCCTAGTGCTTCCAGGAATCGAAAGACATGTTCTCGAGCGTTCCCCGTTCCATATACAGTGTGAACGTTTGAGAGGTGTAGCCCTTCGGGAGAGGAATTCTTTGCATAGTAGCAGGATATGGAGGTTGATGACGGTGAACAGATGATGTTTTGTCTTTTCCTCGATTCTCCATAAAGCGTTCCAGGTCCTCACGAGTGATGAAACTTGCAGGTTCCCTCGTTGGCGGGTTATCTGCAGCCTTGCGGACTTCCTCATCTACCACGTGGATTCGAAAGATTTCGGGATCAGCAGCCGCAGTTTCTTTGGCTTTTCCTTTCTCCTGAGCTTTCTTTGACATCTTGTTTGTGAAAGTTTTGAGATAATTTCATAACTCCTTCTGAGTGGTAGCCATGCCAATCTGATTTTTGGAGAGAGCCTCTTGCACCTTCATGAGATCAGCTATGGTAGGCGGATTTTCTCTGATTTCTTCGGGAGACCGGTCGAAGAGAGGATTGCTTTCGATGTTGGTTTGAGGAGGAGTGGTATCAACAACACCGGTGTTAAAACAAGGAGTAGTTTCTGGAGTACCACCGTTGTTGCTAGTGCTAGCGTTTTTTGGGTTAGGATTTGTAACTGAGCCTGACCTAAGATCAATCATTTTGTGAAAGTTTGAGATTGCAACCGAGAGATTAATCTCCCATGGTGGTCGCCAATCTGTTGATGGGGGAAAACGGTTCGCTGGTTTTTTAGGGAATGGAGATACGACTGTGTGACGGAGGCTCCTCAACCGAGCAAACTGCCTAACCTCAAACAGATGCACTGCACGGGAGTGCTTTGAGTTCGAGAGATCAATCTGTAGGACTCCGGCCTAAACCAAGACAATGTTCGTTCCAGGGTCAATTAGGTCACAAAGAGGGAAGAGGGTTGATCTGTAGGAGGGAAGCTGAGAAGTGTGCGATATCAATGATGATCAAGGATTATGAATGTGTTGTGGGTTTCTGCAGGTTTTCTATGAACTGTTGAGTTCGAATAAGTTTTTTTCGATTGGTTGCATTCTTGAGAGTGATTGCTCGGATCAGAATTCTTCTGTTTTACGAACGTTGTCTTGCTTTTCAATCGTGAATTCAGAGACTTATTTATATTGCTAAAATTGTAGACACATTGATCTCCAGTAAGTGTGACGGTTGCTCGAGGGAAAGAGTGGGAAAGTGGTAAATCGTGATTTAACCAGTTCCAGGTCATGCAGAGACTTGGTTGATTGTACACCCACTACTTTGCTAACTCCCTCAACTGCTTGCACGACTTACTCACATTTCTCATCGTTGAAGAACACACGTTTCGCAGGCCGCCAGACCAAAACCCTAATTAATATCCCCCATGTGACGTGATTGATATCTCATGAACGTGGAGTCTACAAAGCAGACGTGTATTTGATTAGTCAGTCGTTGACTTGATTAGACGATGAGTCTAAGTATTGTTCAGTGGAGCATGATGTTCTAATGCTCTATGATTCATGGATCGAATGTCTGCTAGGACATATAGTTCTCGAATGAATGATGTTGATATTGCTCGTCTGAGCAAATATTGTCCGATGAATCGTTGAATATTGATAATTGAATCAATGTTCGAGCATCAGTAAATTACTGAATATTGATAGTTGGATCAATATTCGAGCATTTGAGCAAGTATTGCTCATTCGATAAATTACTTAATATTGATAGTTGGATCAATATTCGAGCAACTGAGCAAGTATTGCTCATTCGATAAATTACTGAATATTGATAGTTGGATCAATATTCGAGCAACTAGGCAAGTATTGCTCATTCGGTAAATTACTGAATATTGATAGTTGAATCAATATTCGAGCATTTGAGCAAGTATTGCTCATTCGATGATTTATTGGTAGCATGACCAAATAAAGTATTAATTAAAATATTGGTAGCTGGATCGAATATTATATATTAATCCCATATGTTGATTGCTGGATCAACATAGAATTATTAGTGGTTGAACTCACTCAGAATTATGATTTACAGAGCATTTGTTCGAAACCCTAATTTTGATCAATTACTGATAATTGATGATTTACTGAAAATAGGTCAATGAGTGAAGGAGGGACCGGCTACATGGGATGATGGACGACCATGTAGCGCCCAAGTGCTCGAGTGAGCATGCACCAAAGTCCTTTGTTGACCAGTTGGTGAAAGAATGATCAAACGCTGATTTAATCATTAAATAGTACTCGTGCAAGCGTTACGTAGGAAAACCTAGCTATGGAGAGATGAGTGACCGACCAATAGGTCATGGGACCGGCCCTTGGTGGTCGTGGGACTATCTGACAGTCGATTGAGCAAATCCCAAGTTGGTTGGAGAGAGTTTGGACCCAATACGAACAATTGATATCAAATTAGATCAAAATTATGAAGATGTGTGGGACCGGCTCATTGCAAGCCTTAGGGCCGGCCTTGGTCGGTCAAGGTAGCATGCCCGTGTCACCATGATGTCCGTGTCTCAGTCCTGAGAGTTTTGGAATTATCTGGTGCGTGTTCAAGCAATATTTCAGATTTTCAGAAAAGTTTGATCTTGACTGAAACTCTCAATTTTGCTCGAATGATCGAGCGGAATTTCGCTCGTGCGACCAATATTTTGAAAATATTAAAATAATAATATTTTAATACTTGACGTGAATGGCCTAGTCGGTCATGTGACCATTTGACTTTTGGCTTTTTCGTGGTTTGAGCAATATTTGAGAAAATATTAAAAAACTAGGGTTTTCGCTCAAACGATGGAGTTCCATGAGATGATTGAAATAATAATATGAGAAAATAAGGGATTGTGAGGTGTGGGATCGTCCACGGCTAGGGCATGGCCGGCCGTCTAGGTGGCCCGGTCCCATGACACCTTTCCCTATTTTGTTCGATGAAAGTATGGAAAACCAAGAGTTTCGCTCAAACGAGGGAGTTTGCTCAAATGAGGGAGTTTCTATGAGATGAGGGAAAAATAAATTAAAAATAAATAAAATAACGGGAGAGGGGACCGGCCACGGCGGCACGGTCGGCCAGCCGGCCTGGTCCCACGCCTCTTGTTTATTTTATTTAATATTATTTTCCTCTATAAATTGCTCGTTCGTGCATATTTTCGAACGTTCGTTCGGGCGTTCGGGTGCTCACTCGTGCACTATTGTCAAGTACACTTGCACCGTTTTCTCGGGGCTTACTCGGTGATGGCCCATACGCCCGTTTGTTGAGTAATTATTACTAATTCATGAAATTCGGCTTAGAATGATTCATGAAACGGAGTAATAAAATAAGTTGAGTATCTATTACTAATCCATGAATCCAACCGGGGAATTCAGGGAACGGAGTAATGATATATAGTGGTTATCTATTACTAATCCATGAAATCCAGCCGGGGGATTCAGGGAACGAAGTAATGAGATATAATAGATTATTTTCTAGGAATTCAGTGGATGAATTTCACGGTAAAATTAATCTATTTGCAGAATCGAGATATGAGATAATTGAAGCATCATATTCGTTCTTGGGATGTATAGTCAGGGAACAACGATCGGCGTGACGTCCTGAAGGCGTTAAGCTCTCTAACAAACAATTATGTCTAGGGAACCGCCCAATCATCAAGAGATTCTATACACGGTCTCTCTACGTAGTCAGGGAACAACGTACAGCGTGACGCCCTGAAGGCGTTAAGTTCTCTAACAAACAATTATGTCTAGAGAACCGCCCAATCATTAAGATTCTATGTAGAGGTGATGATCAAATTTGTGAAGCATCTAACGCTCAGCCGGGGAGGCCTTTCGAGGAACATATTCATCATAGCTATGATAGGAATGTTCGCTCGGTCAGAGATCGTGAAACGGTTCACGGATCGTAAAGTATGAATTGTCACATGCATTCCTGAAGCCGGGTCAGAAACATGCAGTATCATGATTTTACGATTTTAGCCCTTGTCGAAAATCCACCATCAACATTAAGTCCCCTGCTTAGTGAGGGACAGTCTTGTTCTGCAGTAAGCACTAGATGGTGATTTTCCAGTAGACGAGATAAGTAGTTCTTAGTCGTACAAAGGAATTTTCAGAATCCCCGATTTGCTCCAATGATGTCATGTACGAGCAAATGCCCAGATAAGGACTCTGTCAGTATAATAGAGTGTCATCTCATGAGTACGGAGAGACGAGGCACTGCTGATTTGGACGGTCATACGTCCAGTTTTGGTCGGTTTAGCGTTTACGGGCCGGGCCCAAAAGGGAAATCCTTGTTTTAGGAACGGATGTTCGTTCGTTAGTTAGTTTCAGAAACAAACAATAATCCCTAGCATAAGAGATTTTTTTTTTAATAGACCTGCGTCTAATGATAAAATCTTTGTCTATGAGTTTTCATGAAAACAAAATTTTATCTTTTAAATATGTGAGATTTCACAAGATGGAATAAACTCTCGTTTCAAAAGTGGATGCTCGTACGAGAGAAGAAAAAAAATTGAATAAAAAATTTGTCTATGAGTTTTCATGAAAAAATTTATTTTCGATATGTAAGCTCTCACAAATTTTTGAAAATATACTCTTATTTCAAAGACATATGCTCGCACGAGGGAGCAAAAATATATATATATTATTAAATTTACGTGAGTTTCACGTTAAAATATATTTTTTGTAAAATCAATGTTTTGATTTTGAACAACTGTTGAAAGTAGACAATTTTACATGGTGAAATAATGTCTGTATGTGAGTTTTCATAATTATAGAATGGACGTCTGTCCAATTTTTGAAAAACCAGTGAATGTTCACACAGTAAAAATTTACGTGGGTTGTTCACGATTTTATGAAGAAAAAAAATATTATGATTTTTGAATAATGGACTTTGCCCGTCTTTGCAGGTTTGAAGAAACGAACAAGTTTTAAAAACTTTTGTGCTAAGTTCACTACTGTTAGTGAAATTGTAAAAAGGTAAGAGTTGGATGGTTACCATTTTTGTTGCGTGTTTGTTATTGGTATATCCATGACTCCATGTCTTTCGCCTCAGATAATGGTGACTTCCAGTTACAACCATCCTTCTGGCTCTTCCGGGGAACGCTCCAGAAATATCAAGTCAAAGATGAAGACTTCTGCAGATGTTCATGCCAAGGTGAATCAACCTTTCAGATATGCTGGAAAGATGATACATGGTATGTCTCTTGATCATCTAAAAGTGGTTCGTGCTAAGGTATATGCTTTCTTGGTCTTAGCAGATGTGGAGGAAAAGCAGAGACATGATGAAATATCACAGAAGAAAAGAGCTGAAGATGAAAAGCTCATATCTCATCCGCAGAAGCACCGCCGACTTGCAAGTGAGACTATCGGCTGAAGATGAAGTTCGGCCTTGCATTGATGGTGTAGCTCCTGATTCAATTGTGGATGAATGAAGAATTTCGTCATAATCCGTCATCAAAAAAATTCAAAAGTTAGGTCTTCATTGAAAATGCTGTAGAATCTTCGTACGATGTCGGATTTTTGTGATCTACCCATGTTTCTTCATCCTCAGAAAATTTCCAAGCTTTTTCTAAGAAGCTTTTAGGCTTTCGAGCACGTTTAAGGGCCTAAATTGACGAAACAGTAAACTTCCAGGAG
The DNA here is from genome assembly GCA_023531105.1 of Papaver atlanticum. Lineage (NCBI taxonomy): Eukaryota > Viridiplantae > Streptophyta > Magnoliopsida > Ranunculales > Papaveraceae > Papaver > Papaver atlanticum. Next base: position 318,805 of record JAJJMB010007966.1, on the reverse strand, counting down.
GTTTTCAGAAAATTTTCAGCTGTCATGTAGTCCAAAGTTTTGGCCACATATTTTTTCTTATTTATCCAATTGCTGTGAATGTTGGATATGTTGTAGATGACATACATACGAAGATAATGACATATGACTCAACCCTAGATTCCTTACCAATTTCTCCCAGATCGTCGCTTTGTACAGGGAAGTGTAAAATCACTCCAGACAGGCTTGCTGTAAAACGTCTATTTTGTGTCTTTAGACCATTTGCTTGTGTATTGAACACTTGATGAAGAATTTCAATGCCATTGATTAATTTGCAACCTGAACCCCTTGGTTGACACATGAGCCTGGTGCTTGCAGTACCATTTTCTTTTTCTGTCAGTCGTAGAAACATCACTTCTGAAACCCTGGTCACGGGACCATAACTGAGGTTGCTCTCAAGAGGGGATGATGTAATGACCATGGTTGCACGTCCCTGTGGTAGCATTCCTTTTACGATGAATGATTATCACAGGCGAGTCCGATGCCATGGGTCTTGGACTGTGAAACTGATCGTCATGATCACTGGACCGTCAGTCCCCAGTATTTTGTTAAATCTCTCCCTTTCGTTTTTTCTTCTTCTGGAAGGACCAAGATAGAGGACTTAGGTACAAAAACTTGATGTAAAGACCTAGGTGGTCGAAGTTGGAGGTACCTTGATGAAGGACTTGGTGGAAAGACCTGGTGGACATCGATCGACTGTGGAGGTTATGAATCCCGTCTAAGAGTTGCTGCTTGCATGTTGTATGCTATGGAAGCCGTAGGAATCTCATACGATATCGGAATTCAGTACTTGACCCCAACTTTTGAAGCTAAGAGACTTCGTTATCATATGAGAAAAGAATCACTCAATCTGGAGTTATCTAGGTCAGCCAACGAAGCGTGCACATTTGTAATTTGTAATCCCGTACAATTTTTTTAGATTTCCTGAACCTGAATGTGGAGACCATATCTTTCGGCTCGTATGTCCGATTGATGCGCCATTTTGGTATGTTGTAGCAGAGACACAGAAGAACATCTTTTATCAAGGAATCATTGTCCCATTACTCACCCATTGGTACGTTTCTGTAAACCTATGGCCTGAAGTATGTTGTATTTCATTTGTAGAGATGATGAGATCATCTTGTAGAAGACTTTGGCTTGTGCCCGTCCGTCGTGCAATCTTTGGGAATACTTTCAAGTGAACATGCTTTCATGTCTACACATATTGATATGAATCATTAGTGCTTGGAGAAGTCCGCTTCATCGAGTAATACTTCAGAGAATGGTTAGTTGATGAAGCCATGTCATGAGGATGTTGCTCCTGAGACCGTTGTTGATGCTGAGATCACGATTGAATTTTCTATAGACATTCTTGTTGATGCTGATACCATGGACAGAGTTCCTCCAGATATCCTTGTTGATGCCGATACCATGGTCGGAGTTGCTCCAGAGACCTAAAAGGCTAGAACCATGATTATCGACATAGTCTTTGCTCTTCCATCCAGTGATTTTATCATTCACGAACTAGTTGATGGGTTGAGCATCCATAAGATGAAGGTTTACTAGTAGTTCAACCCGAATTCTCCTGAATAGTATGACTTTACTGTGAACTGGCTTCGTCAGTGAATCAACGTTGTTGTGGCAGATAGCAGCAGCAGTCTTCATTCTGGATGTGATTGGTGAAGAGAGGAAGTTCCTCAGTTGTGCAGGGGATTGTGATATAGAGAGGTCCCGTTGATGAAGTTTCATGGAATCACATAAGGTTGCAATAACTTGTTATGTGGACAACATTTATTGAAAAAGATTTGAATCGATCTCTCCAATAAGATCAAGTCCCCAGTGTATGTTGAAGAAGTTTATGCAATCTATGGATGAATGATGTTGCATTTGCTTCAGAAGTCTTATCATGGGATAGTGAAGACTTATCGATTGCAATTCGGTTATGCTTTGATCGTATTGGTGTTGAATCAGCGTATCATCGTCAAGATATTTGTGCTGAAGCTAGATGCGGCATTATCGAAGGTGTACTCTTTGATAGGGAGTACAATCTGAAGGCTTTTGAAGAATATAATACTCAGAGATGGGAGGTTTTTGAATTTCGGTTGGCCTTGGAGAAGTGGGTGATTGACAGTTGTAGGGATTTTTTTTTGGTTTGATAGATTCAATTACTTAATGCAAGTATTGCATATATTTTGGAGGAATTGAAAATAACGGATAGGTTAAGAAAATCCTAAATGCTTCAAACCTTGGATGCTTAAGCGTTGAAGCGTCATATCCCTTAAGTGTAGAATGTCTTAGGCTTAATCATCTCGGCCCCGAGTATCTTCTGTTGATTCGACATTTCTTTCGTTGCGGTAGTGGTATTCAACACTTGTGCAGACATCAGAGCTTTTTAATTTTGTGGTGCTCATGGACACTCCTGCAAGGCTACGGAAAAACGCCCAAAATGTTATTTGCCATGGTTGAACATCATCTCAGTAATGAATGTCTCAGTGAGATGCTCGAATCAGAGAGGTGTCAGATTCAACCACTTTGTAAAATGTTAATATGGTGAAGCTACCCATTCATAACGTCTTCCAGTAGCAGAATTTCTAGTAGAACTAAGTCCCCATGCTAGGATAGCATGTGAGGAAATAAATGACAGACATGGGAGGAATGAGACTTTCCTGAGTGCGGAACCTCTTGATGAATGTCTATGCATCTTTTGTTGGTTCATTCTTCAACTTCATCGAAGTTCGAAATTCCTTCAAATGCTCTGATGATGGAACGTCCGCCAAATCTTATGGATACAAGTTTTCTTCATTTGATAGATATGCAACCGAAGACGCTTTTTCAGTGGCCATCTTTTCAGCATGGATCCACGCTAGTCCGAGGATCGTGTCATATCTTGGATCTTCTTGATTATGTGAAACTTGGTATCTGTTCAGGTTGAACCTATTTTCACCTTGAGAGTGATGTAGCCATAAACATCTCTTAGCGTTCCTTCATGGTCTCTGATTGAGATGGGAATATGAGTAGCTTCTTATCAAGTGATGTCTGCGGCTCTGAGAGTTTTCAGTGGAACAATGTTGGTAGCGGTGCCAGCATCGATCAACGTTCTCCCAAATTCGTTTCCTTTGAGATTGACTGTGGTAAGCAGTCCCCAGTCGTACATCTCTTTGTCTATGGCTGGAGGCTCAGAAAGTATCTTCCTGACAAGATGTGATTCTGTGAACATGTCTCTCCTTTGTGCTTTCGAAAGATAGATAAATTCACATATATGTTCGACCAAGGATTGAACAGCTTCGTCGAAAGGTTGCTCGGAGAGATTGATGTCCTGTGATTCCCCATTTCTTTTTCGGTTTGCTCTCTTCTGATGAATTGAAATTTGATTGCACCATATTGAATCCAGACTTCTAGTAACTCGATCAATTCTTCAATGGGAAGAAGGAAGTTTGAGCATCATTTCTCGTTTGTTGATGCTGGGTTGAGGTTTGTGCATTTCAGGATTGGTTATCCTTTTTTTGCGCTTTCGGATGAGCCTGAGAGATTGTAGAAACATGCTTATGCAGTGGTGCCTCGGCTATCCTTTTGCTTCCTTCAACAACATTCATGGAAAGTTGGAGATTGTTGTTAAAGCACTGCTCGGTCGAACTCGCAAGCGTTGCTATCTCAAGATTGTTTGTCAAGTTTAGTTGCCAAAACTATAAGTCTTGATTTCTAGTCTACTTATAGCTAAGTCTCGGACTAGGATAGAAAGTGTTGTTGAGCTCTAGACTCCACGGCGTTCATCATACAAAGACGAAGAGCTACTCAAGGAACTGGTGGAACTTCATCGACTAAAAGATATGTGGAGACTTGAACTTATCTATCACTCAAAAGTCTATCTACTCTATCTCCTATCTTGTGACAAAAGTCGTATTGCTATATAGACTTCGATTATACACATTTGCTATTTCGAGCTGAGTTTAACTCGCTTATCTATTTCTCGAAATATGTGTTGGTAAGCTTTCGCTTTGGCCAAGTTCATCTTTACAAGTGATGAAAGTCATGTTGATTATTTCAATATCTTGAAAATCGCTTTGATGAAAAATAGTGTGTGAATAACCTCTATTTAACATCCTCTAAGAATGTTTAAATGATTGAAATTAGAGTTTAGAATATAAAACCTTGAATGGATACAAACATTGTATGTGAACTCATACGTGTGTAAGTCCAAAATCCTTGAACCAAAGTATGCGTACTTTGCTGCTCAGGATAACCGGAACTAAAGTCCACGTACCTGTACGCGTGCTGCCGGAAGTTCACGTCCCTTGAATTTCTGCTGGAGTTTGTGAACTGAAAACAAACTCAATCCGGGTACTTAAGTATGCATACCGGTATGCGTACTTGAGTGGGTTATTTTCTAAAAACGGTTTATCCGTGAACTTAAACTTATATAAACTAAGGAATGCATATTTTCAAACCGTGGCTATAAAGTTCATGAATCGATTCGAGTGAATCAAAATCGTTTTTACTTCGATTGTGTCTTGTATACTTCTATGAGATCTAAGCAATTGAACAACTTTCTAACTAGTTCTTTTGAGTCATTTGAACTAGTTATGGTGAAGATGAATATGGTTGATATGAAAGTGCTCATATGGATAACCATTGGTTAACTACTGTTGAACCAACTAGGTGTACACGTTTAGGTACGGTTACACAAACCTAAATGAACGTGCATTTCATTGGTGTATAACAAGCTAAGTTTGATCTAACGGTTGAAAGATATTAGCTTGAATCTAATCAGGTTTTCATCTAACGGTGAATATTGAATGCTTTGTTACCAAGGTAACTTAGATTGCTAACCCTGATTTGGAGACTATATAAAGGAGAATGATAGACGCATTTATGTGTCTATTTTCATCTCTATTGTATATATTGTTAGTACCCATTTTTGTACTAATTTTGGTATTTTATCCCTTTGTAGGTGTTTTTGGAGAAATAGGCTTTTGTGGCGAAATTGGCTCGAAAAGTTGTTAATGGCACCTGGGAGGACATTTGCTATTCGGATAAGGAGTAACCCATTTCCAAGCAGCTGCTAAGAACATACCGGGATTGGATAGGGGGACACCTTCTTCACGGTTGAAAACTAAAAATTGGCGGGAAATTTCAATGTCGTCCTGCAGAACTTCTGAAGAGATTTTTTGAGAGATTTGGTTGGAGATTTTCACGGCAATTAAGTTCGAATCTCTCTGTTGCAGCAAAACAGGATTGGTATGCATCATAGATTCGAAAAAATAGGCATCAATTCTCGGTTCTTGTAAAACAGGGAGAGAGTTATTATCGGGATATTTTCTTGGTTCTATAGATTGGGATTACGTGCAGATAAGAGTATAAGATTCTCTGTTTATTCGATACCATCATTGGGAGATTCTGGGACGTCAGATTTAACTCAGAAGACGCGTGCAGAGAAGGTTAGAAAGAAATAATCCCGTAACTTGCTGAAAAAGAGAAACGAGAATATTTGTGGATTTACTCGAGAGATTTTGGGTCTGGTGGCTATATATAGGTTGATTCGAGTCATAAAAATGGAGAGGAACACTTTAGGGGAAGTTTAGAACACCACAGAGCCGAGAAATCAAAGTTGAAGAAAACCTGCTGCTGCTGCTGAAGAACACGAAGAACTTCGACCCACACCGAACCGTCGCAGAAGCAGTCTTATATTCAACTACAGAAAGCTGTTATCGTTTCTCACTGTCGTTGTTTAATCCTTTCAGCGACCATTACTTTCCTTACAAAAAACTTTCTGTAACTACAGCTCGTCCTTCTTAATAAAATCACCTTATTTGAGCAATGAAATCAACTTTTGAGCATATTTCTATTATGAGGAGCTAAACCCCTTAGCCGAGGCGACGGAGGAAGCCATTGTTCCATGAAAAGTGGTATATTTCTATTTTAATTATTTTTGTAGTCTTTTACATGATTATTTGCATAGAACTAATATTGGAAAATTGATTTTTATTGAGTGGTTGTGAATTGTTTTGTTGGAACATGCTAGGTTTTAAAACTTTTGATGTTTCATGCTTTATGTTTACAATTGTTACTTCAAAAATCTATTAGAGGCAATAAATTAAAATCATTTTAAAAGAAAGAATTGCATGAATATTGATTAGATTGTATCACTTAATTGGTTAATGGTGGAATCCAAAGTCTCGGTGTCTTTTTATAATTTTGATACAATTTTATTTGAGTTATCTAATTTAATTAAGTCTAAAAAAATCCTTCACACGTCTTAGAGTTCGAATCAATTTTTACTACAACTACAAAACACATCAGAGAACTCTAGCAACTGGGAAACCTAATCCCCACAACTCTTGTGTGA